>SRMA01025598.1:249788-556816 GCA_007224835.1 Danionella cerebrum
AACTTTAACGTTTGACCTGGAACCATCACTTAGACCCTGGCTTCCTGTTTTGCACATGTCACATAAGTAATAGCCCACCTCTCACCTCTTGTTAAAAATGCATTCTTTGTGGTGAACCAACTTGCCAAAATGTGCTCACATCTGTAGCAGTTGTGGTGGTGAAACCCAATAATAATGACATGTCACCCAGAATCAGGCTAGCTACCGGGAAATTAAACACAAAGTTGGGAGGGTTGCCTTCAGTCCCCTGCTGGTTTTGCCCTATGGGCCAAAGACATTAGCTCCTCATCCATTATGAACCAAAAGCACAGTCCTATGGAAACTGGAAGCAAAACCAGCTCACCAGAGGGGTAAAAAATGATACGACCTCATCTGACACATGTCCTCGGACTTATTTCCTTTTTAATAGAAGTTAGATGAAAATTGGGCTGCAGAACATTTCCCCAGTGGCGTGATATCCTGATTTCACGTCACAAGGTCTGTTATTTTTCCTTTCAGGTGCTAAAATCAGAGGGGTGTTGAGAGAGGGGGAGAGAATTCTGGGTAAAAGGAAGGGTGGTTAGGGGTTACTTAGCATCTGGTTTGTATCTAAAGCGACACACAGAATAAAAAAGTAACTCAGAGGGGTGACTAAACAAGCTTTTCTGCATTTAAGGGCCAAAGGTTTCTGACAAGCAATAATATTTCAGTTACTCAAAGGCACCATTTAAAATTAAAACTACTTTAAATTCATTGTTAAGCATGTAGATATAAATAATAGCCTAAACTTTACATGGCAGACAATGTACGTCACATGTGTACTATATGCACACAGAGTAGGTAAGTAAACAGCCATCTCTCATCGACCAACACCTTGAGAACATGCCAAGGCTCTCTGATGGCTAGTTAGAAACGGAACAAATGCTGCAAATCCCCAATGCTTATGGATAAAGAGGAAAATGCCCGTGCAATCATCCGAAGACATCCAGCAACCTGCCCTTGAAAATACTTTCAATTTGGAAGACAACTGGCAACCACGTGTGATCAATGTTAACGATTACAGTTGTTAACAGTACCTAATAAATTCATAAAAAAGCAACTTTCAATTTACAGACATCATATTCAGTGACAGCAATATATACATTTTTCCCTAACTTTATTGCAGTCTGAACTTCAGTTTTCTCATTACCGAAACATACAAACATATCTTGTGCACATGTGTTTTATGGCCTATATAACTAATAATGGTATAAATAATATAATTGATGCACAGTTGAGCACAGGTTAATAATTGATGTCCAAAATATCATTTCATTCAGCAGCATCTATCATAAAAGTGATAACATATACTCTTCCAGCACTATTGACCACTGCATGAAATACACTGATACTAAAAGCCATTTCATATTCTGCCAGCAGATGGCAGCGATCTCACTGCATGAAATTTGACTGCCAATTGACTGCCAACAGATAGAAACATCAAGGGCCACTTAATAGAGAGTAGACCTTTGAGTATCTTTAAAAAAAAATAAACTCAAAATACAAAACATGGACTAAAACAATAAATGCTATAAAACTTAAGTAACTGAAAACATGTTTAAAGGCACAGAAGATATTTTTTTTCTTGTGAACAAAGAAAAAGAGCATGAAGGTGAGCTGCAAGTTGGCCAATCTCATTCTGAGGGAAAATGTATTAAATTTTGTCCAGAGAAGCAAGAGTTCGGTAATGCTTGTCTCGCTTGTACTGAGAATTGATCTCCAACTGGTTTAAAGATTAAAATTCTAAAAAGCTTGTTTCTTGAGGAACTTCTACATTTCTTAATTTTCTGCTTTATGATGATGATTCATTACTGTGGTTTTTGAGATGAGAATTAATGGGTGCTAGTGCTAGCAAATACGTGTTTAAATACGTCTAGCATTCTGAATTAATCTGTTTAAAGACAAGGAGATTTTGGGAAAACACAGAAATACCAGCTCATTGCTGAACATGGTTTAACTAGATCAGACTTTCCAGGCCCATCACGAACAAATACTGATTTCCTTGATAACGTATGCTAGCATTTGGTCAGATGAAAGATTAGGCTGTTTTCTTATTGTGTTTAAAACATTAAACCACCACCTCTTATTCATACGAAATATAATACTTAGACTATACACATTTCAGATGTGCACATCTGTTTTTTGAATATAAATTAATAACTTTGGTTTTGTGCAAAACAAACACAAGGCAAGTGCTAGTCATTTTGAGGCTCTACACACAAACAGATACACCCAGCAGAATCCTATGATTTCTTCTACAGACATGAGAAATAACAAACACTCTCCGATGACTGGAAGAGCTCTGTTCATCTCTGGACAGATGGAAAGTCAAATGTCAAATACAAAAAAGCACAGATTCTTCATATGGAAATAAATGAAAAGACAATCTTAATTCATTGCTGTTAGATGTACAGAATTCTCAAGAAAACAAGACCAAAACAAAAAAACAAAACTGAACTTTAAAAAAACAAGTAAAGATTGTCATTCGACAAAAAAAAAATGATGAATGAATGCGGACAGTTAAGATTTTCATATATGTGCGGGTTGAAGGTAAAAACTATTCACCGGATTCCCGCACAATGGAAATATGTTAAAAACAAACACTATGTTTTTTATCTAATCCACAAAAACAACTGGGAATGTTATGAAATTAGGCAAACTAATAGGGTTCGCTCTTCTGAGTATTATAACTCTATTTGGACCCTCTAATTTCAAATGATAGCCTGAATTTCAAATTAGGTCTAAACTCTTTTCTTTTGAACTCATCTTAGAGCAATGATCGATTTGTCACAAGATTTTTTTATACTATCCTCGGCCTAAAAGAAATTGAAGCCTTTCCAAATAGCATAAAAACAATTAAGATGTGATGCTCGGCAAAATAGCCATAAGGCTATATCTCAGAAGCGTTTAAGAGTATTAAAACCAAACTTGGTGGATATTATAACAACCATGATCTGAGGTTACCTGCCAAATTTTAGCACACTGCACCCTAGTGGTCAGGACATATACAACTCTAATTGTTCTTTAACTCTGTATCAGTTTATCTTATAATCTCCATATATTCGTAACTTTCCATTTTTAGAACGTCAGCAATTTTGACAGTGGTCAAAAGACATAAACAGATGTAGAAAAGTGCTGACAACCATTGCTGGCCATCAAAAATCTATTTTGAAATTTTTCCCATTTTTCATTATTTAGAAAAATTTAGTGTCCACCATATTAATTTAGTAACTTTTCCCAGAGTGTTCGTCTGATTCTCACTAAATTCGATTCAGAACATTCTCAATCCTTGCTGGCAAAATGATTTCATGTGACTTTGTGGCAAGTCTAATTTAAAGATGTATCTCTACAATAATTGACATTTATGTCCCAAATGTGATGCAAGTCATCAGTACTTATCGTTAACCCCTCAAAAAAGCTGGCAAATTCACCCCCCGATGATTGAAAACCTTTTGATAGAACTGAAACACTAGATTTTTTTAAGTTTTAGTTCATTTTGCCAACAGCTGAATTGTGTTCAATTGCCTGTCCGACTAGTTTTTCATCCTTAAGTTTTAGTTTCTTGAAGTTTGGCCTCATATTACTGCTTTTATTTATTTAGATTCAAAAGGGCAACGAGTACAACAAATAAAAAGAGGGTCCCAGAAGTGCTGAGAAGTGGCAAAGGGTTGAGGTTAGCTTTGAGAAGATACAAAGAGGTACTTTTTTTGTGTGTTATTCCACGACCAGGATTTCTTTGTCCTGAAAACAGGCCCATAAGCTGCCTACAACATATTTGTATGATATCTTCAGTAGAGAAACATCAGGAGACCCATTTATTTGAGAAATGACAAACATTCTGAGCATGCATTCATCCATCTTTAGAAAAACAGAGAAGTGTAGGAGGATGAATAATTGGGTGATGAATGGATAGATCGAACAATAGTATTATCAATTCATGAACAAATTAATGAATTAATAACGTTTGGTTTTACAGAAATTTGCTACAACTAAACTAAAGGCTTAAGCTCCGATTGACAATTCTCTGTCTACATTCCCACCAGTTAGCATCAAGACCTGAATCTGATCAGACAGAAAAAGCACCTTTTGTCTCATTCTCTTGTAGTTTTAGATTAGTACAACCATTATCTCTATTGTAATTTGACTCCTGGGTCTCTGGATAAACTGCAGGTACATCTCCAAAAAAATGTAAAAATCTGAAAAAAATGACAATTTTGGAAAGATCTCAAAAGCAAACATTTCAATTCGAATGACAGTCCCAAGAGAATCCATCGAGAGCGACACACAAGCATTGAGTTCATGTTGACTAAAGCTTGATTTATGGAGAAGGTCTTTTCCAGTAACGTAATATAAACATCAGCGGGGTCCAGCACGGGTTCAGACCCGACGAATGGACAGCTGTTAATGTTAGAGAGAAAAATGAAATGCAACTGGAATTGTTGCACATCGCTGAGCCAAATTTTTGCCTATATACGTGTTATTCATCTTTTTTATTGGACACAAAGGAGAACAAAAATCCGCCAAAAGCAGCATAATCTTTGCTATGATTTTATTTTATGAAACCAAAAGTATACTGCACAGATTACCGTTTGACCAACAAATAGTGAGTTTCAAATTCACTAAATTGTGCATAACTAATGACAGATTGACGTTAAAAAACTGGTTAGAGAACAAAAATGCATTAATCCTTTAACAAGTGATTCCACAAAGTTAAATTTGGTGGAACAGATTATATTTCTTTAGCAATAGAGCTAAACAAATATCTTGTAAGTTAAAACAAGGAGTCAAAATAGTTTTGATAATCTTACAATACTGAAAACAAAGCATGCTGCTACACTCTTTGCTGGTTCTTTGAAGGTTTGAGGGTAGCACTTTTTCACTTTAAAGAACTGTGGTTGTAAAGTTGTTTTTTGTTGTTTTTAATGTACAGATGCTGGTCACATATATCATATTAAACTTTTTTAAGGCTCAAAATAGCATTTTGAATTTTAGAGCTCCGTAGCACTTTTGACGGTTGATTCTAAACAGCACTTTTGAAGATAACATTCTCTTTTCTTCCCAACGTAAAAAAAACTGTCTTCTTTAAATTCCTTCTTGTGTTTTTTTTACTGGTCTGCTAAATGCAAGAATGGAAATGTAATGAAAACATTTTATTTGTAACAAGATTAATCAGAAAGTAATTGTAATTTACATTCAGAACATATAATCGATCAGATTTAACTAGCTAATTTTTCAATAACTTTGCCTTTAAGAACACCGTGTGGAGTCGTGACCCCGCTCCCTTTTCTTTCTATTGTTTTGAAATTAAGTAATGCACTCTTCATTCAAACATCTCTCACTTTTAATATGTGGACATATTTATTGTTCAAAACTTGAGAGTGAACTACGAGGAGGAAAAATAAATAAATAATCATTTATTATTTGTAATTGAGTTAAATGCTCAATTAATTAAGATTTGGATTTTCTGCCAAATCGCCAGCCAATCAGGAACTCTAGCACCTAACACACTTCTTATTTAAACAAACCCTTCAAAGCACTACAGTCTACAGTGCACTACCTCAACAACTCTTCTACATGACAAGTTAAAATGAATTATTTTTAATAGTTATTGTATTCTTTGGATTATAGACTGAAGGTGAAGGTAAACTACTGAAATGCTAACTATAAATGTTTCATTTGTTTAGTAAATGAGGTCTGATGGCTGCTGTAATTTTAATAGTTAATAATTGTAATTTTTCACATATAATTGAGTATTGAGAACTCAAACGCAGGAGCTGAGGATAAAGTGGTGAGTTTTACAAGACATTGGACATGCCGCCTGCTGGCAGCATACAATATCCTCTTGTCACAATGAGTGATATAAGAAAGAAGGTCTAAAGCTGATTGAAGTTTGAAAATGGTTCTTAAGGTACACAGTTTGCAAGCGAGGTCAAATTAAAATTTACTTGTATCAAGGTTTAACAAAACCAAACTCTATTTCTACAATGTTTTATTATGAAGATATGTGAATTTTTTTTCTGTTGCTATAGAGAACTGTATGGTTGCTAGGGGCATGAAAAGAATGTATCTTTCTTATTGGCTTTTCACAAGTTCACCACTAAGGCCTGCCCTGTAGAAGCAGCATGAAGTGGTGAGTACTAACCTAACATTGGGACCCGTATCATGAATTCATAACAGAACAATTTTTAATTCATTCATTCATTCATTCATTTATTTTCCATCCCGCTTATTCCCTTTAGGTGTCATGGAGGTCTGCCGATCTAAAGTGCATATTGGGCGAGAGGTGGGGATAGACCCTAGACTGGCCGCCAGTCCATCGCAGAGAACAATATTTGTTATCTACATTTTGAAAAAGACTTAACAAAACATAGAAAACAATTAAAGAACCAAGAAAGTTTATAAGTGAATACTTAATACACTGATGAAAGTATCATCAGAGCACTGCGATTGCCAAAGTACACAAATATTTAGTGAGGGGTTCAAATATTTATTTTCCTTGTACATTTACGAACTGATCATTTATTTGTCTGAGGGCAAACTTTCACAATCAGCAGGGGAGTCAAATACTTATTTAACTGTCTGCAATGACTAAAACCCTTCTTTACATACATTTTGGCAAAAGTTGTATATCTTAAAGTCAGTGCTTGCTGCACGAGAAATGTTTTCCATGACACTGAGATAAGCCTGAGTTCAGAGAGTTACCATGGAAACTCCATGTTCATCTCGTATTGCATCACAATGAGGGCGACCTGATTGAAAACAGATACTAAAAATAATAATAATTATAATTATAATAATGGTGTAAGGTGATGCAGTGGAAAGCACTGCTGTCTCCCATTAACCCTGATGACGGTTCAAATAAAATGTTTGGGTGGAGGTTGCAGTTCTCGCTGTGCTTGTGTGGGTTTCCTCTGGGAGCCCCGGTTTCCTCACAAGCAAAAATCATGCACCGAGTAAAAAAAAAAAAAAAAACTGCAGTGAATGCGTGAGTGAATGTTGCCCTGCGATGGACACAGCCTTTTACCAAAATTCCCACTGGAGATTAAGTAGGTAAAGAAAACGATTGTAAAAAGTATTGATAATAAAAAATAAATACATTTTTTATCTAATGGCACCTTTCATGTCATTCAAGAAAACCTTAAGCGACAATAAGACAAAACACCTGTAAAACACAATTCAAACAGAGAGAGTAAACATTTCAATGAGCCGATTCAAAAAATGTTAAACTCTCAAAATCAGGACTTTTTAAAGATCAGCCGGAAAAATATTTCCAGAGATAAGGGCTGCTAAACTGAAAGTACAAGACCCTAGGGATGAAGCAGTTCTGAGGGACAGGATGGAGTATGAATGAGTCTAGTGGATGGAGCAGGTTGCTGTCCGGAATTCAGTACTATGGAGATCGTCCCTGAATGAACACAGGGCACTTCACGAACAGCCAGCACAGAGGAGGCTTCTCAGTAGTAAATCTTTGTAATGTGTTTGAGAGGTGCCATGGATAAAGTCTGGTGGCCAACACGGCACTTTCCAAGTAAAGTACAATGGAAGGACGATATATTATATCCAAAGAAATAAGAATGCATTCCCGAGTGTATTGTCCCATCAAAAAATATTCCTCACTACTGTAGAAACAAATGGTGAGCACATGATTTAGATACTGTACTAAAATAAAACTACCAAAGGGGAAACAAGCATATTAACATCCACCTTATGAAGAAAAACACTCTTTCAAGATTCAGTGCTGTGTCAAAAATACACGATAAATGTGAGATTTTTCTCAATCTAGAGTGATGTACATCCTGTTGTACCAGTGGGAACACCAAGCAATCTGTAAATCTTCAAGCAACACATCGCTCAGAAGAAGCCCCAGAGTTCTGAAAATGCTCCCATCTACCTAAAACTCCCAGAAGAGAAAAGAAACCAGTGGATTCACAGCCATTCTTTTTTCAATCTTAAGCCCATCTGTCCTCAAATGAAAAGGCATATGTCTTCCAACAGCTCAACCGATTTATTTATTTTTGTAGAGAAATGGGGAATTTTAGACGGAAATAAACTGTAGAAATTGGAGACACACAGCACTGATGACTTTTTAATTTGTTTAAAATGCTCCAAAAACTATTTAATAAAAAAGGACTTCCAAGTTTGTCAACATTGTGCTTCCCATAAATAATCACTAATTATTATGCCATCAAAAAGCAACATGGCATTGGATCAGTTCATTGCAACATTTATTGCAAAACAATTGCAAAGTCTTTGTCACAATAAGTGCTAAAAACGAAATATTATGTCTATTATTGGTTACATGGTTACAGGAATAAGGAATGTGGCTCTTGGGAAGGTATTATTGATATCACTACCCCCGTGAAAGTGTCTATATTAGCGCTGTCAAGATAAGAATGTTAACACATGTGATTGATAGTAAAAAAAAGTAACGTAATTAATGCAGTTGTAGTTTTTTTTGTATTTCCTTGTGTTCAACATGCAAAAAAGTATGCGTGTCCCTTCCCCTGCTGTCTGCCCATATACCCACTACCACGTGAGCTTGACACAAGACCATTGTTGATCACTACAGGTCGCCACCATGCAACATAAGCCTTCCACGTGACTATAGTGAGTTTGTGAACAAAGCCTGGCCATTCATTTATTCCTCCTCTTTTGGAGAAATATTATGTTATTCAGCTTTTCCATACACAGATCTTTTATGTTTCCTTTTGTGTTTATATTACTTGTTCCTTTCACCAATAAACGATGGCTTTCAAGCCATTTGGAGGATGTTGATGGTTTATTGCAAGTATGTTGTTTACCGGAGAAAATCTGTGCTACAGGTTAAACAAAAATTTTGACGACCAGATCATAAATTTAAATAGTTTCTTTGTCTTGAGTTTACATTTTTCATATCAAGTTTCATTTTCATTAATTAGTCAATTTGCTGATAATCTGGTATAGGTAAACTATTTACTTGCCACGGAGATTAGTTGCTGACAGCATACAGTATTCCCTTGTCATGATGAGCAAACAGCTGTGTCCCTATGAAAGTCTGGAGCTGATAAATGGTTGCTGAGGTAAAACATTTGGTTCCTAGGGGTTTGCAATGTTTAATATTTTTAAAACAACCAATCACAATATCTACAATGTTTTAATGTGGCAATGTTTTATTTGATTTTCTGTTGCCATGGAGAAATGTATGGTTGCTGGGGCCATGAAAAGACAGTTTCTTTCTTATTGGCTTTTCATAAGTTTACCACTAGGGCCTGCCCTGTAGAGGGAGCATCAATTAGCCAGTACTAGTGTACAAGGCAAACTGTCCGGACACAAATCATATCCGTGTTACACCCCCACTGTATTCCAATTCCAACTTCCAATTCTATGGAAGAAGGTGGGTGAAGCTCGTACAATGGCTTAAATACTACCCTTGCATAATGGATAGATAGGTGATGTGATGTGATGTGATGTGATGTGATGTGATGTGATGTGATGTGATGTGATGTGATGTGATGTGATGTGATGTGATGTGATGTGATGTGATGTTTGTACTAGACAGTTGGTCTCGTTTAAATCAGCAAATACCCTTCATGGTACACAATTTCCTCTTTGACCTCTCCCAAAAAGAATGCTTTGAGATGGCTAATCATGTACATTATGAAACGCAATCTGAGTGACCTTACCAACTAATCCCACCTCTAATGATCTCAAGAGCTACTGTCCTGAAAGATCAACACATGAAGACAATCCTGACCCCTGGCTCGCCTCACGCCCGCTGAAAGAGTGCCCCATCTTTCCTTTAATATCACAGCGGTGATGAGGTCACTGATCTAATCCAACCAGGGCTCCTGTCGTTTAGTAGAGAATGCCAGGTGGCTTTTCACAAGTATTTGAACAAGAGGAAGTGGTTTAAATAAAGCAAGCTGATTCATGGAGTGAACTTGCAGCTGTGAGGCCGCCGTTTCATCTAAAAATGGACGATAGTTAAAGGACAGTCTACCTCAACTGTGACTTTGGGTAATTCTTACACCGAGTTAATACTGCTGATGCTGATTAGAGAGTTTGTCTAGATAAAAATGACCTCTATGCAAACTAAACGTTTTTATAAGTGATGTAAGGATATGAAAAACTGGAATAGTGGTCTGATGCCCAGAAATTTGCTTTTGCCCACTCCTTACTTTCTAGCGGACATTTCCTCTCCAAAAATCTAGTAAGTGTCAAAAATAACTGTCCTGTCATTGTTGAATGCCAGCCTTGCAAGGCTGTTGGCATGCAGAGTTTAGGTTGTATCTTAATGAAACAAAACTGATCATAGTAACTTAGTTCCTTCAGAGTTTTCACTGCATACAAACATAACATTTGTCTAATTGATAAATGCATGGAAAATAGATTTTAGATGGGCAGAAGCGCCGCAGAAGCAGAATAAACATGTCATTTGTAATGGGCGCCACTCCTGGCAGCTAAGAATAAGCGAAATGAGGCTACAATTTGCACTGCTCTCCACAATTGGACAATAGAAAAATGAAAATACATTGCCTGCTCTGATGAATCATGCTTCCTACTGCGACATTCGGAAGGTTACGGTCACAATTTGCCATCAACAACATGAAAGCATGGATCCATCCTGTCCTGTTCCGGCTTGTTGTGGTGGTGTAATGTTATGGGGGATATTTCTTGGCACACATTGGGCCCGTTAGTACCGATTAAGAATCATGTTACTGCAACAGCCACCTGAGAATCTATATGACAAAGTAATTAAGGTCTGACCCGGTACTAGTAAGGTGAACCTAATAAAGTGGCCGGCGAGTGTAATTTTTAATATGAAATACAATGTGTGTTTAAAGCCTCTAGAATTAAAATGGAACATCTGACGTTTTGAGTTGAGTGTCTATCAGTAGTGGTGTGTTTGCGGATCTGGAGGAATGTATTGTGATTTGCCAAGTCACACAGAAGTGTTCTTCCACTCAGTTAAAGCAAACCAAGTGGCCGAATTTCCTAGATAACAGCACAGCAAGTATATCAGATCTACAACACCACAAACCTGCCTAAAACACTTCTCAGACATTAGAGAACTATTTAGCAAATAGGTGGAATTTCCTCCCTCCATCACAACAGCTAGGAGAGGCAAAGGAGTAAGGTGGTTAGTAGTGGTTACAGAAACATTAAAAGATTGGGGTGATTCCATGATCAGGGGTCTCATTCATAAAAGAGTGCGAAGAATCCTGACTAAAACTAAACGTACGTCAGAAAGATCAAAACAAAAAATATGACGAAATCAGATTTATGAAACTGTTTGTATGCACACTTGCAAGCAATCCTGCTTTTAAAAATCACAGATGAAACGCAAATGTGCGCAGTTCGGTGCGTAAGGGTTCCCTCCGCAAAAACACCTCTTCCACACTATACTTAGTCAATGCAAAGCAGCTCATGAGTATTCATATATACTTAGATAGGCATTCTCTGGCCTTGTTTGGAAGTTATAAATTATGGCGGCGGTTGAAAAAAGAGGGAAAAAAAAGCTTCTTGTAGGACAGGTGGAGACCCGAAAAGCAAGTGGCTCTGAAGTGCTGGACTCAATTCAGCAGATAAATCTAAGAAAACCGCTTTCAGGAATCTAAATCAGCTTATTAGCCACACATCATCATTGGCTAACAAATCTTATGGTTAGGAAATCTCTCCGTATTTGTCCATTCATCAAGTAAAGCCAAAAGTCACCTTTAAGAAGGAACTTTTATATTTCTTTGATGCTGTGAAATGTATGAAGAAGAAAAACACTTGTAAATCTTTTACAAACTGCAAAACTTGAAGTATTCTCTTAGACCAGATAACATGAAATTTATTATATTATTTTTTTCAAATGTATTTATTTTTTGCTCATTTAGGTTTTGTTCTTTATTCTTTGTTTGTGTGGTCAGTTTGTGTCTGCATGTACAATATACGTTTATCACAATTATTCTTAACACTTAATTGTTAATAACTTAACAATTAGTACGGCCTTATCTCACCCAAATTATGTTTTTCGTAGTATTTTTCCCCAGCCATATTTTTAGTCTTGCTTCTCAAATTCACAGGCATTTTACATCCTTACGCATATTTTAAATGTAATATTCAAGATTGGTTTGCTATAAGGCAGTGGTTCTCAAAGTGAGGGGGGGGCGCAAATCATCAGCAGATGAGAAGAAAAGACCAAAAAATATAAACAGCCAAAAGACGTAGAGCACAAGTTTCAAACTCAAGGCCCCATGTAATATAATGTGGCCCGCGAGAGCTTAAAAGTTTTGAGTGTCTAAAAAAAAAAAAAAAACCCTACATTTCCGACAATGCCATTGGCTACGGTAGCTGCAACCATATTTCCGCATCCATTCTCACAAGTGAAAACTGCAGAGCTGCCAACTCACACACTGAAAGTAAGACTCACACATTTGAGTGATTTCTCACGCTACAATACATTTCAAGATGTGAAATGGGCGGAGCTAATAGTTTATCTGTGATTGGTTTCTTGAGCCTGATCATAAAAGATGATGACGTCTTCAGTCTGTGAGGGTTTTTTTTCGCTAAACAAATGACAAAAATGCTATTTTTCTTTATTCACTTGGACAGTTTGATCCTTCATTAATGGAGTTATGTGGGTTTTCATAAGCTGACAAAAATCAAAAGGATTTATATTACAACAACAAGCATACCATTGTTTCTATGCAACTGAATTGTCACTTCAATAAGTTTTAAATAATGAATTATTTTACATTAATGTTAGGGTTTATTGTCTTGTCACCTGTTATCTATTAGTTCCGCCCCCTTCACCTGTTCTGCATCTTCCCGTGGGTATTTAGGTGGTGATGTTTCTTTGGTCCTCTGTTGAAGTATTATTGTTTTGTCGTCACGTATGTCTGAGTGTTTTATTGGTTTGGTCTTCTGTGCTTATTCTACAGCCAGAGGTGTCCCTGCCCTAGTTGAGTTCTGAGGCTGATTTGTTACCTACTGTTCCAGTGATCTTCAGTTTATTTCTGTTTATATTTCGTTCACCAAGAAGAAGGTGCTGCCTAAGTTCTCATTATAATAAAGACTTTATCATTTACCTTGGTGTGGATCTGTTCCCTGGAGTAAAGCCGTGACAATTAAGGAGTAGTTACATTTATTTTACATTAAAATAATTATTAATTAATAATTACATAATGATTATTTTACATCTGGGGGGCCCAGATTCTTTTAAAGGTTTAAAGGGGGGCACGACCCAAAAGTTTGAGAACCACTCATATAAGGTGTGATTTTAACAAATATCTGCTTTTCAAATTTCCACTTGATGTCCCTAATACATCAAATATCCACAGAACGTCAAAAAAACTTGTTTATATTCCATGTAAATAAGCCAACTTTGACATCAAGTTGTGTTTTTATAAATCTGAAACGTGCATAAAAGGAGTACGCGCATTTTGGGCCAGTTTTGAACGTATGCAACCTTTATAAATGAGACCCTTTATAAATCCTCAGACACCTCAGGGCGGTGAGAAGACAGGTGAGTATTGTAAAAAGTACAAGTGATGAGGCTAAAATAGTATTTCAGGAAGTAGATCGAAGGTGAGTAAGGGTTTAATCCACAGGAGGATCAAATTTCTTCAATTCAGTCAAAAATCAAGGAGACGTGAAAATGGGTTTCGAAACCTCGGCACTCCACACAACGGTACATACATGCCTGCTAGACTGTCCACCACACCAAGGGGCTGGAACGGTGGTGATAAACATGACCCTCATGATAATTTCATTAACGACATTAAACGGATTGAAATTATACGGGACATTGCACCCAATATCTGCAGGTCTTTGATTGTGCTCCCATTGTTAACATTGATCACCAGAGACTGTAATTCACAAAGTCGAGAAGCATCTGAGAAATCCTCCATTTCTACACTAATCTCTGCGGCACAAACAATCTCAGTCAGTGAATTATGCATGAAAGAAAACGAGTAGTGGTTTATATCCACTTTATTTTATGCAAATCTCACTAGTTGATGAGATGACCACCCCTCTTTTTCCAAGGTTGTAAAAGCCCCAAGAATCTTAAGGTACCGGTAGTTAATTTAATGCCTTCCCAACAATTAAATTCAACTTATTCTATTACATGTAATGATATATTTAAAAAAATCTCTTTTCTTTAGTTGAACCAATAATTAAAAGAGGACAGATTTCCTGACTGTAGCTCCTTTAAACAAACTCTGCACTATATTCATGCCAAACCCTCATCGAGCAATGGAAGGAGAACACAGTTCTTTAAAGGAAGCTGTGCTGTTTGAACAAGTAAATGTATCCTTTCATTTGGATTTGGACTCAATATCAAACACTAGAAGCCAGATGACCATAAACACTGATCCCAAGCTTTGATCAGCACTATACACATTCGTCCCGTCCAGAACAAACAGCATGACCTCAGTGCAAACATTGAACAGCTCTGTTCAAATCTATATTTATTATCTCAGTGCATGTTTTTATTCTGCGTGAATGTCCCAGAGAAACAAAGTGTTTGTCTTCATGAAGCAAAAAACCTTCAGACTGATTTCACTGATCTCGACTCCAAGTCGATCAGGTAAAAAACACCCAAGAGGGAAAGTCAAAGAGAACATTATTTGTAATCAGGGCATGTTACAGTATTAAAAAAGTGGATCAAAGAGATAAAAAGCATTTCCCCAAAACTAGAAATGAAACCTAACATGTAGTTTAAAATTAAAACATGTCAAGTGCACACAGTGAATTAAAAGTTAAAAGTTACAAAAGTTACAGGAATTAAAAGTTACTTAAAAATCAGATACAGGAAAGTGTAAGGTGCACATCAATGAACAAGTCTAGTAGCCTGCCTAGAGTCCTGTCTCACTGCCAGAAACCTCAAGACAGTTGGAAGGGTGATGCAGGAGTTCCACAAGGTTCGATTTTAGGTCCTCTGCTCTTCTCGACCTACATCACTTGCCTGGGTCTCATCATCCACTGCCAAGGCTTCTCCTACCATTGTTATACTGACGACACTCCATTTGTCCATCTAAATGATGGAGAGGGGGCCAATCTATTCCTGACCTTCTCACCATCCAGCATGATTTCACCATTCAACTGGAGTCATCAACAATCACGCCCTCTGCTTTAGCCTGTAACTTTGGAGTGATTTTGCTGAGCAACTAACTTTCAAAAAGCATTCGACTCAACCTTTAGTTCAAGCACTGGTCCTATCAGGTAGGTTGGCATTACTCAAAAAATAAGGTAATCTGTTGCTCAAAAATATTTGGTTTGATTTTTAAATTTGATATTTGAGTTTTGAGTTCCTATAGTATTACAAAAGGTAACTTTTCAGAACTTAACAAAACTGAGTAATTCTACATGTAGATTTCGATTTCACCTAACTTACATTATTTTAATTGATCTTAACTATAAATACTGAGTCACCCAGCTAATAATTTTGAAATCCAACTTTAAATGCTATGTCAATCCGCAAATTCATTTGAAATTCATTCATTCATTCCTCTTCTATACCCACTTGTTCCCATTCAGTGTAAGGAGAGGCAAGGGGTACACCATTACAAGCCAACATTCATTCCTGAGGGGAATTCAGATTATTCAGTTAGCCCCAGTCATATTTTTGGAGGAAACCAGAGTACCAAAAGAAAACCCCTGAAAGCCCGCTGTAAAAATGCAAACTTCTCAAGAGACGTTCCTTGGCAAGCCTCAAACCAGCAACCTTCTAACAGAAATGCCACAGTGTTACCAACTGCGAATTTGTCAATTCGAAATTAATGAAGGGTTAATTCGCAACGGGTAAACATACTACATCTGTGTGAAACGATGATAGAAAATGATTATGTTAATGATGGAAAACCGTTACCTTCACTTAACTTTGAGGAGGTAAATGCTTTTTTGCAACATATTGACCATGTTCTGATTACAGCTTCACATGACTACCATTTATCAATTAGAATATTTAGGTAAAAATAAGTCTTTAAGCTTCCGAGGATAGGCAATAGGCAAATTGATGTACCGTACATCATGAAGTGAGATCAATCTTGGTAAGAACTGAGCAATGGCAAGACTGGGCATATTTTTATTTAATGTAACTTGATTGTGTTCAGCCTCTTGTAAAGTATACCTTTCAAAACGTTTTAAAAAAGTTCTAAATACTCAACAATAGAAGATTACATTGAAAGATTTTAATGTTTTAGGTTAATATGAATTAAAATGAAGCAATTAAATACAGTATTGGAATTTACAGTATAGATTACCGCATTTCTATGCAGTCCAACCTCTTCAAATAATACAGAACTCAGCTGCTTGACTGGATTTCATGGAACCCGGAAGAGCCCAATGTTTTTTCATCTCTTTCACTGGAAACTTAAGTTGTCCAATATTGTTGTAGATGTTCAAGATGGGGACTTGCCATAAGCATAAATAATTGTACTTGTTATCTGTTGTTATATTTTTGTTATTTGTTCACACACAAAAAAAATTGTGTACCAATTTAGGTGCCTTTTAGGAACCATGAACCGACTTGTTCAATACCCAACCCAAGCCACAAAGGCCGTCAGAAAAGCTTTAAAGTGTCTCCACCACATCCAAAACTCAATAGGCAGAACTTCCGAAAACATCTTCCCCCAAAGCCTTACAACAGACTGAAAGATTGCACTAAATAACCAAATGAACAGCTTAAAAGCCATGAAACTAATAAAGAACTTCTGCTTCAAGCAATGGATCGTAACAGAGCGTCGTTGACACAGAAACTGGGATCAGAAATTCATGTAGTCTTGGAGTTTAGGTCTCTTTGTTCATTTTATGCTTTTGTTAGCTTTGAGTTGTCAAGCAAACTATTAGAGATGCACACACGTGCTGTTAAAGGAGCCTCTGTTTAAGTAAAACCTCGCTGAACCCCGGAGACGACCCTGCTATCACTCATCCTTTTGTTATCTCTTCCTGCTCCTCAAACTCTCTCTTCTTCCAGTCCTTTCCTCCCAGAGCAGCAGATTCTTTTATTCAATCACGTTCTGTCATTGCTGGCGTCTCTATCAGAGCAGACTCAGCCACTGTATGAACCTAGTGCAAGAAACAGTGATGTTTCAATAAACTGAAGCTTACACTGCTGCTTTTGGTTGTTAAAAAGATTGTGTTCTGATTGTGTCCCAACTTAAACTTTTGGGGGTTAAAATGCTATCATTAAAACTTTTTTAAACCTGGAAATTGTCCTTTAAAAATTCTATGACTGTTACAGCACCTTACAAATAATCGTTTACTATACTTTGTACAGTTTGAGTGCTCTAAAATGTTAAGACTGAACAACATTAATTGATGTTATAAACACTTACCAAACTACGAAATATGTGAAACTTGTGAAATGAAATTATAAAAATGCTTTTTTACTAATTTTTGCTCCTGGGAGGTTGCAGTTGTTGCAGTACGTTCCCACTTTAGTTTTCAGTGTGACTTAAATCCAGACAGCCATAAGCTAATCATTTGATTTCCATCAATAATTTAGGTGTGATTTTGTTGTCAGCACATTAAACCATGTAAAGGACAAAGACTATATTATTTATTCAGATCTACAACTTTTTGAACAGTGTATGTTCATTTGTTTAGTTAAAGTTCCACAGTTAAATCCTGTGCCGTGGAGTAGTCGTTAGTGCACAGGACACTTGGCATCTATCTTATCTTTCGCCCTCTCTCTCTCTCTCCCCACCTTGCTTCATGCCACTCTTTATTGTCCTGTCGCTCTAAACAAAGTCTACGGCCATAACAAAGATAAAAATAAAAAAAAACAGTTTCACAATAAGTTGAAACTTAGCACTCGTGAAAACTGCAGCGAACAGTGAACCTGCCCCCAGCTTTTCTTGAATCTAAACAGTATTTTCTCTGCTGTAGATCTAAATGTTCATTATATCTTATTTTACTGCTATTTTGTTACCACCTGATGTTAGCCTAATGTTCAAGGGTAAATCTTTGAAATAAAAAAAGTTCACCAGAATCATACGGAAATTGTGATCTTGATTCTAAACAAAAAGTGTAAAAGAAAAAATGTAGTGCAAAATAAAAATTCATTAAATAGTACAAAAAAATTGGAATAAAATAAATTAAATTACATGGAAGATCACTTCAATTTAAGCTTATGATTTTTGTTTTTGTTTGTCGCTAAAAGATACATTTTTATAACCATATAACTTTTTTAACTAACCATATAAACATATAACAAATTTTTTACTGTGTAAAATTTTTTTTTTTACATTTTTCCAGTATTCCTTGTTTTAATTATCAAAAGCCACAATCTCAAATTCATTTTCCCTACCTCCTGGAAACATCAGAACAGATTTCATCAAGTGGATCTGCATTAGATCTGGATTCATTCTAATTTTACACCCTTAAACGAATAGATTTTGTATATTGAGATGGACCTTGAGTGTGACGAAAGCTTGCACCGGACGAAGACAGTGCCAGACCAATTAATGTTGATACAATATCCCCCAAAAAATTTGTTGCTAGATATGCAAAAGGTTGCTAGGGCATCTGAAAAGGAGCTAAATCTAGCCACAAAGATGCAAATTTGCAACATGGGTTAATATTATGTAATTTACATAATATTATATATGAACTATGTTTCATTAATATAAAATGAAACAAAGGATATTTATAGTGGAGTAGACTTTAATATTTCATCTTATTAAGTACATATAACTCAGGAAACAAAATTTAAGCCATATCTCCCTTTCTTATACCCCACCCTTGCTATGCCAGAATAAAGCAGTCGTCATAATGTGTCAATAATGTTAATGCATGACCAAAGTACTCTGTGACAGAGAGAGTGAAACACGCCAACATAACGAGGCAATTGCTAAGTCAGAGCTCTGGCAAACGAGCTCCAGATGGCAGATCTGTTCCAGGGGCCACACCTGCTGTTCCGGGGCCCACACTTATACACACAGACTTCAAACACAGCCACTAGGGTAAAACTGTGACCTTGGGTGAACTTGAACACAGGGAATTGAGTGAACAGGTGCTTGGTTCATTTAAGTCCTCCAAGAAAGCCCAAAACAAGCAGATCATAGAACAGTTACAGTGCACCCCCTCAGACGTTGGAGGTTTAATGTCAAAAACAGTGATATACTGGAGAAAACTTCAATGTGTGGTAAATTAATGTTACATTATAACTGTTATAAAACCAGTTCAGTTGATTTCTCAAACTAAGACAGTACTAGGAGAGACTCAGTGGTCTAACCAGCCGGCAGGTATTTAAAGCAAAGATCACTTTTATCTGTACGTCACTTACCGGTATATAAGAACCAGTCCATCAAGTGAATGTCATTTGCTTGCAGTAAACTTTTTTTAATTCTTATTCACTTGATTTCAAAACAAATTCCAATAGCAAACATACTTAAGTATCCATCTTAAGTAACTTATTTGATATTTGTATTAGATTTATGACCAAAAGATGAGTGTCGTTTTTCTTGTTACCAACCCTCTTGTTATTCTTTATTTAAACAAGTATCAGGACTGAAAGTTACAGGACTTTTTTGGTAAAAAAGAGTTTTTGGTAAATAATTAGCAAAGCCATGTTAAATATCCACATGGTTAACATGGTTATAGGATTATAGGACCAAAAATTTCTGCAATTTCAGTTATTTGCCAAATATTTGCATTTTTATACTAATGTTAGCAATCCGACAGACGAGGACCCAAGTGCAGTGGTAAGGCAGATTCTTTAATATAAATAATACTGTAGACAGAAGCGTACATAAACTCCAGGCATAAAACAAACCACAGGCGTGAATGCAGTATAACCAAGTGAAGGGTAAACAGAAAGAGAAGAATATATAGGAGAGATAATTAGGGGGAAATGATGATCAGATGAAGCAAATTAGGAGCAGGTGATAACAGGACCCCCCCCTAGGGTCGCCACCTGGCGACTATACTGAGCTGGAAGGGTGAGACTTGTAGAAGTCTTCAATAAGGGATTGGTCGAGTATGTCTCTAGAGGGAACCCAACTCCTGTCACTAGGTCCATACCCCTCCCAATCGACGAGGAACTGGCGCCCACGACCACGACGTCTAACGTCCAGGAGGCGCTTCACTCTAAAAATGGGGTTGGAAGAACAGGAGTCAGAAGGGGTGGATGGGTGGGGAAGAGGTTTAGAGATACGGGACAGAAAAGGCTTGATACACGACACATGGAAAACAGGATGAATGCGACTGAGGTGAGCAGGAAGGCTTAGGCGTACAGTGGCGGGATTAAGAACCTTAGAGATAGAAAAAGGCCCAATGAATCTGGGTTCTAGCTTGCGTGTAGTACACTTAAGTGGCAGGTTGCGGGTGGAGAGCCACACTCGTTGACCACAAATATAACGTGGAGCAGGGCGCCTGTGTCTATTAGCACTTCTACTCATACGCTCTTGAGCACGTTGAAGAGAACGAGCGACTAAGCGCCATGTACGGGAGGCGCGGCGAATAAAAGCCTGAATGGAAGGAACCGCCACCGCCTCCTCCTGTACTTCAAAAAGGGGAGGCTGGTAACCTAGGCATGCCTTGAAAGGAGAGACCCCGGTTGAAGAGGAGAGAAGAGAATTGTGAGCATATTCGGCCCAGGGTAGTTGGTCGACCCACAACGCAGGAAAACTCCTGACAAGGCATCGTAGCATACGTCCCAAGTCCTGATTGGACCGCTCAGCTTGGCCATTGCTCTGGGGATGAAAGCCAGAGGAAAGACTAGCCGAGCAACCAATAAGACGACAGAACTCCCTCCATACCCGAGAGGTGAACTGAGAACCACGGTCTGATACGATGTCCTTAGGGAGTCCATGTATACGGAAAACCTGATTAAAAATAACTCTAGCAGTCTCCAGAGCGGAGGGAAGACCTGGCAATGGAATAAAATGAACAGCTTTTGAAAAACGGTCCACAACAGTAAGTATGGCGGTGAACCCCTTCGACACCGGGAGACCAGTGACGAAGTCGAGTGCGATGTGTGACCACGGACGAGCGGGTATAGAGAGAGGGCGGAGCAAACCAGCTGGAGGCGCCGTACTTGACTTGCTTTGAGCACAAACAGCACACGAACTTACAAATCGGTCTACTTCCTTAGCTAGAGACGGCCACCAAAAACGCTGGCGAATCATCTCTAGGGTCCTCTTAACACCGGGGTGACAAGAGAGCCTAGAAGAATGACCCCAACGCAGTACAGAATCACGAAGCGACTTATGTACAAAAAGACGGTCTGAAGGGCATTCAGAGGGAATGGAATCAACCTTCTTACTAATAGCCTCCTGAACGGAACGTTCGATTCCCCAGGAGAGGGCGCCGATAACCCTCCCCTCAGGAATCAAAAAGGAATCAGTCTCGGAATCAGGGGCGGAGCAAAACTGACGCGACAACGCGTCGGGCTTAGTGTTGCGAGAGCCCGGTCGATAAGTTATACAGAAATTAAAACGTGTAAAAAATAATGACCACCGAGCCTGTCTGTCATTGAGGGTCTTAGCCGAACGCAGAAACTCCAAATTGCGGTGATCAGTCCATACAATGAAAGGAATGGAAGCTCCCTCAAGCCAATGCCTCCATTCCTCCAGCGCGAGTCTAATGGCGAGAAGCTCACGATCACCCACCCCATAGCGACGCTCTGTGGGATTGAGACGGTGCGAGTAGAAAGCGCACGGGTGTACCTTGCCATCAGACTCAAGGCGTTGAGATAATACGGCACCCACTCCCGTATCGGAGGCGTCAACCTCTACAATAAATTGCTTCTCGGGAGTTGGAGTAATGAAAATGGGTGCAGAGGTATAGCAGTGCTTTAAATGATCAAACGCCTCCTGAGCTGAACGCGACCATACAAATGGCACCTTTACAGAGGTGAGGGCAGTGAGAGGGGCAGCGATTTGGCTATAATTGCGAATAAACCGGCGATAAAAGTTGGAAAATCCCAAGAAACGTAGCAACGCAGCTCGCGTAGATGGAATGGGCCAGTCAAGCACGGCGCACGCCTTAGCAGGATCCATCTGCAGACCTCTCGACCCCACTATATCACCAAGGAACCGTACGGAATCCTTGTGAAAAGCACATTTCTCGGGTTTAACAAATAAACGGTTCTCTAGCAGCCGCTGAAGGACGTTGCGTACATGAACAGTGTGTGACTCGAGATCCTTCGAGAAAATCAGGATGTCGTCAAGGTAAACATAGGCATATACATTAATCATGTCGCGGAGGACATCATTAATGAATGCCTGGAACACGGCGGGGGCGTTGACCAAACCGAAAGGCAAAACGCGATATTCATAGTGTCCGAGTGGAGTGTTGAAGGCGGTCTTCCACTCATCCCCCTCTTTAATGCGAACTAGATGGTAAGCGCTGCGCAAATCTAGAGTAGTGCAAACCGTGGCGCCTTGTAGAAGCTCAAACGCGCTAGACATAAGCGGAAGGGGGTATTTATTCTTAATGGTTAATTTATTCAGACCCCTATAATCCACGCACGGACGTAACGAGCCATCCTTCTTCTTAATAAAAAAGAAACCAGCGCCAGCAGGTGAAGAGGATGGTGCAATAATACCCGCAGCTAATGACTCCTCCAGATAGCTCTTGAGCGCCTTTCTCTCAGGCGCGGACATAGGAAACAACCGACCCCTGGGAGGAATAGCTCCCGGAATGAGATCAATAGCACAGTCGTAAGGTCTATGAGGGGGTAAAGAAGAGGCCAGAGACTTGCTAAAAACTAGGCTAAGGTCGAGATAAATATCAGGTACCGAGGATAAATCAGAAGCTGCCACAGGAGAGGAACCAGAGGTTTCTAACTGGGGTCTAGCAGACAGAAGACAAGAAGAATGACAGGAAAGCTTCCAAGATAAAATTCTCCCACTGTGCCAGTCAATCTGAGGGTTGTGTTTAAGTAGCCAGGGATGTCCCAGTAACACTGGCGTATCAACAGACTGAAAAAGAAAAAAACTAATGCTCTCCTGGTGATTTCCTGAAACTAACAAAACTACTGGGACAGTGGAGTGTGTGACTCTGGCCAGGACACGCCCATCTAGGGACTGTATGGAGCACGGGCTTCTCTAGTTTCTGCAGAGGAATGTTGTAAGAGCGAGCAAAAGATTCATCAATAAAACTGCCCTCTGCTCCTGAGTCAACTAAGGCATTACAATTAAAACTAAAACGTCCAAGAGACACAGACACTGGCAACATAGTCCGAGAGGCGGCAGGAGGATGAGAGATTGACAGAGAGCTCACCCGAAAACTCCTCCCCTTCACGGGTTTATCTCTCAAGGGACACTGAGAGATACGGTGACCAGCTTCTCCACAATATAGGCAGAGTTGAAGATCAATTCTCCGCTGTCTCTCAGCTGAAGACAATCGGAATCCTCCAAGCTGCATAGGCTCCTCGCGGGAACGTTCAAACTGGGAAGGTGTCGGGTCTCCGGAAACAGCCGACGAGTTCCGAAGGTCTCCGGAATATCCCCTGCGCATGCTGCGAGATTGCAAACGTCTATCCACGCGGAGTGCCAACTCCGCCAAACCATCGAAGGAGTGAGGAAGATCCTGAGTCAACAACTCCTCCTTGATCTCAGCGCGTAGACCCTCCAGAAAGCGTGCAACCAGAGCCGGTTCGTTCCACCCCCTCGATGCCGCAAGGGTTCGGAACTCGATTGCGTAATCGGTCACCGATCGAGAACCCTGCTTCAATGATGCTAGGCTACGGGAAGCCTCGAATCCGGACAGCGTGCGATCGAAGACACGGATCATCTCCTCGCTAAACTTCTTGAAGGACTGGATGCACTCAGCCTTAGCACGCCAAACAGCAGTTCCCCAACTTCGAGCTTGGCCAGACAAAAGGGATATTACAAATGCGACCTGGGACTCTGGAGTAGGATAAGAGTTGGGTTGAAGAGTGAACAGGATCTCAATTTGTGTGATGAACGCTTTGCAATGTTCCGGTTCTCCTGAGTAAACCGGAGGACAGTTAACCCGTGGCTCAGAAGAGTGATCGGGCCTGCCGGTGGTCTGAGAGACTTGCAGGGTTTGAAGCGCAGTGCTCAGATCATTAACCCTGGCCACAAGGGATTCGATCACCCGTCTGGAATCGACGATCTCTGACTCGTGGCGACCAAGCAGAGCACCCTGATGGTTGACGGCCTCCTGGACAGACGATACCACTGCTGGATCCATGTTGACTTGGTTATTCTGTTAGCAATCCGACAGACGAGGACCCAAGTGCAGTGGTAAAGCAGATTCTTTAATATAAATAATACTGTAGACAGAAGCGTACATAAACTCCAGGCATAAAACAAACCACAGGCGTGAATGCAGTATAACCAAGTGAAGGGTAAACAGAAAGAGAAGTATATATAGGAGAGATAATTAGGGGGAAATGATGATCAGATGAAGCAAATTAGGAGCAGGTGATAACAACTAACTAATTAAATCTCTTAATTTGAGTAACTGGATAGTATTTTTTAAATGACGCTCCAAGATATATTCACAAAATTATTAAATATTTAAATGTGAAATTGAGAGAGCTTATTGCTCTTCCTATGATCCAAGTGATGCAACTTCCTGCTGAAAAACTGACCAATGGAAATTCCCCAGTTTTTCAGCAACCTTTTATGTGGATTTACATTTCAATGCAAAAGAAAGATTCTTTTTAAAATATCCTAATAATTTTATTTAATGGTGAAGTGTAGAATCTGAGACTGGGGACAAGCAATAAATGCTATTTTCGGTTATTTTGTGGATTTTAAATGTGCAATAAGAATAGTATGTAGTACACTTTGCTTAGTAATAAAATGTATTTATGAAGCAATTTTATAGCTTATCCATACATATAATGTTTGCTGAAATTGCTCATAAATATTTTTACGATGCATAATGCAAATGTGCATATAAAAACAGTTTTGTGCAAACATTTTCAGCAATTTTTTGGCACAAAAATTGCTTTTAGACAATCGAAATAAGGATTGTTTATTTTGGGGTTCATTTACATTTACAAAAGTGGGTGACAAACTCGAATCAATTCTTATTCTGAACTTGAGCAAAGTCAAGGACTTTGTAGGATTACAGTTAGGGGTTTGATCAGCCAATCACACCAAACATATGAAACCAGTCTTGAACTGAAACAGAAACAGCTGTGTAGGAGGCTTAAATCTATTTAACCAACAGCCAGATTGAACTCAGCAATAAGACACAAAGTAGTTATACTGCATCAACAAGGTCATTAATTAGGTCATCATCATTAAAAATGATGGAGGCCCCTTGAATGTTTAGGGCTGCATTTCTGCAAAAAGGGTTGGAGATTTGGTCAGGAAAAATGGTGTTCTTAATGCTGAGAAAAAATACAATCGTGCAATAGCATCAAGCAGGCGTATGATTGGCTGCAAATGTATTCAGCAGCAGAACAATGACACCACACATACAGCCAAAGGCATTAAAAACTTTCTACAGCGTAAAGAAAAACAAGAAGTACTGGAAATCATGACAAGGCATCACAGAGCGTGTCTGGGATTACATGAGGAAACAGAATAATGAGAGAACAACCTACCAGCAGAGGTCTTTCAAAACCTGTGTGCAAGTGTAGAGGAATTGCAGCTGTGTTCCCTCGCAGCTGTTTATTGGACAAAGGCTGGACACATCAAATTTTAATTTGATTTAGGTTTGGTCTTTGTTTCCAGCTTTAATTATTGCTTAAATGTCAAAAGACCAGGAACCTTCTGATTTCTCAGTTCATGTCAAATATATAATCGTACCTCTTATCTTGTTTATGACAATCAGTGATAAAATTTCTTTTGTAAAAAGCATTCTTTAAGAAGCTGGTGGTAAGAAAGAAACAGCATAACCCACACTCCCTGAACAGTTCACCCAAAACTGATACTTGTTTCAGCTAAAGTTGCCTGAAATGCATCATGGAACACATTCCACGGGTATTTTTACAGCGACCATGAGTATAAAAATGGGCATTAAAACACCATAAAAGTGAAGCATTAATACAAATGCATTTGACGTGACTCATTTGGAATGTGAAAAGGCAGAATGGGATGATTAATAAAGCAGTTCAGATACGGGGAATGGAATAACACAGAGATAAATTTGGTTTCTTGTAACATTAGCTGTGATTATTTTTGTTCTGTGGGCTGTTGAGGTTGTAATATTTCAATTAAATAACGCAAAGACGACTCTCGAATTGAGAGAGGAGCAGAAATATGTAACCTTTCATTCCTATCCAATGCGAGAGACGTGCCTGGCATGATTCCTCAACTAATACCAACGTGTTTAATTAGCTGTGGCTCTGCCTGTCCATCTCAACAGCAGCTTGACACATCGGGGGCCGAGGATCATTTTAAGCATGGCATGAACATGAAACTGATTTGGAAAGAAAAAATTAATCAAGAAAAGCTCTTCAATTCCAAACAGGAGGTTTTAGCTTTCAAGATGAAGTGCGTGTCGGGTTAGCTGAGGACACATTGCCCCCCCTGTAATCATGCTGTAGCAAGGAGCAAAAGAAGCACGGAAACGGTTGATGGTTCAAAAGCCCTTTTTAAGACATTTTATTTAGAAATAAAATGTCACTGAAAAAGAGCTTTTTTTCTGGCTGATGGCGACATTTGAAAAACTTTTTTTCTAGATATATAAACACAGACAACAGTTTTGCAATGCAAGAATGGATGCAAACATTCAAAATAAACAAATTCATTGAACACATATTAATCCATAATTTAAATAAATGAAAACAAAATATTACACGATACAACCTAAATGTTTAATAAATAACAACTATACAGCAGTCAAATAAGCATCTTGATGAAAAAAAAATATTATGGAATATGGAAACAAATTAAATTGTCTCACCCTCCTGCTGCATTTGTTGGTGTCTATATGTTGTTTATACGTTGGAGCGATATAATCATAATTAGTTTTATTACAATATATTCAAAAGCATCCTTAAAAACTTGCTTGTGGTGCTAGGACGTCAATATTGTTATTTCAATCTTATATGCTCCTCAATGCTAAACAAATATTTTTTTTAAACAATATTTTGACTATTTGAACATTTATATTTATGCATATGGCGAAAGACAGGATACACCCTGGTTGCCCGATCTTCAAAGGACAACATACACTAAAGAGCCAAGCACAGCTTAAAGAAGATGAGGTGCTACGGAGGTGAAAAAATGTCGGAGGTGAAAAAATGTCGGAGGTGGAACAATGCACCAAAAGTTTTGAGTTGTTTTATAATCATTTCATGGAGACGGAACAGAATCAGGCAATTTTCCAGCTGATTACAGTCAATAAAGTCGAGCGGAGACGTCCCGAAGTAACCAGGAGGCGAAAGAAAAGACTGCGGGGCGTGGACTAACTTGACCCAATGTTGTTTGTTTTTGTATTTTGTACGATTTCTTTAAAAAAATTTAACATTTATATTGATGGCTTGGTTTTATAGCGTTTTGTCAAAAAAAAGGCCACAGAGTTAGCCCATTTTGGGGAAAAAAAAACTTTTATGGCGATTTGGAAAAAAAAACTCTTCATATTTGGACTAAAGGAGGAAAACCCTGCACAAATAAGAAGTAGGCCCTAAGCTTGCCTTCTAAATCAGAAGAACAAATAGCATCACTAGCCTCAAAGATTAAATTATTAGAATTGATGAGTTATGTGTTAAAAAAGCTTTCTTTGCCTGTATAAAATGGTAGAAAGAGTTTGATAAAGTAGGCTCTGGTTATGTATACTGTAGGTTATGGCATATAACTCACTGAGCCCTTTGTTTTAAGACTTTACAGCACTAAATCCTTTGCTAAGAAAACAACACAGAGCTTGACCGCATGCACTGCTATCTGATTTCAAATGTCAAGCATTGGCCTACAGCAAGCCACATTTCACTTTGGCGCTTTGGGGATTAAGCAAATAAGACTTTACACAAGCCTCAACCCAAACTAAAACACTAAACCAAACAACTGAGAAGTGTCCAAGCCTGGGTGTCCTAATCTATTATTGGTGTGAGAACTATATTACCATCCTTCTGACACAAGGAGCTGAAAGTCAAAGAAGTTGTTAAGAGATGTGAAGGGTGTCCTTGCATTAAAAAAATATTATGAACATTGGCAGACAAGATTATACAGTTTTTGTATGCCTTGGAAGAAGTCTGGATTCAATCAGATATAAAAAGATAGTTTGCAAAAGTTCAAAATACTGAACAAATCAAAATTCTGCATTTCCTAATGGCTAAACAAATGGATGAACAGTATGGACAGGTTTGACTGATTGACAAATGTGTGAACAATAGTGAAGGAGGTATGAAGGACTGAGGGATAAACAAAGAATTTAGACAAAATTGATGGACAAAGGGACAGGTGTATGAATAATTATAATTTATTGATAGATGACTGGATAAACAACAAGGCAGGATTGATAGATTGGACACTTGGACAGTTCAACAGACAGAGAAAGAGGGGCACAAAGAGTATAGTGTAGGTGTATAGTAGGGTTGATAGATAGATGTTTAGGTGGATTATTAAATTATTGATGGTTGGACTACATAAATGGATTAATAGACAGCATAAATGAATAGGCTGTTTAGTTATTGATGGATGGGCATGTGGATGCACAGAGTCCACTGTTTTATAAGGTATTAAACACCTTTCTCATACCCCCAGGGCTCAGTCTTGTCACTACCCCACTGTATTCATTATTCTTCCTTTCACAGACAATTACTTTGACTTCTTTGAGCTGCTCTGAGCCATGCTGAGCCTGACTCTGTCAATTAAAATCTTCATTCAACACACCATTATGCCACAGACCCTTGCGAGGTGGTTTAAAAAAAACCTTCTCAGAGCTCACCCCGTTGAAACCAGGCTGGACTTCTCCTCAAATCCTGATGCTCACAGCAGCTAACCCTTGACCCAAATTATTCAACACACTCCAACTCCATCCATTAGTCGTTCAACTTCTGCTTTCCCTTTGTCACTTCCTCTCAAAGAGAACATCTTTTAGAAAGCACCGGACTGACTTTGAGTGGAAACACTGGCACAGGAGCTCAGCACTGTGGCCAGAAAACTGCAGCTGGCTAAACTCTCAGTCTCAAACAGGTAGCAAAGCCACCCCAAAAAACAATTATGCTGGTCAAATCAAGAATCGCATGTGAATCACAGAATTTCTTGTTTTTGTTTCGTTTCAGCCAAAATTGTTCACCTTGTTTACTCGTTATTTCAAACACACACGTTTACAGTTGCTCTTCTGTTTTCATCAATCAAACATAACTCTTATTTTCAATTGTGATATGCACCGTCTAATTGCACTCCTAGCGCTGCAAAGTGTTTGCATGCAAAGTAGAAATTAGGTATTGTTAGGAATTAATTTCCTACCCAAAAGCCAAAAGCACCTCCCCGTCAGCAATCACAAGACATAATCTTTATGTTATCTGTCGTACAGCTCAATATACTTGTCCAGCAACTCTGCCTCCATCGTCTACGTATTTGTCTTCTTGACTATTTTTAGAGAGAATGTGAGTGTGTTTTGAGTGCCACCAGGCTGTGGATTCATACATAAACAACAGTAGTTGACATATAAACAAAAGAACCAATTTCATTAGTCCACCACAACACATATCACAGAAAAGCAATGCAACAACTGTTCCCTGATACCCTTATTTCTCAGTCCTCACCACATTTAGATGACAATATTCCTTGAGATGTTGTCACGTCATGCACTTTCACAGCCACAGAAAAGTGCCAGGTCAGTATAAAGTAGATTCCTGCAGATTTATTGCCAATGCTCAAAGGTATCTTCAAAGTAGCTAACAACATTTTAAAACCAACAAACACTCACTATAACCCATGATTACATTCTCAGAGCAAATAACCCTCATCACTTTCTATAGCAGCATTTTCAAAACCCCCAACGTGAAGCGGCTGGAAGGACTCCAGTCGAATTACAACTCATTTGGCTTGAACAGAGTTGACGTGAATGAAATATGAAAATAAGCACATCTGACCTGGTCATCATAGCGGTAGGTGAGATACTGCTCTCCCGTGGTGTCTTCCAGAAAACTGCCTTGAGGCGAAAGAGCAAATTCAGGCAGGAAGTATGCACTCTGTGTCTGGCTCGCAACCCCCTGGAAAAACACACAACAGCATCACTGTTTTGGACACATTCACTAAAAGAGCAAACATTGTGAGATAGCAAACCCATAAAAGTGTGAAAGAAAACAGATTTTTAGCAAAATACGGCTAAAAAACTCTCAACCATTTTGAAATTTTAAGTCTCTGTGATGACATAATGTCTTCCCAGATCAAGTTGTCAATTTATTTTGACCCTGATGCTGTACATAATGCCAATTTACATACATAAATATAGTAAACATATGAAATATGGCAAAGGAATATAACACACATTACATATTAACATCTTTGTGATGTAAAACAAGGATTCAGACTGATTTAAAATAATCTTTCTTCCTCTTTAAAGCTGCCAGCTGCTTTCCATCTCCCCCAAACTAGAAGAAGAGGAAGTATGATGGTGTGCAACACAGAAGGAAGATAAAGCATGACTGTATGCAGTGTGACGTATAAAGAACAAACTTAAATTTCAAAAGAGATATCGAGAAATTATGATAAGCTTGATTTTTTCTGGTCAGAGAGATGTAAACGGCAGCTCATGCATGAAATGTATGCCTCTTTGAGTTTAAAGCGATAACAGGAAGCTTGGTGACAAATATTAATGGTGTGTTTGGTTTCAAAATGCAATGTGACCCTGTTTTTTAAATGCCTATGAACACATTCATTATTATTCTGGCAAAAAAAGAAACGTCTGGAGGGTCATTTGTAGATCCCAGTCTCCTAAATGCAAGCAAACCTTTAAATATCACGTTTGTAAACCATAATAGTGGTGCTGTGCATAACACCATGCAACATAGTGTCTACGTCTTCCAACATGCTTCAATATGAGGGCTTAGTCAGTCAATTAAAGTGGCACAACACCCCTGAGACTCAGTGGGGTACTTTTACACCTTTATCTTAAAAACCCAGTGAAAAGGGGTGTGGCCGCCTGTACGTTTACAGGGAGTGGGTTTGCATAAAAAGAGGAATGCACGAACAGCTGCTCATTTTATGTTGTGCGCAATTCTCTGTCTGAGAGCATTTGTGCTGTACAAAGGAGTGTTTGAGAATGTTAAGTGCAGGATTGCTCATATGATCCTCTGTTAATTACTGTCACTGCTGATCATTGTTAACAGTTGGAACACCATCATTGACAGTCATCAGTTTAAAAAATTGCTAGAAAAGTCAAGTATCAAGCACCATGAGCATTGCCCATGATGTACCCAGATGTGGACTGCCATTTTTTAATAGACTTTAGAATAGCTTTTTGTATGAGTGTATAGAAACGGTTGAAAGTTGCATTTGCCCCACGGACCAGACTGTGGGCATGTCTAATGTAGACATTCACTCTAAATTCACTGATACACACACGTACACATGTACACACACACACACACACACAAAGGAAAACCGAGAAAAGTAAATCAAACTCAGTACTGTGAAAACAAAGAATTCAACATTTTAAAGAAAAAAAATACAAAAGAAATGCGGCAGTTTTTCCTGATGTAGACATCATCTATTCAAATGAATTCCCAAGGTACCTGAAAGACTTTCACCGGAACATGTGAGAGAAAAATAAATGCATACAGAGTCTGGGCCATCTCTCATCATCTCGCACAAAAAACAGAGCTGGCAGAGCAAAAATAATCAGCCTAACAGGACTGACTTTCATTTCATAACCAGGAATAGAAGGCCAGGGACCCTCTGTGAGGATGTTCACAGCCTGACACTCGATCCTTTAAGTGGCTGAGAGAAGAAAGGAAAGTCTTTAAGGGCTTGAAAATTCCCTTCATGTGCTCAGCTCTGCTTGTTATGTATCTACAACAGACTCTGCCTGTGCTAATTTTGGGAGTTTCTTATTTTGCATGAAACCCCTGAGAAGGGCACCTCACAGTCAATATAAATTAAACAAAAGGAAGCTATGAATACAACTTTGAAGAATGATACATTTTTATTTTTATTCTTGCTTGTTAAAGAGTGCTAAGCCTTATCACAAGCTAATCTGGCCACTGGGATTTTGATCCTATCCAATGGTCCTTTTCTCATTCTCCTACCCAGGTCTCACTGCCCAGCAGCTGGCGCTGTTGCCAACTGCTGTTTTGGAGTTAAGTATTGATTACTTATAAGTTTCAGATTCAAACTGGCACATTGCCACTGAAATTGTCATGGTGTTAAACAAAATGTACAATTTCTATCAATGTGATGTCCGGTTCTATTTTGATTTTGGTAAGAATACGAAAAGGCTGGTTTTGTTAGGCCGATTGGCGTAGTCGTGCATGGTATATAATTGTGGTTGCGCAGGGTGAAACGAGTTTGAATATTGAACCAATTGTCATTACCCAACCCTCCCCTTCTCTCCATCCACTTCTCTTTCTGTCTTTGTACTGATTGTCCATTCTAATTAAAGGCAAATATGCCCTAAAAGTTCTTTTTGATTAAGAAAGAAAAGGACAGGAAGTTACAATTTGATAAAATTGGTATCGTGTCCATATGGTCATGGCTAGACCCAGGCAAAAGGCAAGTTGGGATTTTTTACAATAAGCTAAAGCTAGCAAAAAATGTATTTTTCTACATCAAAAGCATTTTTCTATATTTTAAGATATCGGTTGACCTCAAGGTGACCAGAAAAGTATTCCTGAAATTTTTTGCATAAATCAAAATGGCTGGCATGGTACAATCGTATATGACTAAGCTTGTTGCTCTAAACCAACAAGAGCTTGTTGCTCTTGAGATAAAGAGATTTTGAGATAAATGGCTTGGGAGATTTGGCCTAAAAAGCCAGTTTTAAAATCCCTGAAACGCTTGGGTGGACAGCAGCAAAACTGTGCATGCAACTTCAGATCATGCTACTTACAATATAGACCAAGTTTGGTGTTAATCCCTTAAAGCGATCTGAAGTTATAACCTTACAAACAGCTCGACGATTGGTGTGTCAAAACATTTAGACTATTCAGCTTGAGTTCTACAACTTTGCAAAAGTAATTTTTTTTTGTTGATTCTAAATGATGAAAAAACTATAATGGCAGAAAATGATATCATATGGTTTAAAAGTTATTAGCAAAAAACATAAGTGCAAACTAGAAGGCTAAAGTTTGTACATAAACTTTGATGTTCGCTTGTAAATATTAATAACAGCCAAACGAAATGGTTGCCAAGGTAGCATTTTTGGTTGCTATAGAGAAGTCCAAAGTTGAGATAGAGATGGAGGGGTCAGTGACATAATATTATGTTCCCTGTGTAACTGTTTAACAACAAACACCTCTCTCTATGATGTTTCATCTCGAATATATTTCTGTTGCCTTTTTCTAACAATTTTCAATGGCAATTACAAGTCAATTGTAACATTTAACCTTTTCTGCAAAAGTATTTGAGCAAATACTTTTGCACAGTAGTTGGTACGTTCTTGCACAGACTGATTATCTTTACAAGTGTGGTCAGTTTTAAGTTTCTATGAGATTCTCGTGACCCTATGTTAACACAATTGATTTCCTGCAAAGGTACCATTCTGAAAAGAAAAAGCAACCAGAGTCAGACCAGTTTGGATGTCTTGAGAAAGTTAGTGGCTGTATCACGATCAGCTAGGAGGAGATCCATTTAAAATTTTGGCTTTAACATAACAGATTGTAGTGGCACTAGTGGTGGCACAAATTTCTTTCCCACAAGTGGTTCTATAGGCTGCCATTGACTCTCATGGAAGAGTCAAAATCAACAGAAAAAGTCAGCTTTGCTGCTTTTAATTATAAAACATTAGCCCTATTTATTTTAAAAGTCTTAACACAGCAGTTCTCGACCACACCCTTAGTATTGATTCCTAACACCTTCAATAAATTGTTCTCATCATTGAGCTTGTATCAGACACTGTACACTATAATACTTGTGTACTGTTTTAAATAAATAATTACTATTTTATAATTGATTGTTTTATAAATCATACACATATCATCATAAATCAACAAAATCCATTGTTCTGTGAATGCAAAACCCTGCAATAAATTACAAAAACAATCTCACAATCAGTTGTTATTACCAGGGATGTTGTGCACATTATTAATCTTTCAGGCTTTAAACCCTCTGTCAAGAGAACGGAATAAACATTGACTATCCCTGATTTTCATGGTATGATATTCAAAGAACTAAAGGAAGTCTGGGATGAATGCCGCCCGTAAAATGACATCATTTCAAACAAGCACATGAGCCAAGCTGATGGAGACACTCTGTTTGCTGTATAGCAGCAGGCCTCAGTATTTACCAACCGTAGCCTATAGCACTTGATGCCAAGGATAAATCCAGTCAGGGGAGAACTTAATCCTGGATCATAACTTCCAGAAGAGGTTAAAGTGGTTAAAGAAGAGTCAAGTTAACATCTGGTCACTGTAACATTCCTCAGCTCTGAAGTCAGAGGGACAAAGAAGTCAACATTTACCCTTAATACTGACATTGGCGTATTAAAAGCACTCTTTCTGAAAAGTGGCATTTTTTTGAGTCACGTGTCTTTAGGTAGACATTCATATAAGGAATTTTGTAGCATAAGCATTTGGCAACTCCCAGTTGGCAACTTAACATCACAAAGAGACTGGGAGCTGTAAACAAATGCAAGGTATGTGCTAAAATTTAACAAATTCTTTAAAAGTATTCATAGATTAAACCTAAATTTTAGATTTTAAGTTTATTTTAATAAAAATTACACTTCAAGAGTAAAATTAGTCAAAATAGCAAATTATTGGACAAACATGTCTCTATATCTCCAAACGACTAGGTGCAACAATGTCAAGTTCAAATTTTGTCTCAACAGAAAATGAGAAGTGGACTTCATTAGTTTGTCTTTTAAGAAGATGAATAATTAGAAAACGTAGGAGGGAAAAGAAGAAGATGGTGTTGGATTAGAAATAACAAAGGTGAAACGAAAAGATCCGTAATCAACAGAAAGTCAAGAGTATTAGTACATTCCCTCATCTTAAATCACAATTATTTAAGGATTTTTTTTAAATTCCTTTAAGAGGTTAGAAGTGCCCTTTTAGTGAAGATCCCTCCCACTCATTTCTGTTAACCCTGCCCATCGTGCATCATCACATCTCCATATCTTCTCTGGTAGCAAACATAAATCCACCATTTTGCTCATTACCATGTGATGTTTTGGAGGTTGCAAAGAAGAACAAAACTGAGCTTATTTAATTTCATCAAAATAACCGTAAAGAAAAAAGTAATTAAATCCCCATTTGTGAAGGAAATGCATCTGATTACTGACTAAAACATAATTAGTTTGCCCAAGTGCTGCCTGAACTAGGTCAGTAAAAGGCAAGTTTGATAAGATGTTAAGACTAAATATGTATCGGCTGCCCCTGATGCAGTCACAGCTCCAGAACAAGTGAGTATATTTATTTTAATTACTCTAAAACATGGCTGTATTTATGTCACCATCACCAACGTTTACAATGAACGCAAAGGATGATAAACTTTAGAAATAAAAGAATCAGAATAAACCATTTGCTCTTAACTGCCTCACTGACCAGTCACCACGAAAAAAAGTGGGATCGCATGGGGATTCCTGAATCAGCTCAAAAGCGTGTAAAAAAAAAATCAGCATTGATCGCCCCTCTTGATATGACTTTTTTATATTCATGGTCAAATCCTGCAGCTTACCACATTTTCTTCCTGTATATCTATGTCACATATTGAATATTTATGTTTTATTGCGGCAACACTGAAAATGTTTTGGTGTAATGTTTTTCAAAACATATTCTGGAGATACCGCTAGGTTTTTGTACGCAAGCCATCTTCACTCACTAGACAAGGTTGCTGCATTTAGTTATTTACTGTAGTTATATTTAAAAAAATAAAAATAAAAAAATAGGGCCATGCACTTGTGCACTCCATTGTGTGCATTTTACTTGATTTAACACCAAAAGCAAAACACTCTATTTTAGCTCCAGGTCTCAAGGGGTTAATGTGTCCAGGGGAAATCCTGTGGAGGAATTTGGGGCTCAGTGACCTTCTGAGAGAGAGCTGAGTAAACCTGCTCACAGCTGCTCCTGATCTATTTGCGTACCTGTGAACACAACGGGGCACTTTAGAGACCGATTTCTCTTCTGAGGGGACCACAGCTATGTTCCTATTCTCAAGCAATCCGACTAAGTGGGATTTTAGGTATTAAAATTTAACATTTTTCAAACTAATATAATACAGTGTTTCATTACTCAAAATACCCATGTAATAAAACTAATATAATGTAAATATGCCATAATCAATTGAATGATTACTGGGATCATATTATTGAGAGAGCACTAAACGTGAGTGTTTTTCATGGTGTGTGGTAACCAAGTTCTTCAGCAGTGATCACTTGAGTTCTCAGCGTGTTTAATTCTTTCCGCATACAAACTAATATTCATGGAGTTGAAACTCAATAGTTTGATCATGTTATGATCAGGTGTTGAGAAAAAGTTTTGGGAATGTCTCGTCACTAGCCAAAAAGTTTATGATTTCACTGTAAAACACCACCCACAGCAATACAAATGTACCACCAACATCTTAACTCATCAACATTAACTTAGTCATTTTGTTCATTTTAGTAAAATAGCAAAAAAATTATTTCCTACCACATCTACTATACACGCAAATGTGAATCACACTACAAAAAAGACAAACTATAATGTTAGAAGACAAGTACTGTGTCTTTAGTTTGGTTCACCTCACTTCTGATCCTAAGTTACACAAATTACCTCTTTCTGGCATTAACGAGGGCAGTCCGGGCCGAAATGAGAATTGAAGAAATCAATTTAAGTAATGTTAGTTAATTTCTTGACTCCTTTTATTCTTTTTCACTTGACCACTCTGTAATGTTAACCAATACATTATGAGCTGGAAACTGAAAACAGTTCTTTTTTCAGATTCCTCCAAGTCCGTTCATTCTTTTGTCACTAATGATGAGTGGCTACATTCAAAAAACAAAAAAACTCGATTCGTTCCTCCAGAGTGGAATCAAAGATTCCACTACGCTCAAAAGCCCTCTATGAAACTCCATCCTCCAGCCTGCGCAGTGTGGGAAGTATTCAAACCATGGCATCACAGGAAACTCAGAATTTACAGCTGAGAATTTATTGTTTCTGTAGCATCCATAACTCACCTTTTAATCCCAAATGGTTGGATATGGATTATGGCAGCCTATTTTTTTACTGGTTGAAACTCAGATGTTTTTGTTTCTCTGCATGAATTAAAATATGACAATATTGCAATTATTTATAAGGTGATGCTAACAACGATAATCAGCTTAAACAGTCAATATCTCCACAATGAAACAGCATCCATATTTCTATTTTCTGCTTTACATTTCAGCTCACTCTGAGGTTGAGAAAACAAGAATTGAATGATGGCTAGTTTTCAAATATTTTAATCCGAATCAGGCTCAAGGTGTTTCAGTACAGAGGCTGAAAGACTTACAGGGAATAATAAACAGTAAAGGTGAGGGAACACAGAGTTTGATGTGTTAATGGAGCTGTAGGATGTGCTACAGAGCCCGATGAGCATTGAATAAAATTCTGAATAAAATATTGTGAGAAGTGCGGTGAATACGAATAGGATCTGAACAGGATACTTCTTGCCACGAATAAATCATTATGTGGCAACAGCTATGATTATAAAATAAAATGAAGCCTAAAATGGTAAAGCTGATTCGAAAAAGCCTACTATAACAAACGGAATCCCAAAATTAATGGAAAATTATTTGTTAGAATCCCTGATAAATACCATACTTCATACCCTAGTTGACATACTTCAAGGTGTAATACGTATGAATATTTTAGTTCCCCTTTCACAATTAGTGACTGATTTTTTTTTTTTAATACTACTTTTCAGTTGAATTACAATACATAGATCAAATAGTACGAAATTTCATAGCAACTAAAGCGCCAGTTATTGGGTGACCATATTTCATCTGTGAGGTACTTATAGGATCCTTTGTGGATACATGACCGTTGGACTTTGGCGCGGTCAGGATGCCTCATGAAAATTGGGATCAAGTAATCGTCACAGATGAGGTGGGGCTAAAATATAAGGTATTACGGTATACCAGCAGACATATGGGAGCAAGCAATAGATATATTTAGAGTCCAATAGAACAGAACATGTCACAGGAGTAATCCAACAGAGAAGGAAGATGAGAGAATCCAGGAAATGAGGAGAACCATAAAAAGTAATCCACACACAAAGGGAAAAAAGGAGGTAGGGGATCCGTACTCAAGAGAAGGCAAAGACTTGGAGACAGATGAAGTGGGGAGATGAGATTTAAACGCATATCACAAAGAGATCTAGGAACAAGGAGGAGAGAAGATAAGACAACAGGTGTTGGGGTGAGTAGTAGTAGACAGACAGATGGGAATTGAGGCTGACTGCAAAGTCAACAGGGGAATCCAATGAACAAGAATGAGGAAAACAAGTGCAGGGAATTCTAAATGGCATTGGCATTGGGCTGGGATTCAATGGAGGCACTGGCCCTGGGCAGAAGCCTCAGGACTGGTATTTTGGGAAATTACACATTCTACAGGGCTTTCTTCAAACACTGGCTCTGGACTTTAATATTGAAGTCACAGATTTTGTATTTAGGCTTTGAGGAACCTCTGTTTCTGGACTGGAGCATTACAATACACTGGCTCTGGACTAGAACTTTGTGGACTCAAGTTGAAATTTGGGCTAAGTGATATCTCTGTGCTGTCACTCTAAAAAGGCTCTGGGTTGTGTAGGTTTTGTAGATTTAGTCACTGCATTTTTTTAATGGTTAATTGGCATTTGATTGAAATCTTTTACATTTTTATTTTTAAAAAGTTAATGACGATTGTAAATATTGACTGCTTTGCAAATTACATTTCTAAAACTAAGTGCAACCATCCACACATCACTATTGTGAATGGAGACATATTTCACATCACAATCGAATTCAATGATCCAAATCCATCTATGAAACCATGATTTACTGCAGCAGTTTCACCCTGCACTCCAGGTTTCGACACGTTTATAGGCTGCAGTGATTTAAGGCTTTATCTGTAAAGCTGGCATTAAACCCAGCTGTGTATTTATTGCCCCTCACAGGGCAATAAATCAAATCATTAGCACCTTTTGAAGCATACATAGATGTGATGTTACAGAACACAGAAAATGTCTTTAAGAGTTCACGCAGCACAAAACAGATTTAAAATAAATAATCTGCTCCTAAAAAATCTGAATGGCATCTTTGCAATCCAGGCAACCAGGTTAAGTAATCCACATTCCAGGCGGCTATCAGCAGTCACATACACATTTAAATCTGTGTTACAGCCCATAAACTGTCATGTCTAACAAATATTAAAGAATCAGTCACTAAAAAGGGAGGAATTTGTTTATACTGAACTATTTAAACTGAATTTATTTCATTTTTGTGCAAAAAAATTGGCTGTGAGCACAGCTCACTGTGCGTAAACTCTGTGAGAGACTTGTTCCGAGATATTTTGGGATCATTTCAGATTTTCCTTTTTGAAACATAAACTTCAAGCAGTCACAAATATTAATTTTAATATTTGAAGTGTTTCCTGTATTTTAATTGTATGAGCAGAACTGATAAAACAATGCTGCAATGTCTGGTCATGAAAATCCTGTTTGTTATTTCTCATCTTTTTTTCTCACCAAACCACAAGGAGATATGTTGGTTATATCACAATTCTGATTACTACTGGGTATCTCATTGCACTACCAATAGGTTTGATTGGTAGTATAAACAGTACACAGAAAAAGTTCATTTACACCCTGACAACAGCAAACAATTATGTAAGTTGCCTAAGGCGCTCTCACTGTTACTGTTCCTCTAGACCAAGGCCAGGCAGGGACCTTTGGAGGTTGGAGGGGCAAGCGAAAAAAGGACACATTCAAAAGGACAAAATTAAAACACCATACAGAAACAATATAACAATATAAAAAAAAAAGTGCCATCACCCAACCCTAACATAGACCCCTTGTAAGAATCTGACACACATCTTCCAAAATATTTTGGTGCAGCACAGTTGTAAACCGTAAGTTCTGTAATTGGCCGGTTTGGTAGAAGAGTTTTCTGGAGTGATGTCATACATATTCAACCGTCTCTGTCATGAGCAAATCCAAAAACACAACACAAACCAAACGATTTATCAAAGAAGTGAAGAAATATCTATATAATAATCTAGATATTAGATAATAATCTAAATATATATATAATAATAATCTCAACTGTACGAGATTGTCAGATCATTATTTATACAATCTAAAAAAGGAAAGCAAGCACAAGTAAAGAAGTCAACAAACAGACGTTTACACAGCAAAATAGTGCCTTAGAGGTTTGCAGAGGTCACAGTTATGCAGTAGGCTAAAAGCTGGTAATGTAACTAGTAATATAAACTAACTACCTTACAAATAAAGTAATCAAAACAGCAACAATGTTACTTTTGAAAGGGTTAATTATTAAACAATAATTGAATTATATTTCCAAAGTACCTTGCCCTACAATGTTCTTACAGAGCATCTTATAAGGGCAAATACTTTGAATGCCTCGACCTTCTGCTGTCCTCATTTGCCCATAAAATAAAAAAACAAACAGAATTGTAAGAACCCATTTGAAACACACTCAGACATCCTCAAGCCCTTTCCCAGCTGGCAGTGAAGCGCTTGTATGTGTTTGTGTGTCTGGAGCCAGTGTTTCTCGCTATTCTCTAGCTGTCAGTGTCAGCTGTTCAAACAGGCAGACGTCTGTCCAGACGAGGGGTATCAGACAGCAAACACTTTCATGCACATCCTGAGAACAGCAATGTTTAAATTAGATTAAAATAACTTTGATTGCTCAATTGTATTGAAGTGAAAGCTGAACAAAATGATTAAGTTTATTTGCAGAAGCGAATGCTACTGAGAGAAATAATAAGTCATAGATTCTATTCATTCATGTTCAACACGTCAGAATTTAGGTCTGTGTCAAGAAATCAGGCGAGTCAACTGGATCACATCTTTTACATTTTTTATCTGATGAAAGGTCTACATAATTTTATCAGATTGCATTGGTTTAAATCACCCTTTAAAGTTCAGTTAAAATATTAAGTGGTTTGTATTAATCCTCTTTCCTAACTTAATGCCAATAGTATTATTGTGAGCAAATTTAAAGAGAAAATGGAGCCAGTAGTAGAATCCTTTATGTCCTTTAAGAATTCTCTCATTTGACAAAGAGACAGAAACTGAAATGAAAAACAAAGAACCCACTCCTAAAGCAGATGAGATTTTGACATTGAAAAAGGGGGCACAAGTGGCTTTAATCGAGGACTCGAGAATATCAATACCCTTGGAAATATAATGCACTGAAAAGCAATTGGCTGCAAGGCTATTGAACATCTGCTTGTAATAATCCAGGGTTCAATTCGAGCATGAACTGCAGTCCAGAATCTACTCTGTCCCCTAATTGTTGGCTATGTACTCATTTAACCTCAGAGAAGAAGCGTGTCGAGGGAATAAAGGTTGATAAAGGAAGATAAAGAGTTTGTTAAACGGATTGATTCAAAGCAGAGATTTACGATCTGCAAAACAAATGGAGGATTAAAACCACTTAAGTTCAACTGAGTGCCAAGGCGAGCTGCGTGAACATCCTGAATGAACAGATTAATGAACAGGGGAAGACATGGGTGAAAAAAGGATGAATGTAATAGAGAGAAGGATGAATAAATGGACAAATAAAAAAGGGGGAAAGTCAAGCCGACAAATAGAGAAAAAGCAAGGATGAAGCAACATAAAGAGAAAGGGCAAAGTCAAACTGACAAACAGCGAAAGGGCAATGGTGAAGCCGCAAATAGAAAAAGGACAATGATGAAGGGATGGATCGAAAAAGGGCTAGGATGAAGCATTGAATAGAAAAAAGAAAGGGCAAAATTGAAATGACAAATAGAGAAAGGGCAAGGATGAATCAACAAAAAGAGAAAGGGCAAAGTCAAACCGACAAATAGAGAAAGGGCAAGGATTAAGAGAAAAATAGAGAAAGGGCAAGGATGAATCAATAATAAGAGAAAGGGCAAAGTTGAACTAACAAATAGCAAAAGGCAAACAGACCAAAGGGATAGATAGACAGACAGACAGATATGGAAAACAGAAGGAAAATTATGTACGGACAAAAAAATGAGAGTGACAAGACAAGAATGACAAGAATGTCTGGAGAAATTACAGATCCAAAAAAGGATTGCAAAATAGAAAGAGGGGATGAAGCAAATGCTGGCTGGCTGGCTGGCTGGCTGGCTGGCTGGCTGGCTGGCTGGCTGGCTGGCTGGCTGGCTGGCTGGCTGGATGGCTGGCTGGATGGATGGATGGATGGATGGATGGATGGATGGATGGATGGATGGATGGATGGATGGAGTTAATCAGATTGAGCTGGAGCAATCGCGTGTGGAGGAGGGGCATTCTAATTCACAGAGCTGCTCTGATAGAGAAAGCAGGGAGTCAGGAGATGTGGGAAAAGAGCAGTAAAAACACCTGCCAGAGCTGAAACTCCCACACAAGCATAAATCACTCCAGAGTGTTTAGAGCCTATCGAGCAAATATTATTGTGAAAGATTACTGCAAAGAGCTTAATGGAGAGGAGATGCTGTATAAACGATAGGCAATGTAACAGCTGACTCCAAATGAAACCTGTTCCAGGCAAAATATAGCAAGAAACCACCAGCGACGGTTGACATAACCCAGTAATCGACTCTGACAGAGGTGGACTACATAAATCACAATATCAAAGTCATCTAGCTCATAGCAATCATCAAAATATCTTTTTAGAGTAAAACAGATTAAAGAAAGTGTGCAGTAATGTTAAAAGTGTCTCCAAAGCAAATTCATATGCGTTCCCGGAACACATCATCTGCTTCAATAAAAAAAACATTTCTTTTTCTCATGAACTTAAACGGAAGCATGAACTTAATGTAGGAGGCTTACAACTGGGTGAGGTACAGGCAAATTCTGGAACCAATATTATGTTGCCAAAAAGCACAGCAATAAGACTCAAGGTAGTTGTTCTGCATCAACAAGGTCTCTTCCAGACTAAGAATTCATAGTATACTGGGGTATTAAAACGTACAGCCAAACTGATTCATGGCCACTTGTGAGAAAACTACATCCACAGAAGACATGTGGTTAGTTCTCAAAGATGATTAGAACAACCTCCCAGCCAGAAAGCACAGAAATTTGTGTTCACACCAAATTTTGATTTATATTCTGGTATACACGCTCTTTAAGACCTCACAACAACAGAGAAAATGAACAGGAATGTTTAAGTGAAGACGATGCAATGAAGGAAGATGGACATACAGCTGTTTATAAAGAACCACATAATAAACACCAGAAAGATTATAAAACTGTCTTTGTGGTCCCCTGAGCGCCATCTAATGACAGGGATGATAAACTGCATCCACAATTAACTCAATTTAAAAACACATGTGGTTCAGGCACGTGAACACACCATATATGTAACGTCTCTGGTGATCTAATTTGGTGACGTTAATTGAACGGTCTTCAATGTAAAACAGACCAGTGAACAGAGTAAAATTACTCAGAGTGTTCACGAAAGAGTGCGCCAGCCAGGGTGTGAACCGGCCCGCTAATGCCAGAGAAAACACCAAAGACGATGGTGAGCAGCAAGCCAAAGAGAGGGAGTCCAGGAAGTGATTCACAGGGAAAGACCTTGAGGACGAACATCGGGCTTCTGGGAAATGGAACTTTTATATGGAGTTGTGAGAAATGTGACTGGTTGACGAAGTAGGTGGAGGCAGGTGCTTGTGATTGGAGTTGTGCTCAGCGCTGGCAATGGCCGGACTATGATAGGACGCCAAACAGCTTCTTCCTCACTCAAACAGTCAAAGGCCTTTTCAAAGTTCACAAAGTCTTCCTTTCAATGGAGAGTTCCAATGGAGAAGAAAAGGAAACAGCCTAGTCCGAAAACGCACACTTTAAAACCTGAAGTCAAGCCACCAATTTTTGAATGCCTTTTATACATTTGCCCTCTTGAGAAGAAACTGTTGATGCGACCAGGCAATGCCGAAGACAGGGGTAAATCACGGACAACTCAACATACCTTCAAATCATGAAATCTTCAGGAAAAGCACCAAATAGGAAAATGAGGCGAGCCTAACTTGTGTCTGCAAGGGAAAGGGGAAAGGTGCTGGAATTCAATCCCAGTGTGCATTGCAGTGCTACCTGCAATACCAGCATCCGTCCACTTGCATTGCGTTCCTTCACAAAGGCCAGACTTGGGTTTCAGCTGTTATTCATGTAGCGCCCGCGGGACAAAGAGATCTGGCTCTTAAGGTGGCAGCTCTCTGGTGTAAATTGCTGTTATCGAGTGGCCTTATTGTGATGGATTAGACCGGCGTCCATACTCATGCCAGCTCTTCCATTAGCATCCATGCCAGCCAGCTCTCTAAATAGAACTAGATTCTTGCAGAAAAAGAACAATTCCCTACGGACCTTGGATGGAGGGTATGGTATGAGCTATGGCTCTGAATTGTCTGGTCCTGTGATGAATGGAAAGAGTGGTGCGGGAGATCTGGAATACAGATTGTGAGCATTTCATTTGCTCTACAATTAATTCATAAGTTCAAGACCTATGTACACAAGCGGATTTGGGGAGAAAATTCTGATGTATTCAAGGGGACACAGTGGGGATAGGGCATAAACTCGACCCATGAGAAGATAGCTGTAGCTAATAGGCAATCTTTGAAGGAGCATCGAGATAAGAAAGCTTATTTATGGCTACTAATAAGGCAAGAACTCAATATTAACTAAATGTTTTGTGTAAGAGTCAACCTTCAATTGAAAAAAAATATTATTGGTTATTATTGGGTTTTAACAACTGATTCAGACACATATCTTCAGCTGCTATCCAACAGTTAAGTTGGATAATAGAGCACTCTCCACCCCCCTGAGAAAACAAGCACACTGTAAAAATGTCTGTAAATTTCACAGTAAAACACAAAACATTTTCAAGAATTCACACAACTTGCAATAACAAAAGAATTTACAGAGTAAATCTTAAATTAAGACTGTAAATTTTACAGATTTAAAGTTTTCAAAATTTCATTTATAGACATAAACAATTTCTTACCAATAAAATCTTTGACAGTTGAATTTGCAGTAATACTATACACTGTAAAAATTTAATCATTGCAATTGTAGATTTCATTTGGGTTAATGAACTTAAACAAAATTATGTTCCAGTTATTTTCACAATTTCTACAAATATTTACTCAAAAATGGGAACAAAATGTCCTCATTAATGTTGCATAATCTCTCAATACCTGGAACGAGAGAAAATAGATAATCAAAGAGGATTTAAATGAGCCCTGTTTAAATTACAGCACCTGTTGCATGGCCTTCATAGTTAAACATAGTTAAACTTCATAGTTAAATTCAAGTCCACCTTCCTGCAGATGTTAATTCAAGCACTTCTTGTGCGTTTGAGGAGCAGTTGGTTTTGTACACTATGAAGCCTTACTAAGATTAACACGCAACCTCCACACAGTGGAAAGACTGTCTTCCCTTCCTTTTGGGAATAACGGGTTACATTAGGAACCTTAACATTCACTTTCAGTATTTCACCTCAATGTTATATTGAATGATGTGATCCTGGGAAAACACAAACTCCAATACATTACACTATAAACAGGAAGCACTAAAACAGCGAGCACTAACACTTCAAGGCGGAAGTGCATCACGAGTCTATGTGCAAGCAGTCCATTACCATTAGCAACTAATGCTGAGGTCCTCCTTCCACAGCTATTTCTAAATCTTAGTGAACTTATGTTTAATGTACTTAATATTAATGCTTTGCTTGAAATTTGTTTACCACAATGTCATTGAGTAGATTTAGGGATTTAGTTGCAAGAGAGATAAAAATACACAAAAAAGTGAATTAATTGTAATGAAAAAAGAAAGAGAGCTAAAAAAAACTTTTACAGTATCTGTACCATTCATTACATGCATCTGTAGCATAATGACGTGTTTCTGCAAAATGATTGAAGCAATCATCCTATTTAAGAAATGACTTCTTAAAATCTTTCAGTTCAATTTGACAGTCATGAGCATTAAAATTATTACTATTTAAATTATTACTATTTAACCCTGGAAATTTAACAGGTATTTTATGACAACATACACATGTTGCATAGACAGTTATAAGATGTAGAAAAAAAACAGTCAAGGTCTTTTTTTTGTGTAGAATGTAATTATGTTTAAATGTAAAAACATTTACAAACTTTCAACCTTTCTCCTGAGCTTGCAATGATTCTTTTACCATAGATCAGGGGCACAAAAACTAATGGGGTTAATATTTTGGGGTTATTTTCCCTTTTTAAGAACTTGAGCTATTTAGAACATTGTCTAGCCTTTTTTAGAAAATATCCTATCTCTGATAAATGTATAATAATAATGTTCTATTTAATATATAAATAAAATACTCTATCAAAAACAAAACCTTGTAGTGAGAACCGCAGACGTCCGACAAACAAAAAAATGCAATCACATTTTTTTGCATCTGATATTGAAAGCATTCAAATTGTGTATTTTGTTTTTATTTTTATCAAAAATTATAAACATAAACACACAGGGCTCCAATAAACCGTCACGTGAAAATGATCAATTTCAATCAACTGTGGAGATAAGGATAGCTCCCCCAATTTTATTCCTCCACCATTGATTCCCTTCAAGCTGTATTTGTTCTTATTTTGTATAAGTGACCTCTAGTGGTGGAGGATTTTACCTTTAATGCCAGTTTTTCTAGCAGAGAAATTTAGCTGCAAAACACGTCCAGGTTTACCTCAAACAAAATTCTGTCGGAACAGAACACAACTTTACCAAGGAGCAGAACGAGTGCATTGTGATCACAAACATGAGGATTAGCCCCTCAAAACCCCTTCTCTTTATTTGACTCATTGAGGAATACACCAGTGTGGTATTTGAAAAAGAAATGTTGTATTCTTAGGGGATTTTAACAAATTACAAATGGCCACCACTGCATTAACAGAAGAGTGTCTAGAGCATTTATAAGTATATTTACATAAATTTTTAATAGCTTAAATTCAGCATATACAACTAGTAGCTTATTGTTATAAACCCCACTTTAATTAGTTCATTGTAGGTTTTTGTTTTTGTTGCTTTTCATGTGACTTTCAATTATTTTCAAATGCGTTTGTTACTGTTCTAGTAGCCTTTAGCTAAATGCTAAACTGTAAACTAATTTTAGGATATTAGCATTTAAACCTTTCAATGTCACATCTGCAAATCAATATAATTATCCTAAAATCCTCTTTTGATACAATAAAAATCACAAAACAAAAAACAAATCACCTATCAAAGATTGGATTTGTGCAAAAAGTGTATTAGAGGAGACAAATAATTTTATTGGAAGCTTAAACCACGTAGCATCGCAGAAGTGGTTTTGCTCACTGACCCGTCCGATGCATGCAATCGATGTCAACATGAAGGCCATCTGAGACACTGACAAAACCCAGCCGTCCATCTTTAACCTGGTCCTCCAGAGCCTCCAGGAGAACAATACCAGTCAGAGGTGCCTTGAAAAAACAAAGTCTGGTGAGTTTTATCTGAAAATTATCAACTGTCTTCATTTTCTTTGTACTAATATGTGTTTACAAATTCCTACACATAACCCTCACTATACTTGTAGCAAACATATTTAATAGAATTGATGTACACCGCATTTTAAAGGATGTTGCAATCACTAAAACTTTGTTTACGTCTGGCAGAATAAAGAAAGCTAGAAATTACTTGAAAGCAGTGCTTAATGTGATTAAAATGTATTTTACTCTATGAATCAAAACACATTCTAATTTAAAGTGAACATTATTCTGAGATTTATTGTATTACAGAACAATCACTTGTTTTTTCATTTGTGGAACTTATATGTAACGATGGGGGTTTACAGAAATAAATCCATACTTAAATTAAAAATCATTCTGTTTATTTAAAACAACCAAAAAACACACAAACACAGATAAAAAATACCTACAAAAACAAAACTGAAAAAGAGCTTTTATTAACACACATAAGGGAGGACAGCAGACCAATTCTCTTTCTCTATTCCTTCATTAAAATAAAATAAAATTAGTTTATAACACTGAAGTTGTCTTTCATGTTTTTCTTTATTGAGGCATGCTTTTACATTTTTAAAGCATACAAAAATAAAGTATTTCAATAACAAAAGTACACCGGAAAGAGGAGCAGACCACTCCCACTTTCCCCGTAGACAGGTACCCCTGATTGCACCCACTGACTGTGGAGCTCCTCACTTCCATGCTAAACAGGCTTATAGAGTTAGGGTTAAGGAATACAACCAATTAGACAACAGGTGGCGGGGCTCCACATTCAGTGGGCAGGGCGGCACATTAAATGGGTGGGGCTTAACCATTCTGCAAACAGTGCCCAGGCACAAAATGTTTTTTTTTTATTTACATTGCTAATTTAGAAATTTAGGACAATTATGAGGAGGTGATAATATTAATAGTAACACTTTCAGCCACGGAAGCTTCTCTACCACCTCAAAGTTCTTCCAAAGGCAGCTTAAAGATAGTTACGACTATCCAGAAGTGATGCTCTTCAATGGCTGCTATGCACAATATGAGCAACCGAGCATCTGCATCAAGATCTTATAGGTGTCATGACAGCCACTACATACATAGCTTCATATGGTGAGGAATGTTGCTGCTGCTTAGTTAGGGGGTGGTTCGAGTTGGTGGTTCGATTTCTGAGTTGGTTTCGTCCAGGTCCTTTGGTTCCCCCCGTAGAGTAAAAAGATACACTGAATTGGAGACTCTGGATAACATACACTGGACTGATTTTTCGACTGTTTAAAAGTGATATTTGCTGTCAGATGGTAAAAAGATGCTGATATGTGACCCATCTTTCCTTCACCACACTTAATTTTCATGATCATTTAAAGAGTGTGAGGGTAATACGTCACAATTATTCACACAAAAAAAGATATGAAATATATACATTCATAGTATGCAACAAAAGATGCACCAACTACTAGCACTAACCAATTTTGTCTATTATATTATATTATTCATTCATTCATCTCCCTACATTCTTGTTCCCTCCACCGTGGTCTGCTGATGCAGCTCACTTTGGGCAAGAGGCGGGGGTACACCCTGAACAGGAAACCGGAGTAGCTAAAAGAAACCCACATAAGCACGGGGAGACCAGGCAAACTCGAACTGGCAACCTTCTCACTGAAGAGCCCCAGTGTTCAACACTCTGCCACCGTGCCCCCTCTAAATTCAAATACATTACATTACACTATATTATGTACATTATAACGTGTCTGATGACAAGATTGCTTATTTTCCCTTTTTGTGGCAAAATGCAGGTTTAGACACATTCACATTTGTGATGTCATTTGGGTAACCACAAACTGACACAAAAATGACATAAAAGAGACATCATAAGCCCGCTGGATAGGTGGCACTGAATAAGTGAGAAAGTTGGTTCATATTCTGAATGAAACAGAGTGAAGGAGAGTAAAATGATAATGCCAATCCTTGTTAATTGTATTACTAGTTTTAAAGTTTTGGGTACATTTAGTTAACAAATGAGGGTCCAAATTGTGTGAAAAGTCACAATTTACTCTAGACATTTGAATGTTTTTCGAGCAGACAGCAAAAAGAAGTAGAAGAAGCAGCAGCGGCAGCAGCCTGTGTCACATTCACATGACACCGCTTTTATTTGATCAGATTAGCTTCTTATATGAGATGCTGCAAACAGAAGAACTCTGTGTATACAGATTACATCACACTACTGAAAAAGTCATTAATAAAGCCCTCATTTCATCACTGACAGGCTCGTGCTGTTGAGAGCAGCCTGTGGAAAGACGCGATGTGCACGCGCATAGCTCTTACCTTTGCCGTTCACTCAAAGATTCACATTTTAATCCGTTATTCGCGCTCGACGCGCCGCTGATAAACGCCGAGAGAGCCCGCGTCACGTCGCTCTAGACTAGGTTGTCAGTCAAGCCGCGGTCGGTCACGGGCAGGCGGTGTTTATAACGGCTGAATCCGGTTTCTCCACTTCCCGGTGGCGTGCTCGACTCGAATCTGACTGAGCTCCAGAAGTTTGTGCGCTGCGCGCAGCTAAAGGGTCCGCTAGACGTCACACAGACGACGCCACGCGATCACCTTGGGGCGCGTTGTCACTTATTATTATGAAACGCAAAAAAGTCACAGTGTATGTTAAATGTATTTAGCTTATACACAAAATGTTATAAACAAAGTTCGGCGACAAGAAACCTATCCTCTTTGAGTTTATAGCTGCGATTAACCATATAATTAATGTTTTTACATTGGTCAAAAATGCACAGGCTTGTTTCTTCTTTAAAAAAAATCTGACAAAAATCTTTCACATAATGTAAATCTGTATATGTTTGTCCTTGCATTGATGTTTGCACAGTTTTATTGATAAGCCAACATATTGTTATTTGTGTTTCGCTTCAGACAAAATTTATAAAAGTTATCGGCTCATAGACAGATTAACCAAATTGCTTACATATCCAAACTGATCTGATTTGGGTTGCTATATCTTTTCAAACTGGTTCCACTAAAGGAATCCTGGGAGTTGCTGGGAAAACTCCCATTGACAAGAAAAATCACATGTGGTCCAGTTTTATATTTGAAACCCTCATAAAAACTTTAAACAGACCACACTTGTGGAGGTTATCAGTCTGTGCAGGAACATGCCAACCACTGTGCACAAGTATTTGAACTCCAGGCTCAAGAAGGCATTAAATATTTACTATTAACATATAATGGCCATTTAAAACAAATAGCAACAACGTAAAATGACATTATAGAGGGGGATTGTTTATTTCATCACTGACGGCTCCCTAGCAACCAAGTGTTAACTCTTTCTCAGCTTTGGTAAATGATAAAGACATGGGGGTTGGTTTATTTAACTCACAGTGATTCAGGGAACATTGAACTATGTTACTAACCCCTTCATAATTTGGCTCAGTGGCGCAGTGTCTAGCACTGTGGCCTTTCAGTTAGAAGTTTTCCAATAAAGGCTCGCTGGTGACCTGTTTGTGAGTTTGTTAGTTCTCCCCATGGTTGCGTGGGTTTCCTCCGGATACTCAGGTTTGCCCCCCAATCCCAAACATGTGCATAAAGTTAATTGAATAATCTAAATTTCGCAAAACCACAGCCACCACCAAAATATTTAAGAATGGCACCTCCCGATGAAGTGATTTTTTTACAATTTGTTTGTATAGAAAATAGTATTAAGAAATAGTGTTGAATGTAATTATTTACTTATTTTTATTATTATTTGTGGTTGAACTCTTATATTTTATATTTTATTCCTATTTTAAACTTTCAAATTATGGATGTAGCAATAGCTTTTCAACTCCAATAAAGACCCAGGCTATAACCTCAACATGACGTTACTACTTCAAAATCACCTCACTAAAAATTACCTTGAATTTGTCTCTTCTCAAAATCATTCTTCTTGTTTTCTGCACCTGAAGGGTAGATTTGTTTCATTTTTGTGGTCCTAATTTACAAAATAAATTCAAATCCAGGAAGGGGTAGGTGGCGAGAGCGATCAGCGAGGTAAAGGCCATATATTATTATTGACAGCAGTGCGCTTTGCAACGAAATGACTCCACCATTTGTTTGTGGGGGCCCCTAGCTTTGGCAGGGCCATAAGCTGCTGCTTTATTCGCTTATAGGGAGGGCCGCCTCTGGTGACAAGACCTGAACAGGTTGTAGGAGGGTCCTGGAGCATGCCTCAGTTCTCAGTTAGAATATTTTAGAATATAATATTACATTTAGTGCCTGGACACTGGCCTCCTGAGCATTACAAACTGTGAATTTAATCTGTTTTTTTATCAATAGCTCCAGCTGAGAATATATATATATATATATATATATATATATAGGTTTGTTATTCAGCTCAGCCAATCAGGTTTTCTGGGATGCTGGGGGTGGGCTATTTAGCTGTCAATCAGTCTCAGAGGAGATCTGGCTCTGGGATGATTTGAGTGCTGTAGTTTTGCCTGATTTTGAAACTTTGATGGGACAAATGATTGTATGATATGAACGAATTGTATGAAAAATTTTAGGGGTCCTCAGATGAAGTTTAGAGGTGTTATAATTTGCGAGAAGGGGCCTTTACATTGATGAGCAAACTGTGAGGTTTTGATCGAGCTCCCGAGCCGCTGCCAGCATGTTATCACTGATACTGTATGTTCTGCCTTGATCAAAGAACCTTCTGGGGTAAAGCTGATCTCTTTATTAGCAGCCGTAGAGAGACGCTTTCACAAAGCTGTTCCACAGAGACGATCACAGAGAGATCTGTGAGACTCTTTCATCATATTTTACAATCAACAGATGAATAGAAACAGTAGCATTTCAGGTTTGACCCACATATCTTTAAAATATATTCATCCACTTTATCCACATTTTTTTCTCTTTCATATGTTTTCCCGCATACCTGAGGAATTTGTTGATCATCTGAATACTATTACATCTGAGTACTCATCTGAGATACTGGTACATTCATAGAGACACACAATTGCAATCAGTATAATTAAAACCATAAATAAGTGAGTCCTTTCCTGCTCTGAAAGCTTACTTTTAACCGATTAACATGAACACAGATACTGCCTGCAGTGGGATCAGGGTGAAGTTTTCCCAAGATTGCTATGTTATATGTATTCGGTCATTATTATGTTTTTATGCTTTCTGAAGGTTTGTTTAAATTTAAATTGAGTTGAAGTGCATTAAATTAAGGCTTTTTTTGCTAAACCCCAGAAGATTTGTGAGATTTATGCTATGTATTATCTTGGACGTGTGTCACTTCCGAATAACTGAAAATGGGCAAATGGTTCACAGAGGTGGAATGTCAACAAAGCAAAAAATATGTGATTGACTGAAGGTTACAAAAAGTAATGATCACTAAAACTATAACCTATAAATGAGCATAAAACAAAAAATGTTATATACGTTGAACGTAAACATGTTTTTAGCTTTTTATGACCTGAAAAGTTCTTGAATCTGCCCCAGGTGGTCAGTCAATGTACTGCAGTATCGTCACTTTCTGTTATACATCAAGGGGGCAGTAGGAGATTGCTGCATGGCATTGCTCCAATATAAATGGCACAGCAAGATTACATGACGTCTTCACCAGATGTCACTTAAGAAGTGCGTTTTGGTAGTGCACCTGAATCTAATTTGTGGAGTATTTTTGAGAATTTAAGGATTCTAAACATTTTCAAATTTAAACTGATGGAACTAACCCTGAAAGTTTGCCATCTCAAAGGGGGATTTTAAAGGCATTATTCTAGGGACATCAGGTGCATGTGCAGCAGAGTAATGGCCTTTATACATAGGTGGATACAACTAAAGTTTGTGTAATAATTTACTAAATATCCTTGATAATATTTGTTGGTATATGTATTCACTTACAGAGAGAATCTGCAGTTATTTCCATTTAATATTTCTCTCATTACAGAGCTCTTCTGCAGTCAATGATTAAGTTAATACATCACTGAAAAGCTTGTTTTACTCTCATTTTATATGAAATTATGTATTTGACTGGTATTAATTAAAAAACCACAAGACCCTTATTAGTAGACCTGAGCAGCTGGAGGAAAGAAAAAAAAGAGCTTTGTGATCCCTTTAAAACCAAGGGACGGTCTTCCACTGTCAGATACCTACTCAATCAGATGCCAGATGGCAATACCAGTTACTTACTTATGCCTACTACGGGTCTAGGCCGCCAACTGTCTCTGCACCAGGTGTTTCTCGTTCAGCCCTTTCACTTACCTTTTGGGTTCTACTTTTAGACTTGTCTGGTTGCATTATCCACAGGCTTTCTCAAGGTGTGTCCAATCCATCCCCATTGCCGCTTCTGGATTTCATCTTCTGCTGGTAGCAGATTAGTCTCTACTAGGGCTGGGTATTGTGACCAATTTGGCGATTTGATTCAATTTCGATTTTCGAACAGCCGGCTGTTGAAGCCTCTTTTCTCTGTGATGGTTAATGTGATTTTCATAATCCTATCTTTTGTTTTGATTGGCAGTTTCTTGGAGTTCCAGATGCTTGTTGTATGTAAGCTGCCCTTGCATTTTCAATACCTTAACATCCACCTCTGTGACTCTATGTTTGTTGACAAGAAGTAAAGATCCCTGCCTCTTCTAGTGTTTCGTCGTACTCTGTGATTGGATTGATTTTGACCTTGCTCTTGTCTTTTTCGATGTTAAGGCCTACTTGTGCAGAGGCAGTCAGGCCATCTTCTCCTGCATCTGCTGTTGGGGGTGTGATTGTAGAGCCACATTGCCAGCAAGGTCTGGATCATTAAGTTGTGTCCATGACATCCACTGAATCCAGTTTTTCTCCTGAGCAGGTGGTACTAGTGCTGCAATCTTCAACATGGCCCTAATCAATACCCCACAGCTCCAAAGTTGCCCAATCAAGTTTTGATAGGTTTTGCAGAACAGAGCTAAAGTCAATCCTTCTTGGTTTAATGAATGTCTTAAAATTTCTATGAAGGACTTGCATAGGCGTTTATCAGCGTTTTTGTTCTCATGCTGCAAGGACGAGGCAAGCAAAACTTGGGTTAAAACAATGAATGGTTCAGGCTGGAACAAGGGCAGTCCTAAGTGGGTGCGAGAGCCAGGGACCAGTATCAGACTGAGGTGGAGGTGGCTGAGGCAGATGGAGGAAATATGGAAGATGTTCGACCTAATCCGAAAAATGATTTCATTGTTTGGAAGGCGATGGAAAGAGGCAAAAGTACCGAAACTTGAAGTATGCAGCAAGGTTAAAGGTCCCAGAATCCCTGACAAAAATACATTCAATATCCCAAAACACACAGTTTGGATTATTTAAAGTACTGGTGGGGATAAGAACCAACTTAAGTACATACAGATGTAACATGATGCTAGCTGAAATTTCAGTAATTAAACACAGTGGGTAGCAGTGCTTGTGTGGGTTTCCTCTGGGTACTCTGGTTTCCCCCACAATCCCAAAAATATGCGGTTGGGTAAACTGAATAATCTAAATTCCCCTTAGGTGTGAATGTTGCCCTGTGATGGACTAGCGACCTGTCCAGGGTGTACCCCCACCTCTCACCCAATGTGCGCTGGAGAAAGGCACTGGCAGACCCCTGTGACCCCAAAAGGGAATAAGCGGGTTGGAGAATGAATGAAGCACTGTTCAAATATAATAAAAGCTTGCAAATGCTGTTAATCACGCAATTCATGTGGATTTAAGATATCCGTTTTTATTACTTTATTAACTAGTTTTAAAATAAAAATAAAATTTGTTTTTGTAAAATAACAATGCATTCTTGACACTCATTTCAGGTTGTCTGGATCATTTTGGACGCAGTCGCTTTGATTTTTAGCGCTTTGGCGCCATCTACAGACCCGGAGCAGCACGTTTTAAACGACTTTTTAAAATACTCAATTATTTCAGAAAATAAGTAACTGAGGAAAAACACGATAAATAAATTAAAATAAAATAGGAAGAATACCTGTGCACTGAAATGTTGTCTTACACAAGGTCTTCAACCCATAAATAAACCAATTTCTTGAGGTTTTGTAGAAGGCATCTTTATATGATTTTCACCTCATGCCTCAATGTAAAATTTCCATCAAAATTCCTATAGTCTGATATTATTTCTAGTTTGAATCACACGTGTTGAAATTATACTGAGTTAATGGGTTTTGAACAAGAAACCTGCACCACTGACACCAACCTAAGCAATATTTAGTGATGGAAATCACAAAAAAAAATTACAAAGGTGACTCAAACTCAGACGTATATATCCAAATGATTATACACGTTCGTATATGATTATTTTAACTAAGTGCTCAAAATTCCTTACATTTGTATAGCAGTCTCCTTAGTCAACCCTTAGCCTTAACCTAATCCTGTTTAGCATGGTAGTGGCGTTCAGTGGGTGGGGCTACATGTTCAGTGGGTGGGGATTATCCAATGTGCAAAAGGGATACTTGACATTTATGGAGCTGAGGTGTACAGTTGTTCAAAATAATTGCAAACGTGTGAACAATAATTGGAAACGTGTTTAGAATAAAAAAGTATGTCAGAAAGAAGCGCATGATAAAACTGTCTGCAAGTGAAATGAATCTGGAATGAGGTGATTTGTTTCAGTGAATCAAATCACTACATTATTTAGCAACCAAATGAGCTGTTTATTCATTTTGGGTGGATAAAGATTATATGTTGATGAAGAAAAGTCCCCACTATAAAAAATAACTAAGTTAGACACTCAGATTTTTGTTATTCCTGGACTCTTGCATTCCAAACCTTAGGTATTTTGAAACTGTTAATAAAATAATCTTCTAATTATTAGTAACAAAGAAATAAACATCCCTTTGTAAACATAGAAACAACTTGGGTAAAAAAAAAAATTTCAAAGTGAAAAGCAGTGGTCTAAGAACTGACCCTTGTGGTACATCATATGCACAATAATAGCAAAATTCATTAATTAATTATCACTTGGGATTGTTTGTTTAACAAGTTTCTGGAGGAGAAAACAGGACTTACAGTCCATGAATTTTCATTAAATTTCTCACATTTGTGAGAAGAGACACAGCAAGAACACAGGAAAACAAAGGTGATCCAACATGGTATGTTGATCATGGAGAGTCAAAAGGTGTAGACCGTAGAACTGACAAAGTGAAAAGGAGATGTGATGGAATTTAAAGGCGATGTGTGGATAAGAACACAAATAGATGTTTCAGTGAGTGATTAGGTGCAATGGAGAAGTGAGGGAAACAGAGAAACCAGAAACACAGGCCTCTTAATGAAATTGTTTATTGAAAAAGTAATGTTACAGTACATTGGAAGGATGGATTGTTGATGTGCAACTTAAAACTGTAAGCCCACACTTAACATGTGCATGGATTAAATTAAAGTCAAAACGCAGCATTGTTATTTGATGTTAACTTTACAGCTAGTGGGCTGTATAATGTTATACACATTGTTGTTGTACCGAAAACTCACATCTGTCCCTAGATTCTAAATAAATTCATTACCATCATATTTGCATTGTTTGTTATGCAAAACCTTAGCTGCAACAACACCCACCATATCTACCATTAATCACCAATATTGTGAGTCGTGGCAACAAGATGCATTGTTATAGTTCAGACATGTTGCAGTCGGTGGTGTGAAAAAAAATTCAACAAAAAAATGAAACAAACAAAAAATCATGAAAAGGTATATGCTTGTAAAAGAGTTCACTGTTCACCATTTTTGTTTCATGAATAAATTTATGTAAAAGCTATAAAGCTGATTATTAACTACTATGAACTTTTTTGACAAATTACTGTGAAAATCAGTGGTCCAAAAACTGAGCCTTGTGGTACTCCATATTGAAATGTAGCAACATGAGTTTTTCAAAAACTTTTTTTTTTGCTAAGCCTTTTAAAAAAACACTTACATAAAAACATGTTCCCTTTATAAACTTCTTTCTCACATTTTAAATTGTATAAAGCACTTTATAAATAAACGTGGCATGACTAACTGATTGTCTACCCACTGTCTCTTCAATTACAAAACACATGTTTCTTTGGAATAAGGAAATAAACATCCTGCAGGAATGAAAATAATAATCACTTCAACATTAATGCTCCGTGATTTAAGGAATAAGAGAACACCTTTGCTCTTTCCCCAAGTGAAAATGTGTTTTAAAGAGAAGACAGAAAGTCACTGCACTGATGGCATTGAGATGTCCCTTCAAAAGGAGATCTACACAAACGAATGGTTTCAATAATGTTGATTTTCATCCTGATGCTGACACAAGCACTATACCATCGTCTCTTTGCTCTTGTATTTGCACAGAAAGTGTATTGTTAGATGTTTAGGCCTCTGCTGAGTTTTCACTTGGTTGGGAATCTGAAGTCGGACACTGGGGTTTGTCTCGTTCCAAGTTCTAAAAAGGTGAATGTGGTAGCGGAGCGATACCTGTAATATAAAGTATAGATTGTTACCCCCATTACAGTCTTTAAAAGTAACACAGAAAAAAATACACGGGATTGGAAACTAGCTTTAAAGAGGTAAAAACTGATAAGAAACTGATATCTGTGAGTTTTCCATTGCCTGACTGTCCTAACTTACTACAGTCCAGAAGAGGTAGATGGTGAACAGTGTTAGAGTGAGCAGGATTAGTCCGAGGGCCTCCATGCCGTTGTTGTGGTGAAGATCAATTGCTCCCTGTACACACAGCCAGCCTGAGACGCTTGCCAGCGGAGTAATGAAGAGGAAACAGATCATGTCTCCACACAGAGTCCGCCGCTGCGTTTGTGTTGACCTGGAGATCAGCCACTGGACAGAAAAACAACAGTTTGCTCATTATATTCATTATATCTGCTGCTTTGGCACCTACTCTTGACTAAAGATCGGTATTGCAGTTTGGATCTGCCTGTTACTTCAAGTGTCTGTGTGTCTGTCATCCATCTTTTCCTACAACATCCTTGCGACCTTGTGCATGTTGCTATGGTCAAGTTTAAACACAGAGTTTTGATAGGGGTCGCATTAGAAAGAATATGAAAAGGATGTAGGCATCAAACCAGAACTGAGCATCAATGGAGGGTAAACAAAGCCATATTGAACTTCAAATCAGATTCAAGGAAAGATGAACCACTTATTTCCCACATGGTTGAGTGAAAAAAAATAATGAGGAACTACTTATAGATAAACAAAACAGGTCAAGAGCTTGCAACTTTGCATGTTGCATGATGCTTTTCAAGATCTTGTGGACTCTTATTGCAGAAACAATATTACAGGAGATAGCAGGATTTTAATCAAGGTGGCAACCAATCTACCACACATCTGGCCAATAAGCAATGGACAGAGGTGGAGCTTCATGCAAACCAATCTTCTAGAGCTCCTTCATCTCAAGCTTGAGCCTCAAATGGAATGGTCCGTCTCCGACGCCCCAGATTTGTTGCAGGTTACTAGTCCAAAAATGTGACACCAACAGTGCCTATGTGCCAAAAAAGGAACCAGACTCAGAAGCTGACCAAAAGAAAGTCAGTTTATGCCTTAGGGTTCGCAATGGAAGCATTTCTTTTATTTATTTACTTGAATCAAGAATTACACCCAGGTGCCTAACATGAGATGTGCAGGCAGAGGTCATTTATATAAGAACTACATGCTTTGGGGCACCTCTGTCTTATCCTTATTCAAATTTTAAAAACTAGTACATAACTATTTCTGATCAAAAAGAGAGTGTCAGTGGGCCTGAATTGGGAGATGGGCATCATAAGCATAAAAAAAGAGATATTAAAATATTCGAGATATCTCCAATGGGTTCGACCACTCTTAATAAAATTTATTCTAATTTAAGAATTCAGATTCAAAAACCTCAGTCTATAGATTAAGTCCTTCCACTTTTCAGTGCCATTAAAGTGAAACAACGGGTTTCTGAAAATGCTTCCTTTTTTAAAACAGGTATAAATTCAAGGTTTGTAGCTGCAATCTCTACAATTAGCACTAAAGTTTTGGAGCATGAAACCCCTGAAGTCATCCTCCTGTCCCAGGGTCCACAGATGAGATATAAGGACTTTAATAACCGATGCTGTCCCTGGTCTGTCTAATCTCATTTCTCTGCTAAGTGGATCAGCGTTTAGAGGACGCTGGAGTAAGAGTGAGCTCTGACGCAGAGGAGCAGACACATGACTCAGGATTCAAGAGCCATCAACATTGATTCCTGATAGTGCTGCTTCAAAAACACTCCATGTCTCTCTTTAAAGATTCAAATCAATACCATTCCAACAGCTCCAAAAACTACAAAACAAACACGGGTTAACATAACACCATGTTCAAAATAATTATGCAAATGCTATTTCTGTGTTGCCCGCTTCAATAAAATCTTGGACACCTGCGATAAGTAGATTGGCACGTGAGCCCAATTAAAGACAAACTACTAAAGGTGGGTGTTCCACATTATTAACAAGTGCACCATTTTCAAGCAGCGTGAAGAAGAAAAAGAATATCTCTACTGCTGAAAAGAGTGAATGAACCTTGGATGAGTTATGAAAACATTACATATTTCACAAAAACTCGTGAAGATAAAGGCACATTGAGGAGGATTTCTACCAGATCCATGCATCAGATAAAAAAAACAGCTGCTGATATGCCATTACATAGCAGCAAACTGATATTTGAAGCTGCTGGTGCCTCTGGAGTCCTACAAACATCAAGGTGTAAAGACCCCTGACCTCAATCCTAATGTGAACCTTTGGGGCATCCTCAAACAAAAGATCTATGAGGGTGGGAGCCAGTTTACATACAAACTGCAGCTCTGGGAGTCTATTATAACATCTAGCAAACAAATTCAAGCTATTTTGACCATTTTCAGAGAAACCATCTCAAGAACACTCCAGACAAATCATGGACCCACCCATACCAAGAGTGTCTTTCATGCACCCAAGACGGCTGGCTGATTTTTTTGTATCATTTTAGGGTTGTTGAGTCTGTAAATAAAGTTCATGTCTGTTTTTTCTAGATTTCTGCTTTTTTTTAGATGCCTAGCGACAAAAAAAATCTTTGTATAATTTTGAAGTGTTGCTAAAATAATGAATTTTCCTCAAGATTCTGCTAGTTTTAGACCGCAGAGTGACCATAAAAAATATAGACAATAACAACATATTTTGCAACTTCCTCTGATGCCCTGTAGTGATTGTGACTCTTCTCGTGGAGCAGCGTGAGCAGCCGTCAATGTCTCTGCTCAGCTGAAGCTCACTAACTGAAATAAAGTCTGCATATGACAAAATTATTCAAAATCTCAGGGGTGCTTGTTTTACCTCAGTGAAGGGTTTGGGGAGTCTCTCCAGGGCGTACTCAAAGTGGCAGAGCTCACAGCAAGTGGTGCCTGAGGCTGAGAGCCACTGCTCCAGACAGACACGATGAACCATGGCCAGAGATCCGGCACACTGGCAAGGGGAGAGCAGATCCCCGGCAGCGCCCCCCTCATGGCAGATACGGCAAAACGGCTCCTCTGCACCCTCGCTGAAAGGAAACAAAGCCAGAGTCACACTTTTGCTTTGATTTGTCTATTTATTTGACACATTCATTTACAAATACATTGTTTGAAAAACATGCAATGTGATTTCTGAATTTTTATTTCTATATTCTATCTCTACCATGGAAAATGTGCTTATGCTGAAAATTCTAGACCCTTCTTGATTTCTTGGAGAACTTGCAAAATCAAAGAGTGATCATATAGTTATTAACCTCACTGTACATAAGAGCAGGTTGGTTTTATATTTATTCTTGTAACTGAAAAGGAAAATGTATCATACCGCTATTGATGATACTAATAATATTGATTAAATTATGCTTTTGTGAGCATCTGAACAGCATACAATTTTAATAACATTTATGTCTTTTGTTTATGGCCTTTCATTTATATACTTATATATCTTAAAGACACACAGGAAGAGTTCCAGGATACTACAAACTTGACTTCCTCTGAAAATCTCATAAAGTCTGAAATTGAGTGTGGTCCTAGTAAACAATACAAAACGAACTAGGACGATCCTCAAACAAACTTCTAGCCTTTCTCTTTTCTGGAAGTTCATCTCATGTGGATACTACTTATCTCTCCACAGTCACAGACAACTCCACCAGCAACCTGCACTCACTTGGTCTCCTCTATTTCACCAAGCACCACTAGTCTCCTGTTCCTGACTAAATCCTGGTTTGATGTCCCATGAGTTCATTATATGCTCCTGTTCTTATATAATGGCTTCCCAATGTAGATGTCCTTGTGAACTGGTACTGTTAGTGTGGGTTTTTTTCTCTGGGACCTCCCACACATCTAAAACAAATCTCTAGTCTAATTAATTATTCTATAACTTTTACTTTAACAAAAACAGTTATTATTAGACCAAAATTATCACTAAAAAACAAACTATCACTCTACCGTAGCTATTCTGTCCCACAAAACATGCTCATACTAGAGGTAGATCCACATTAGGCTCATCTTTCTGTAAAGCTGCTTTGAAGCACCTGCATAAACCCGTTATATAAAAACATTTGACTTGACTTTCTGTAAAAATTGTTTAATAAACTTTGGCTATGCACTGAAACCTGGTTTTCCTTCCTTCCCAATGTGTCAAAATTTTTCAGTTTTTATTGTTTCAACTAATAAAGATCCATGATTTTTGGGTTTCTCGGTTGTCAACCCCTTTAGAGAAGTGAGAATAACTTGAAACATAAATAATGACAAATCCCCCCCCCCATACTCAGTCTGTGCACAGGGAACACCTGATAAATCTCACCTGTTAAATGAAGTGCTGCTGGGGTGCTGCTCCGGCTCTGAGGGGCTTTCAGGGTCTGGATTCAGCTGACTTGTGGTGAGACCAGCTGAAGAAGCTTCGCTGAGCATGACTGCTGCTCACTGAGAGACTCATAAAGGAGAAACAGCAGCCTGAGACAGGATGGAGAAAGAAAAACAAATAAATGAAGCGAACAACAAGGGGGGTAAGGATATAAATATCTTTAAGGGAATCAATGTAAATGTAAATCACACTTTTACAATTGTTTGAACAGAGATGTGGTCCATTCACATTAAGTGAAAGAGGTAAAGGCGATGTCAATCTTGTTTTTTACCAAAAGATGTCACATAGACAAATTGTGTGGGAAAACCACCACCCTGTAACAACATTAGTGGTTAAGTCTGATATTTTTCCAAACCAATATTTTCAAACCTGATGGAGAGAGAATTGTATTCCTCTTGAATAATGGTGCTTGGGAAAGAATTGAAAAGTAAGAGATATTTACAGGATGGGGATCAAGACACAATGTCAAAATTATATAATAAAATTAAACACAAAATATCATTTAATGTTTTCTTGGTGGCATGGTTTGCACGTTCTCCTGTGCTTACATGGGTTTCCTCCAGGTACTCCAGTTTCCCCCTCAATCCCAAAAACATGCAACAGATTAATTGAAAAATTCCCGTTAGGTGTGAACCTGTGAGTGAATGTGTTGCCCTACGATGGATTGGCGACCTGTCCAGGGAGTACCCCAGGCTTTTGGGATGGATGGATGGATGGATGGATGGATGAATGTAGGGACGGACGGGTGAATGTTTAAACATGTTGAATGAAATTTTCCAAAATATACCCATATGATATAAATTAAACAAAAAATGAAGGCCATTAAAGGGATATTACATGAAAAAGGCTGTATACTCTTTCCAAATTCATGGGTACCAAAAAAATTGAAAATTGGTATGTGTCTGAGAAAAGAGGATAATTGAGTTCAGCTTCAAACAGCATAAAATATAAATCATGTAAATCAAAATGTAAATCATGTAAATATTTTACCATACACATTGCAGAAAATACAAGAATGTATTGTCTGCTTTGATGTCAAACACACAATTTTTTGAAGATACTTTAAATTACGTTTACATAAAATAAAACCACGTAAAGTAATTGAGCATACAACAAAAATAATTTATGAGTGTGAGCCACTCGAACACTTATACCAACACTCAAATTGTCAAAAGTAAAATATTGCTCTTGCAAATATTCCACAGGGTGCTAATATGTGAACAACTGTTTGTTTTGCATTTAAAAAAAAAATAATTAATTTAAATATGGATGCCACAGTGGCGCAGTGGGTAGCACTGTGGTATTCCAGACAGAATGTTGCAGGTTTGAGGCTCGCCATTGACCTTCCTGTAAGAAGTTTGCATGTTGCATGCGTGCATTTCCTCCGGGTACTCCAGTTTCCCCCACAATCCCAAAAATATACAGTTAGGTTAACTGAAGAATCTTTGAGGTGTGAATGTGTGAATGAATGTTGCCCTGCAATGGACTGGCAACCTGTCCAGGGTGTACCCCCGCCTCTCTCCCAATGTGCACTGGAGATAGGCCCCATGGCCCCTAAACGGGGTGGAAAAGTAATGAATGAATTTAAAATAATGAAATAATAATGTAGATTACTATTATTTTGACCTAAAAATAACAATGACTGAACAAATGGTTAAAAAAATCTATAAAGTAAAAACTGTAGTCTTTTTTGGCTTTATAACACTAATAAATGTCTGACTTATTGGATACATACTTCCATACTTATACATACTTTTTAATTATACAAAAATATTTTTCATACTTAAAGAACATTGATATTAATTTTACTCAACTTTACAGTACTTTACACAACACTGGTTCACACCAAATTAAATATTACTTACCATTTCATACTACGAGTCTATGAAGTTTATTTAGACGTCTATCACTTTCATAATTTCTTGTCCCCCAGATAAATCCCAAACATCCACTGAATAATAGACGTCCAAATAACGCGGTTTCTTCTGATGAAGACGCGTTAGAAAGACGCATCTCTGGCGTTGCGTGTTGATTGGAAATCCATGTTTTGGGATAAAATTAGGTTGAAAAAAAGATGACAGTCTTCCAGATTTCGTAGAACGAAATCTTTATCCATTTAAAAAGCAAACGCTGATTCATGTAGCCACCCTATCCACCACCCGAAGTCCCTTAGCAGCTTCTAACGGCTTAAACTCACCAATAAGTCCCCCCCCCCCCCTCTCTCTCTCTCTCTCTCTCTCTCTTTCGCTCTCTGATTTACTCTTGAGCCTCGTCGGTGAGAAATGTTGACGTTGACGTTGAGGATTAGCGGGAAAGCTAAGAAAGCAGAGCCGTCAAAAGGAAATCTGTTAACCGCCTCTGCCGCACCCACCGCGGGCAGTGCCCCATTCAATTCCTTTAATCCCGTTACCGCCATCAGTCAGGCCTTTTGGGTTTCCCGGTATGCTAATCGATGTTCGGCCAGAGATTTGATTGTACACCAGACACTATAAAACCATATTAACATCAACAAACCATTTGCTGAGGGAGGATAAACCTAGTGGAGCAGGTCTAAACTTAACTCAGGGAATAATCTTTGGCTAAGTATACTTATATCCTGGTTTAGGGTTCATCTAACGTTTATTAGTCAATGCTGTAAACAAGTGTTCAACTAAAATACAAATAATCAGTTGAAAGCCATGTGGCTTGCATTTACTAAACGTTATTAAAGGTAATATGGAATAAAAAGGGGGCTAAAAGTTCACAAACAAAAAAACTGAATCATAAACACAAAAGTCAATTGAAACGCAGATCAAAATATATGTTGCAAACCTTGAGCGGCTGATTTATACATGCAGTTCTTCATTTCTGTTTGCAAAACTGCTTTTCATTTCTCAAAACCCCCTTTTGCTGTCACATTTTCATTTACAATTTCTCAAAACTTCTATTTCATTTACCCTTTTTCAAAACTTTGTTTTCCGTTTGCAACCTTTTTGGTCCCAATTTTATTCTATAACGGTACACCTTCCACCCAAAATTGGACAATATTAAGGACTTTGGTATCGGTATCTGGACCTAATACTGAACTCTTTGCTGTACTCGTTCTTGTACGTATTTGTAAAAACACTCTGATTCTAAAGACCTTTATTAGAGACACTTTATAGTACCAGGTTGGATCCCCCTGCTTTCAGACCAGCCTTAATCCTTCATGACATAGATTCAAAAAGGTACTGTAAAAACATTAGAGTTTGGTGAATTTTGACCTTATGGCATCATGCAGTTCCTGCAGATTTGTTGGCTACACATCCATGATGCAAATCTGCCGTTTCACCACATCCCTATTGGATTGAGATCTGGTGAAGGTCATTTGAGTACAGTGAACTCATTCTGTGATTGGTTTAGTTGGTCGGTTGCTACCAATGGAAAATTTCCCCCTATAGTATAACACCAGGAGTCTAAACCATTGATACAAGGGAGGATGGATCCATGCTTTTATAGTTTTGATGACAAATTCTGACCCTAAAATCAGTGACGTCGTTAGCCCTAATTTAGGGGGGCTTCAGCCTCCCTAAAATATCCCAAAGCCCCCCCTAAATTTGGGGCGACATTTTATTTATTATTATTATCTTGATATTTAAAATATATTTTAAATAAGTGCATACATGCAGCGAACACGAGCCAGCAAGAAAGCGAGTTAAACTGAAGTTCGCTTTCAAAATTATTATCGTTATGATTCCCATCGTGCCTCATTAGCATGCGTCAAGCGTGACGTGGTAGGCGGCCGCATAAGCAGCTGGACCAACACAACAGTGTGGAGGCAGCAGCAGTGAACACACGGTGTACACACGGTCAGCGATTGCACGTTGATAGCAGCGATTGTTGCTTAATCTGAACATTTACCTGTGGTAAGAGAAGGAAGGACGATATTGTAGCCTAGTCTATTTCAACCTTAATGTTGGAAGCTAAAGCGAATGTCGTCGAAAATGCTAACATCATTAAAAATCTTTTATTAGCTGTCTAATATCCTGTCGAATCTCTGAAGTACACATAATGTTAGTATCTATTCCCAATTACCGCGAGTGAAATTTAGTGTCATTAGTACTAGTTCCCAAAAAGTTCTCCCAAAGGGATTAATAAAGTAAATTCTATTCTATTCCATTTTCACCGCATGCAATGTACGAGAAGCCCTCCAGGGGCTAAGCCCCCCTATCTGTCAACCCTAGTGACGTCCCTGCCTAAAATCAAAGCACAAGTTGAGACTTCAATGTTTTCCAATGTTCTATTGTCCAATTTTGGTGAGCCTCTGCAAAATGTTGCCTCAGTTACCTCTTGTAAGCTGACAGGACCTCTGACCTCTGGCATCGACAAAAACAGACCTGCCGCTCATTGGATATTTCTCTTTTTGGGTTCAGACCATTCTCTGTAAACCCCAGAGATAGTTGTGATTCAAAATCCCAGTAGATCAGCAGTTTCTGGAAAAACTTCTACCAGTGCCAGACCAGGCATCAACTAAAATCCACGTTCAAAGTCACTTAAATCACCTACAGTTTGAGCTGCTGCAGATTGACTTGACCATGTCTACATGCCTAAATGCATTGAATTACTGCTTAGGCATTTGCATTAACGAGTGGAACATTTCTACCTAATAAATTTGTATTTGCTGCAAATTTTGAGCTTAAAAACATTTTGTTTGAGCCAACTTTGAAAAAAATAGTGTATAAAAATTGATACCTTTTTTTTTTGCTTTGTTTGGTTACACCATCACTCTGATTGGCTCATTGTAAGAGTTGCTAAACAAAAACAAAAAGACTCACCAAACAGGCAAATAACTAATTCTAAATTGTGTTTTGCATTATTGGAAAATGATTGCAAACTTTGATTTTATTTTAAAACTTTGAGATCTCTATTAATGTACTTTAGTAAATAGATCAAAGAAACACCTTTAAGTAATTTCAGCAATATTGCCATAAACAAACACATAGTAGATCATCTTTAGCACTACAACCAATTAAAATTTCAGTCAAATACACACATACAATGTGTTACTAAACAGAAGCAACTCAATTGCTTGTTCTCTGGTGAAATCAACACTGCGACAGAATCTCGAGTACATTTTAATGACCCATGTGCCATAAAAACCCAACAAACCACCCAAGAATCTCCTGTCTACTTCTCAGATTATTTCAGGCCAGATGATTTCTATAATCCAGCAGACGCAACACAACACAAATACAACAGATATTTGACCAAATACAACACATATGTGACCAAACACAAATCTTTCAACACGTGAGAAACTCATGGAAGATTAAGCAAGAAAGAGTTGATTCATTCATTTCTCCGTCTTGATCTCTCTTCATAAAGCTTGGGTTCAGATAAAAGTAGAAAAGGGGAAACACTGTAGACGGGCGACATACAAGAGACTTTCCCTCTCATTGAGAGTCTCGCCCCATAAATCTGGCCCCTTCTCTGTCTGTGCCTTTTCTTTCTGTCCCATTGCCACTAATCCTGTCTGCTATTCATGACCAAGCTGCTGACCAGAATGGCTGGTTATTGTGGATTCCTTCATGAAGCGTGTGAAGGGATGAATAATTCCTTTGACACATCGAGACGAGATGCCTGCGGGAGAAAAAGAGAGCGACAGAGGGGATTATGAGAAGAAAAAGAGAGGACTTCCTCTTAAGTGTTGGAGGGAAATGCTTGAGCGTGAGAGGAAATGCAGCTGGGTCACTATCACCACAAAGTATCTTTGAAAAATGCTCAGGTGAAATTTTTGATTTGTTGGACTGAGGAAAACTAAAACTGGACAATATGTTCAGAATGCTTTTTATAAACTTACCAAGAAATCACAAATTGTGGTTCTTTTGGAAAAGTGTTTTTCATTTTCCACAGTTTCAAAAGATCCATAAATCCATATTTTGTAACATGACTATTTTGTACAGTCACCATTTTGAGAATGAAAGAGAGGCTCCGGTGGGAAGAAACCTAGAAATAGTAATCTTCCTGTTGTGTAAGTTCCTACTTTGATGCTGTAGGAATGTGTTGTAGTCAAAGTAATTATCTGACCAATAAAGTAATATATTTAACATTACTTCCTATACCAGTGTTGTAGTCTCCAAAAAAAAAAGCCAATGGGATGCAACATGTATTCTATTAAGGCCTTAATGCCCAGGCTCAGTTTTAAAAGGCAATTTATTCATAATACATTTTTTAATGTATATTATTTTAATATCAAAAGTGTATATTTTTGCATTATATCAAAATATTATTTTTGACATTATAATAGTATATCAAAATATTATTTTCCATTACTGACAGTTTCCTGTAGTGGCATTTCAGTTAGAAGGTGTTGCCTTTCATTTTATCATAAAATCGATTTTTCCAACTTTTTGCAGCCCGCTGCAGCACATCTGGCCAATCACAATGACACTTGTTGCTGTCACTCAGAAACATTCATCAGCTGCTAAAAGAGTTTAGAATGACAAAAATGCCAGTGTGTTTAATATCATTTGTAATATTTCCTCATTAGTTTTTTACAGCTAGCAGCCATTTTAAAAACAGGTTTGTTCTCACACTTTGTACAAAATTAAATCACATCCATCATTAAAAAAAAAAACAGTGCATGCATCCACATGAAAGTCTAGTAAACACGGTAAGGTCTCTACCAACAGTTGGCAATCCATTTTTGTTTAAATAAGAATTCAGTATTGAGTTGATGTTTTCAGCCACTTCAGGTTGATTTTTCTTAGATTTATCAAATTGAATGTTTTTTGGTGACAAAACCAAAATTTTTACACATATTTTAAGACAACGCTTTGAAATTGGCACTCAAAATGTAAAAAAGTTACTACCCTTTCATTTTGTCAGGCTATAAACTGCTGTAAAAATCTATCAGATCAATATTTTTTGCATAAATCCCTTTATCTACCTCAGCTCTATGCAAAATTAATCTGTCTAAAGGATTTTTTTAAATCCAGGATTTTACCCTTTACTTGGCTCTTAGTTGAGAATGGATGGAGAACTTAACAATTAAACCAACCTTATGGTGTTGTATGTGCACGACCCAATCATGTCTCATGTACTTTTCATATTCTGTCATTGGACATTGCACTCAGACACCATTGTTCAGCTGTTGTTGCATTTTGGTTCATAATAAATTATATTCTGAAATCTGATTATCTCTCTCTCTCTCTCACACACACACACACACACACACAAACACACTCCATTTACCCTCACATATCAGTAAGAAACAGATTTTTGTACAGGCCTATTTCAAAGGTTAATGGTTCTAAATGGTGATTAACAGTAAAAATCTCAACAATGACCTCTTCCCAACAGAAATGACCATGGACAATCAGGAATGCATGATTATTTGGTGTCATGGTATTGCAATCAAAAATGTCATTATAGTGGAAGTCAATTGGTCATTGACTTCATCAAAATCCATTATTGGCGATTATGGTACTAATGTTTGACATGTCCAAGACTTTAATAAAAGGTAAAAAAGGAAACAGTAATTTTTCATATTGAAAATAAAGCTTTTTTATTTTCCAAAATCAGTGACATCACGTAAGATCTTGACAAATAAATGGTAAAAATCCTGCATTTTTTTCAAACCCAATTAGAACCCAATTTGGATTAGTTCTGATTTTTACAGCAGTTTAATTTAGTTGGTTGCTAACAGCCACAAATAACACGAAATGGTAGTGAATTTAAACAACGAACAAGGGTTAAGTTAAACTGTATTTTTGTTAATATCTTCAACTATTTCAGTTAGGATCAAAAGCATTTACAGTGTAGTTATAGGTGCCCCCATTTTTTATTGCAGCTCAAAATGGAATGCATTTTGAATTTTTTTGAGACCAGTCCATTCACCCATTCACTCACACTTTCACTAAGAGGAATTTTGAGTCTCCAATTAGCCTGAAACATGATTTTTTTTAGAGGGGAGGAAGGGGTGGGTACATGTGAGGTACCCAAAGGAAACTACACTGGGAGGCAACAATGCTACCCACTGGGCCACTATGCTGCCCCAACTCTTAGCATGTTTTTTTTTGTTTTGATGTAAATGAGATATATCACCATGCTGCTCTCCAGACATAGCAGTAGGCTTTACACAAACTTTTTTTTTTAATCTATTTGATTGTCTATGAATCTCCTGCAGCTCTTCATTAACATGACTGCTTGCCTTAAACATAACGTCCAGACCCTTTCACAGTGGCATTTTGTGTTTGTAATAGAGCGGGATGCTCGTAGTTGACAACACTCTTGTATCAGTTATGTCCAGACATTGTTGAAAGCTCATCAGCAGAGACTTTCCCACACCAGCATTCCTGGAAGCACACACAACCTCCTCCCATGGGTAATATATCACAGCAAACACTACTGATAAACACCAGAGATGGACTTATTTCAAATATAGCTCAAAGCAGAGCATCGTTTTTTTTTATTCTTTATTTCTTTAAATCTTTATGGACACAAATAAATATAATGCAAGCCTATATTAAAGTGTTCCTATTATGTATTTTTGAAAACTGTCTTAAATGTAATGCTTGGTATTCCTCTATTTTAATTAACATATTCAGTTTGAATTCTTCCAAAAAAAAAAAAAAAAAGAGTTGACTCCAGACATCCAAGCAAAGCACAGGTCCTGTTCTACAACATCTCTAGGACCCCAGAAACTGACAACTTAATCTCCTTTTCATTCCTGAATGCAAGTAGATGTCACCTAAGCGGTCATTGAATCCCAAAAAAAATCTCAATTAAATACAGTAAGAAGAACACATTTGATTAATTGAGCATAACACATTAAACTTAGGAAACTGTGATTTTCGCCTTACAATAGCTTAAGATGTAAAATCTCTCAAACCCAAGCCACACACGTCTGATCAAACAAACAGCTTATTTTTCTGAGATCTCAGGATTGCCAGTGAAAACACAGGGCGCCTCCAGTGTCAGATTTGCAATGGTTTTTTCAGCCCTGAAGCCTTATTATGTCTCCCTCATCTAAGGGTTGGTGTGACATATCAGACTGCAAATCATAAAAGAAGATAAGGTAATCAATTCCAGATAACCACTCTTGTTCTTCAAACAATGTTCTTTTCTTAGAAACTCACTCATAGAAATGATTTTATGAAAACGTTCTCACAATGGCTCAGTTCAGCACGACACGCAGCCCGATGTACCAAGATGTCAGAACACACGCATCTGCAGTAAGTTTACTAGGCAGTATTTTGGTCAGAAAAGTAGGAAAAGTGAGAGTTACACCCCAAATCTTTTTCAAAGCAACATTCTAGTTTTTTACTTTCACCATCATTATTTCTCTGCCAATATATCAGAAAATATAGTTTTATAGCTCATAGTAAATGTGTTCCTTTGAATCGAAGATACAAACGTTTTTAATGAATTGCCTCAATGATGTCAGGAAGAAACAAACTAGAATTCCCTTCATTTGCCCTGAAGGGTGAGCTGGGGCATTTATTTATGTTTAATTTGTTTTTCCAATTTCCACATTCACATACACATTCACACCTAAGGGGAATTTAGATTACTCAATTAACCTTACCGCATGTTTTGGGATTGTGGGGGAAACCGAAGTACCCAGAGGAAATCCACAGAAGGACAGGGAGAACATGCAAACTCCTTCCAGGAAGGTCACCGGTGAGCCTTGAGCCGACAACCCTCTAATTGATAGTACACAGTGCTACCCACTGTGCCACCCTGCTATTTATTTTGCTGTTAAATTTAATTATTTATTTATTTATATTAAATGTATTATTCAATATTTAGCATTCAATTATTTAATTATTAATCAATCACACAATTCTTTTTTCTCATGGAAAAAAAAACTGACGAGCTCCCAAATTATTACACTTAGTATAGGGGTATAGAAGTAAAATAATGTATCTCTCTCCAAACTGGTACAAAATAAGGGGAAAAGTGAATAATTGGAACTAGATAGCTTTATAAAAGTATTTAATCTAATGTCACTATGAGTGCCATACACCAACTCACATTTCTATCATATGCCCAATTGGTTACTAGGATAAACAGTCTGGTTTATAAACCAACACCCATGTCTAGCATTTACAAAAGCTAAGATAGAGTTCAGAAAATGTGGTTGCTAGAGGAAACAGTTTGGTTGGTAAGGACCTGTCAGTGATGTCATTAAAAATAAGTTGTTACAATGATAAACAAACCTCAAGTCCACTAGTGTTGACTCCATGTTAAGTCAATGGAAATTTCCCAGTATTTTCTATGATTTCCATTTCCTGTCTGAAAAGATATAGCAGCCTGAGTCAGACCAGTTTGGATCTTGATCTAGGAGTAGATGCGTTTAGAAAAGACAAGTAACAATAATTTGACGAGCCAACATAATAAAGTTAATTTATTTACAGGTGCCCAAAGGTGTATACCGGTATATAAATATAATATATATATAATATACAAATTAGGGAAATGGAAAGAATCGTAGTCACAAAAACCGAGCAAATTCAATTCCTAAAGGCACAAGGGAATCTCAAGTGCAGTCATTTACAGATTACAGATTGGTGATCCCAATTAAGACACCCATGGGGTTAGCACTCAAGGAGAAAGACTCAGGACATCCATCTCTGTTGATATGGAGCACCAAGTCCTTCAACTGTCAATCAACCAAACAACCAACCAATAAAAACTCATGTTGTCTTGTTAACGGATTCTTTTTTGGGATGTAGAGTGCACTTGTTCAGATTAATGCAGGGTTCATATAATGAGCAGAGGCCAGTTAACAGATACCAAGATAACAGTTATCACATCTATTTTAGCTTAAGTTCCAAATAGCCGCTCTTGTTTCCTTAAACTTGAAGTGTCTTCAATATCAGGGACACCTCTACAGTACTGTTATGTACTGTGCTCCTAAACTAGGAAGTATTAAAATGTATCAAATAGTTAGTAAGTGCTTTCAATAATAACAAAATGTGTTTAGGACTGGATTATAAACTAGGTGCTAGGAACAGATTTTTTTTGTTACTAGCTATTTTTAAAGTTAAATTTTAATGTCCAGTGTTTTGTGTATTTGTGTTGATGGTTAAAAAGTAGAGTGCCCATTTAAGTTTAATATTATAATAACAATCCTGATATTGTAAGCAACCAAATAGTTATTTTACCAAAACATTTGATTTAATTAAAAATGCTACAATATGATTTTCTGGATTTTTTCCACATTACATTAATGAAAATTGCAGGCCCCTCTCATCTTTTTAAGTGGGAAAACCTGCACAATTGCTGGCAGACTAAATAATTTTTTGGCCCACTGTATGTGTGTTATAGATGATTATTAATATAAAAAGGCTACAGTTTTCAATGACAGAGAGAACATGTTTGGGGTGATTCATGGTAAGAGGAATGACATATTTGTTGCATCCCAGCTCTGATGTTACCCAAACATACTCTTGGTCAAGAGAGGTAAACATGATTTGATCTGAACTGGGTGATTCAGGTAACCTAAGTGCAGTGTAGTGTGGTAGTGGCAGTCTGGACATAGCTTTTTTTAAGCTCTGCATGTTTTCCCCTTAAAAGCACTCTAAAGCTTCTCTTAAATTTAAGTCAATTACAGGAAACAACACCTTTAGTTGAAAATATTTCTCACTTAACATGTGTAAGTCATTAGGGTAACCAAAATGACTTTTATAGAACCAACAACTTGGCACACAATGGCAAGTTTGAAGCATACCGTTAAGACAGATCAGCACATGAGTGCATCCACTATCAGTGTTGTATTTTTAAAAGTGTGTCCTACAGAAGGAACCCATCCTATCAATCTGTAAAGGCCACAATCTGCCGACACTATCAAGACCAGACTCTCCAGTGGATTCTAAATGGACTCCAAAGACAAGCAAGTGTACCATGTGACCAGTGTGAAGTGGCCGGCACTGTCCCAAGCGGACTCCTTATCTCTGAAGGAGAAAAGGGATGGCTGGGAGCAGGGATGGCACCTTTGCTTGCGGCCCAGAGCTGGAAGATGAAAACCCCCGTCCTGGCTGGCAGCAGAGCTAAAGTGGAGCTATTTCAGGTGCTGTACTTCAAGAGGCCGGTGCACAGAGACATGACAGAATGGACACTGCTCAAACGGCTGCTGGATGCCGTGCACCAGCACTCCACCATGATCGGGCGCCTGTGGCTCACAGTGATGGTCATTTTTCGGTTGTTAATCGTGGCAGTTGCCACTGAGGACGTCTATACGGATGAGCAGGAGATGTTTGTGTGCAATACTCTACAACCAGGATGTCCCAATGTATGTTATGATGCCTTCGCTCCAATCTCCCAGCCACGGTTTTGGGTTTTCCAGATCATCACAGTGTCTGCGCCTTCTCTTTGCTTTATTATATACACTTGGCACAATTTATCCAAGCAACCGGAAACTGAGCAGACGAAAGAGACATTTGATCGAAACTGTGATTCAGATAGTTGCTCCATTAAGTCCCATAAACACTTGGGTCAGAGCCTTGTTGACGTCCTCGAAGGAATCACAAACCAGGACGCTCAAAAAAACGCACAGACATCTAAAAGGTCTTCGGGAGCCCTTTCCAAGTATTACGTCTTCCACGTGTGCTTTCGAACAATTCTTGAAGTCGCATTTCTTGTAGCACAATGGCTTCTTTTCGGGTTCCATGTCCCTGCTCACTTTATTTGCACAGCATCTCCTTGCATGCAAAAAGTGGATTGCTATGTTTCACGTCCAACGGAGAAAACAATTTTTTTGATCTTCATGTTCAGTGTTGGAGTGTTTTGTATCTTCCTCAACTTCTTAGAGCTCAATCATTTGGCTTGGAAGATGATTAAGAAGTCCAGGCCCATCAGGGATGGAGTGTGGAAAGGTTACGGCGCTATTACTCAAGATTCACAGTCAATCACTTCTCTAACTTTCAGAGATATCACCAGCACCAACTCCTTACCAACTCTTGATTTAGTAGTGGATCACCAACCTGACTGGACATGTGCTGCTAACTGTCCAACAAAGAAGGACCACAGATTGCTCAAGCCAAATAAACCAAAACTAAACAGAAAGACAAAACACAAGAGCACTGAGGTTTGGATATGACTCTTAATCTCATACAGAGTGGTGAGTGTATGATATTGACTTGCAATGATCTTCAACCCAAGTGTTTACTGCTAAATTCCAATTTCTGAGCATTTCTTTTGGAGCATTTCATGGTAATGTTGAAAACTTCCCTTTGTTTTATTATTATCATTTTGCTACAACAAGCACCCAGAAATCAAGGAGCCACTGATTGAAGCACTCAATATCCCAAAATGTTGAAAAGGGAAGTGTTTTGGTTGCCTTGGTGGGACAATTTCAACAGAAAGCAATTGGGGAAAGAATGACAAAGGACTGCAGTCTCCAGAAGTATGTAGCGGGGCACCTGATCACTGAACTAGTCGTGCGGACAAGAATGAGATGTATAAGAGTATAAATGTTCAAGGGGAATGTCTCCATGAAAGCTTTGTTGCCTTCAATCCTACAACTACAATTTTGGATTATTCAAATCATCGCAATCTGGGCCCTTCGTTAATTTAATATCTACAATTTACACAGCTTCTCTATTTGTTCATAGAGAAGGACAAAAAAGGCAATTGCTGTGTGTAGGGGAAGTTCTTAAAAGAGGTCACTTAAAAAGCTCACAGGTATCTTAAATGTCTTCTAAATACTTTGAAGCATTATGTCTAATGGTTAAAAGCAACAGTTGATGTTTTTACATTGGTAATTTCTTCAGATGTTAAATATGTAACATAAAAGTTATGTTTTCTGTACTTTTTAGTGGACGACAGGTCCAAAAAAATTACACCAACATGAATCCAAAATAAAATAACTCTTTTTGATTTTTAGTTGAGTTTAAACCAGCACTTACTGGTGTCTTTTGCACAAACGCTGCCCCAATGTAACACTACGCAAGATGAAGTAGCATCCCAGTCAGTGTAAAAACTTAACAAGGTGTTAATTTAACTCCCATTGTTTTACATTTAACACTGGGGCAGGAACTACCAATTGTGCACACCATTGACACCAGTATTGATATCGAAACACATCAACTCGTAATTCAGAAGGGATGTTTTAGGTGGTCAAATGGGACTTTTTGTCTAATTATTCTGGTTGTCAAAGTGATGGACGATTCGATTTTTTATTAGTTTGATGCCATTTTGATGTCATGGTGTCCGGTTGGTTGATCCAGAGAGTTGCTTCAGCTGGGTCAAACTGAGTTAATGTTTTGAAGGAATTGGTCTTCAAAAAATAGTAAATAAGACAAACGGTCACCAAAACCTTGGCTACAAAAATAATGAAGCAAAAATATTCGTTTTTATCAATTTATCACATTTAATAAATTTCCTGTGTACACATAAATTACACAATTCACAAACCACTTCGACAGGACTAAAAATAATTTATATGGACTTTGTTTAGGGTCTTAAATGTTTGATGTTGTAAGATAAAAAACAGAATGTCTAGAATGTAATTTTTGCAGAGGATCCATGGGATTCAGTGAGAGCTAGATTCTGGAGACCACTATTAGGATTGATAATGTGCTATTTAGAATAAAACAAATGTCAGTTTTTGTTTAATTATTGTGGTCAAAGGGATACCAAGGTTTCACAATTTAGGACTTTTCTCATCAATTTGACAAATAGAAGACCCTTGTGACTTGTTTTCTGATTTCCACACCATTCAACAGAGAAAAAAACTATTTAGTTTCTCCTTGAGAGAAGCTTTATCTTAGCTTAAACAGACAATAATACAGTCTTAAATATACGTGAGCGTTACCATGTTTCCTTACCATTTAGAGAGTGAATCTTGACACAAATTGTATTTAATCATATAAAGGCAGCTGCTACACTTCTGTTTGGATTAGTTGTCAAAATAAAATGAGCACTCAGTTGTTTCCATGTCCTTTATTTATGCAATATACAGTGTAATAATACATTCTTTTACAACATCTATAAAGACTTTTGCTTATAAATTACATTAAAGAGCGAAGAGGTGAACGTGCATCACTCTGCGGTGTAGTGACATTCAAAAATCCCTGAAAGACACCAGAAACTGTGGATTGGATTGATACAAAAATGCTGAATATTTCAGCAATGTCAAATCAATTTGGTTTCCTCAAACATTATTTGAAAACTTCGACTGAAAAAAAAAAAGCTGGTCTGTGAGAAAAAAAAAAACTTTTTAATTGTGAAACAAAGGCGTTAGCCAAGATGATACTGGACTCCATTTCCCATAATCTCTTTCACCCAACTTCATGTTGGATATACTTGATGATGACTGGAAATCAATAAGCAAATGGACCTATGGGAGATGGAGTTCAAATAGTGAAACTTACACTATTTTGTGCATGTTTACCTTTGAAAGTAGTATTATAAAAGTACTATTAAAACTATATAAAGTTATTGACAAATTTTTGGATGTGGTCTCTTATTTGGTTGAATAGAATTAGACGGTTAGATCTTCCTAAAGTCAAAATGCTCTTTTTTCTGAGAAACTTCCTATCTTAAGGTCTTCCTGTCTTAAGTTTGAATATTCTCCCTGTGCTTTTGTTCGTTGGTTCCAGGTATTCCAGTTTCCTCCCCAGAGTACAAACACATGAACCTCCAGGGTACACCCCTCGTTAACAATATCTGAGTTGGAGACAAACACCAACCGATCATCATGACCCAGACAAGGAGTAAGAGAGTAAAGAAAGGGCCTTGATGGATATTACAAATAAATGTAATTAATTGGAATAATTTTGTTTAGCAATCCCAGGGACAGTTTATAAACTCAATCTTTAATAATGAATTCCACCCATGGATGTTTTTCTTTGTGGTGTGTCACAGGGTTCAATCTCGGGTTCACTTCTTTTGTATTTGTACAAGCAAACACTGGAAGATTAATATGAAATACAATAATCGTTTTGTTTTAATGCTGATTTGGGCATTTGAGGGTGGTTTCATCTTGCCATGCAGAAACGCCTCTTTTGTTTTTTTCAATTAAAACATAGGCATTGATTTATTAACATCTCATCTCAGGTTAAGAACTTGGTTGTGATCATGAATCTGGATGTAGAAGTAACAAAGCAAAGTAACACAGTAGTTTTTATCAGCTGACTGATGACTTTTCTCTGTAGCATTTGGAATCTGTTATGATGTCATGTGTTTGTAAAGCTTTAACTTACGATTAAGAAAAGATGGACACAACTGGCTAGGCTTACTTCCTACCTGTGAGCCAATGCCCAAGACATTGCTTGAGCATCGAATTAACCCTAAAACTAATCCAGGGCAGTGATTATAATTTTTTGCTTATTTAAACTGGTTAATAAATCACCCATTTGGCTCATGCCCCACTTGGCACCCGTGATAAAACAGTTTTTTACCTACTTAATTTACTAAAACTAGATTTGTGCTCAAGGTTTACTCACGCTCAAAGAGTTCTAAACTTTTCAAAGTTTTCTTCAGCGCTTGCACACAAAACATTCAAGAAAAAACTAAAACCATTAGCAACTATTTAATTCAATAATAGGTTGATGTTCTTTTAATATTCAACCCTAAGAGTATGAACAAAATTTCTGCTCCCTTTTTGTGCTTTCTGACTGCTTCATTTGACCAGAAAAAGAAAATGGCCATGAAAAACCATTAAAACAGAGGATTGATCAGAAAAAAAATATTGGCAAGCCCTTCTTTTGTAAGATAGCTTTGCTAACATGGGCAAGTTGTCCATTTTCACTTGGCGAATTGTGTTTCCAGGAGATATGATATTATAACAATTTCAATATGGGAATGCATGTGCTAGCCCACCCTTGAATAATGTAGATATGCTTTGTTCATCTACTGGACATTAAGTTTAACGTTTGCCAGCCACATAACTTCCAAAGCAGACAATTAGCCTTCACTTGTATCCGCTTTCGAAGCAGAAATAATAAACTCCAATTTCGAGGTGCGTCAGTATTAAAAGTGTCCTCTGTAGACCTTGGAAAACTGTTGAAAACTGCAGAAAGGGGTGGATACAAAACTGTGATTGACAGCTGATTAACCCTGAGTAACCCTGTTACTATAATTTTATAGTCGCATTTTATTAAAACTGGGCAAGGTTCTAGAAACTAGGTTAATTTACTGACTAGTTAAATATGTAATCAATGAACCTAGATTTCCATAAAAATTGTAATAAACTGTTGTGCAAATACTACAGCAACAGGGTTAACAAATGTACCAATTTAATGGAATGACCCCAAAACAGACAAAGCACGAGCCCAAAAAACACAAGGAAAACAGAATTTGACACTTGATCCATTTTGGTGGACAAATATAGACACAAATGTGGTTCTTAGGGGTCGATTGGGCTAAATTTGGGAACATAACATCCCCGTTATATACAGTAGAAAGCCACAACCCACATCAATTTATTTAAAATACAGTATGTACGTAAGACTGGTAAACTGATTCTTAAAATGGCGGTAAAGAAACAGTAAAAAGTGCAACATCTCAAACACAAAAATTCTGCACATCCATGGGTGTGAAACTCCCTAAAAAAGCTTTAGTGCAATATATGGCAAGCATGAATAAAAGCACTTGAAGGCGTGAGAAAAAGAGAGCGGAACATTTAAAACTCCCGCAATGAAGACCAGGATTACAATACGTCTGTAAACAGACACATCATTCGTTTTTGGAATAAATGAGGGTAGGGAAACAATAATAGTAGAGCACGATAGTAATAAACATACAGTGACCAGGAAAAAAATATAAATAGACATTTGCGGAACAAAAATCAGAGGCTCAGGTAAAGCTCCAGTAAGACGAATGGTTAATAAGAAAAATGCATTGGGTTGTTTTTCACTAAAATCAGCTCAACATCTTTAAATAGAAATAACTTGAGAAAGTTAACTACTTGGTTTGTTTTATTTGAAACTGCATCCGAGCTCAGTTGGCCTATTACTAAGCCCCGCCTTCTTGTGTAACTTCTGATTACCTGTACAAGCTGTAAAAGTCCTGAGATGTTTTGGAGAAATCTAAGGCACAAAATAACATTTAACATAGTGAAACTTTAATAAGATCTCTCTAAATCTATTGAAGCCCATGTGAAATGCACTGGACTATTATATGAGAATGACTATGTCCTGAGAAAGGTCATCTGTTTTTCCTGACCACTTTTTAAGGATCAGCCCACCTTCCTCCCGAACCACCAAAACTGGGCCCTTTTCTAACCAGAGATCTGTCTAAAAATTCTAGGGTTTTCTGCTGATTAACTGCTGCAATTCTGAAACCTGAGCACTCTGGTCTCTTTGTCTTCACTTGCAATCCTAAAGCATCTGAAATGCATTGGCTTGAGAGAGAACACTGATAGTTTTCCTCAACAATTTCACCAAGGACACTGTAAATAAGGAACACTCCACTTTTTATTGACAAACTAGGGATGTACCGATTCACCAAACTTAATATTAATATGCGCACATCTATGTCTGCTGAAAACTGTTACCTGAACCATTTACTTTACTTTTCATGAAATGGTTCCTTTCAGTTTTTAGGTCATTTTGGCGCTTCCTGCTATAAAGGATTTTGCAGTGCTCGCCATAAATGGTTCCAAGACAAAGCAAAGTCACATGGTCTATTAATTTACTCGATAAACTATGCAATGCGTGAAGGTGTTTAAATGACATAAATATGCACAAAAGAATTGTTTTCAATTGTATGGTATTATACTCAAGCAGTACTGGATCTTTTTTGAGTATTTTGTGAACGTTTGATAAAGACACAGCACCTGTTTGGATGTGGTGAAAGATAGTGTTCAAATACCTGCCAGACATGACCTGAAATCAGCTTGTTGTAAATGTGGTGATGCAAAGCATTGCTTTCATTCCTGAGAGGCTGTCTGCAAAGGCAGCAAAAGGGGCTGGTAAACCAAATTGAGCTTGATAAGTTTACAGGTTGCAATAATTTCATCAACAGCAGCTGGCAGACAGCAAAATTACATGTAATGCCTTATTTTGGGACCTTAATATCAGCAGCTGTTACATTGTGCTCTCACTGTTAACAATGATCACCAGAGACCTTAATTAAAAAAGGTGAGAAGGATCTAAGAAAATCCTCCATTTATATACTGCTCTTTAAAGCACACACATTCTGAGAATTGTGCATAGGAGAAAATGAGCAGCGATTAGTACGCACCTATTTTCATGCAATCTCATTAATTAATTTTTTTATTTTACATTTAAATATTGTTTTTCCATTTTTAGAAATGGAATTAAAGCAGAGAGGTTTACATTGTTCAGTATTTTTCATTCATTAATTTCCCAACCCGCTTATTCCCTTTCGGGGTCAGGTGGGTCTCCAGAGCACATTGGGCGAGAGGCAGGGGTACACCGTGGACAGGTTGCCAGTCCATCGCAGTGTTTAAAATTCAAAATGCTACCAATAGATTTAAATGAGGGTGGGTCATCTTTATGCTATTCATAGGTTTCTTAGCTGTGAAATTAAAACTTTTAACACCATGCTTTTTAAACCATAGCCTTTACTCGCAAGTGTTCCAATCAATACAAAGGATGGGATCTCTCGCTAGTTAAAATTAATAAAGACTTCCTATTTTAGTGAGGAAAACTGTGAAATATGTTTTCTAACCAGACACAAAATAAAGGACTACTTCTGGATTAATTAAAAGTTTGTTAGATTTGTCGAGTTCCTTTTTCATTTTAAAAAGTAAGAACTGTCTTTTATTTTTTTTTTAGGTAAAAATCTAAAGAATTAATGATACACAAATGTGATCATCATTAAAATGTTCACTTAACATTGTTAAAAGTTAAACTAATTAACTCCATAAACAGTAAGACTGTCTAGTTTTAGCTCTGATTGCTAATGGAAACAAACAGATTTAAATTTTATTGGTTTTCAGTATAGTTCAACGATGACTTTCTTCAACTATAATGCAACTATACGAAAAAAAAATCTAACAACCTCTGGATGCAGTGAAATGCTCTACTATGATTGGCTAACCTCTGCTGAGGCGGGGCTTTAGTAATGGAATCCTGACTGATGAATGTAAGAATAGTCCAGAACTGAAGTGGATAAAAAAACAGCATGTTTGTTAATTCCACTTTATACAATTAACTAAAAATGACATTTTTTTTATAAAATCTCAACTTTGTTCCACTTTAAAGATGTTAAGCAATTTTACCCAAAAAGCTAAAGGTGCTGAAGACCAGTAAATTCATAGAAATAAATACTGAAAGATAAGTTCCACGTCATCTGTGGTCAAACGCAAGGCTTTCATTGGTGAGAATGCAGCAGACGACGCAGGGATGGTGAACAGTTTGAGGTACTGAATCATTGAGGCAGGGCCACTAGGACCTGGACGTAGTTTATGGGGAAGAAGCCAGATTCTCCATTAATCATGCCTTCATACCAGTTCTCATCAATCTGATTGGTCAAAATGATGATGTCGCCTTCTTTGAAACCAAGCTCTCCCTCGTTCTCCGGCTCAAAGTCGTAAAGCGACCGACAGCATGGCTGGTCCAAATCAGACTCGATTTCTATGAAGAAAGAAACACCGCACTCAAAAACAGATTTAATTTGACGCGACATCCAATAATGAAACAAGTTCCTCCCATTATGGCTACAATGGCTCTAAAGCTCATGCTAATTTATGAAGAAGAGATGTAAATCAATGGTTTATCGAAGTTCGATCAACACCTTCATAAAAACTGTTAGTTTAACCTTTGTCGTTTATCTGGCAACGCATTTTTAGCCATAATTCCTCTGAACAACATTAACAACAGCTGGTTTGAAAAGATCCCAAAATGCCTTGAAAAGTCAAACAAAATTTTTTGTTGTTGAAAATATTATAATAAATGCAGATTTTGACATTTTGACGTTTGAATGAGCATTTGATTTACAACAATTCTATAATTATTTTCTGGAGTGTTGATCATTGTGTTTAATTCTTTAAAAGAACGCTGTTCAAGCTTTGATTTCAGATCAATGTATATTGATGACATGTGATTTTTCCTTTTTAATAAATCTGCCAAAATGTATATGTACAGTGGTACCTTGAGTTACGAATGCTTCACGTTATGAAAAATACGTCTGGGTCATTAACCATTGACAGACAATAGTAAAAGGTGCTGATACTTTGATCATCACACCAAAAACGCTTTAAATCCGTTTTAAATCAAGTGAAACATTAAGTATAGATTAACTTTTGTTATAGCACATTTTGGTAGAGTCAAGGTGTCCTAAAGAAAATAACATCTATAAAGTGGAAACTGCTGTTCTGTAACTCACGTTAAGAGGAGAAACCCCCGTGTGAAAAACGGTACTGTCTACGTATGTGCTGGTTTCTTGTTGGTGTTTGTAATTCGTGAAATAGCTCAAGGTTAACTTTTTGCCGTAATATTTCCACCTTCTCCGGCACCTCGCAACATCGCCTCACTCACAAGGTAAGGTTTCACATTTGTCTACATATTATTTTGCATTTATTTTACTCTGTTTTCATTGTTTTATTATCACTTATTACATTAACAATGTGGTTTAAGAATTGAAGAAAAGTAGATTTTTCTCTGGTTTTCTTTTTTTTTTCAATTTATGCTGTTGTTTCTGAGAGTTACCGGTATTGCACAGATTAAGCATTTTACATGTAAAACTTGCTTCGACATACAAATTTTTTTTAAGTACTCTTGTTAAAAGATAAGAAAAATACTAGTTGCAGATTTAGCTCCAATTTAAAATGCCTTTGTTTTTCTTTGTAGAGCAGTTGTAGCTTCAGCAGCCGTGCACAGGTGCGGTGACATACTTTCACACACAACAAGTGACTTATTTAAGAAAATTTCAGTTTCTGAGATGCACTGGCGACCTGTCCAGGGTGTACCCCCGCCTTTCGCCCATAGTGAGCTGGAGATACACAGCAGCAGACCCTCGTGACCCCAAAAGGTAATGAGCAACATGAATGAATGTAGATTTCAGCTATTTATTTTACTTATTTTGCCTGATGTCCAATGTTACAAAATGTTCTAAATGTTTCATAAAATAAAATATACTGTGTTCAGTTGGGGGTTGTTTTGTACCCAGACATTTAAATATAACATTGTAGAGCAGCAATTACAATACGGTTATCATACCGTCTGAATTTTATACCGGCCCATGCCTACATTTGACTAAACGATAATGGTCTGGAATATAGGATTTAATATTGACAGACATTCACAAAAATAAAATGAACACATGTCGACATAATGAATGTAGCTTCTGAAGGGATTCAATGAATGATTGAATGATGAAGACTTTTATAATTAAAGACAGTACAGATAAATCTCCAGGGAAAACTGTAAATATCTTAGGGCTATTTGTTGAGGTACTGCAATATTCAGTGATTCTCTCTTCAGGGTGATACTCACGTTTACTGTCAGTATTGATGTTTTCAGGCCATGACTGAGTGATGGGTTCAGTGCATGTGAAATGATCGACTGAGAATGAAACAAAACATGAGACGACTGCTGAACAACAGAAACACATAACTGACGCTGTCAGGGTACATATCTCTGACTATTACTGATAAGAAAAAGAATTGTCAAAATAAATATATATGAAAGGTAAAATGTAAATCAAATATCCAGTTCATGTGTACACAATAGATTGGGTTCATTTAACTTGTTTAAATGATTAAGAGCACTGGAAAGTGTTCATTTCCACCTACTTTTTCCATTTACAGTATGGTTGACGGGGATATCTGAAAAAAACATGAATGAATTGGTATCAATCAGTGATGGTGCAAAATGAAACCAACAACATATAAAAAAATTGAGGACTACATTCAACAAATAGATGTTGAAATGAGTAATGTGATTAAAGAGAATCATACTTTGTTTTTAGGAGACTCCAATAATATCATAACAAATACAAGTTGACAAATCAGTGCCATTGTCAGTGCTATCGGGGATTCACGACTACACAGATTTTTTCCATTACGTATGTATATTATACGAAAAAATATATAGAGAAATTTCTATCGTGGTGAGTAAAATACTGTACAATTGTACAGTACGCACCATAACAATCTTTCTATTTTTGTTTTATTGCTTGTGCCTGTAGATATCTATACATTACTATAAAGAGTGGTTTGTTAACAGTACTATGTAAAGCGAGGGTTTTAAAAGTCTGAATACTGAATACCAATTAAATAAATACTATAAAAATAGTGTCCCTACTTCGCGGATTTTCTGCAATGGCGGCCATTTCTGGAACCCATCTACCGCGATAAACGAGGGTTCACTGTACCTTCATTCTCAAGACAACTCTGAAACGATTTGTCCTCTGGTTTGTTTTTCCAAACCCCTCTGCCACACAATTCAGCTGTGATAGGTATTTAGAGTATTTAACTAGCACAAACCCATTAGGTTGTTTGTGTTCTTTGTACATCTGGGGCCTGTACCATTGGCTTCCCAGCTAAGTTTACAACTTGTGTCAGTTTGTGCCAATCTAGGGTTTTGGGTACATTGAAATTATTTCAGATTTATTCATTGTTTGTTGCCATGGTTACTGAAGCTGCACAGCTGACCTGTTCCGAATGAGTGAGAGGAACACTGACTAGGTGTTGTGAACTATGCATATCAATTTGTAGTAAAAAAAATCAGGTGAGACTAGCAAGGTCTTGGGCGAATAAAATTTAGAAGAATGAAGACTTCGTCAGAACTGTGGATTACGAATATTGTAAGAGGATTTCACCGTACTCCTTGTTTTGAAAGCTTTCGTTGTGGTGTTTGGAAAGCCACAAGGAGCTTTTCTATTTTGTACAGACCAGCACTGAGAAGACCCTATGGAGGTCATGGGTTATCACTTTATACACTTTAATCATTTTATTGGACTGATTGTAAGAACGATGGCATGGGAAGTGGGTCTTCAGTTAGAAGGTTGCTGGTTCGAGGCTCGCCAGTGGGAGGTTTGCATGTTCTAACCGTACATGTGTGGCTTTCCACTAGGTTTCCCCCACAATATCAGAAAAAAACTGTAAATAGTGTACCTCTGCCTCTTTCCAAAAGTGCGCTGGGGATGTTCCGAAAGAGAACAACCCGATAAAGAAGATGAAGGAATGATTGTAAGAATTTAGGACTTTGGGAATAATAAAGAATTTTATTATTTTGTGATGGGAATTTAATTTCTTTTCAAACATCTGAGGGTAAAAGGTAAGTTTTTCTCTAGGATAGAGGCGCTACAGCACACCAAAGTGTTTGACTGATTACTTCACCACGCCGGTCCCATGAACAACCATCTGTTTGTTTTACAAACATGACCTGTTCAAAATATTACCACACCAATGCTGTGTGGTTTATTAGGTTTGTTTTTTTAGGCAAGCAAATGGGTGGTGAAAAGTAGTTGGGCTCCTAAATTTAATTTTCTGAGAAATCTATTCACATCAAAATGCTTCATTGCTGATACCTGTGGATTTGATGGATGATGTGTGCGTGAGACCATTGAGCTGGGTCTTTTCCACAATCTCCAAACTGGACACGATCGACTTTGGATTGAACTCTTTTTTTGGCCTAGTGCTTGCTGAAGATATTCTGAAACAAAAGACGACATTGTATGAATTCAACTGTAGATCAGCAAGAAACGATTCAAAGCAAAAAGCTTTTGGCTCAATTGTTTTTGAATTAATAAGTTAAGGTAGATCATGGAATAATATTTGCACACTTCATATGAAGGATTTTCCCAACAGACAGACCTTACATGGAAACCAAAGATAAATGTATATCTTGTACATTACGGTGCAAATGTTTCATGCAGAACTAACCACAGACCAGTGTCTTTAGCTTTCCCTCATCCCTCTGTCTCTTCATGCAATCCCAGAAACACTTGATGAGATCGGGCAGCAATCACTTCCAGTTATTGTTGTTCTTCTTTAAATCAAAGATAGTTCTTAATGACTTTAGCCACTGTTCTGATCAAATACATTTGGAGTCAATCATATGCCTCCCTCAACTTTAAGAACACAAATAATCCTGACCAAATCTGAAAGCAGCTTCCTCATGGAGCCTTCACCGTGCTTCACTGTAGCCTGTCATTATTGTAGTGCTTCCCAGCCCTTCAATGAACAATTTCGCTTCTGCTATCTATCTGCTCCCCAGTTCCGTTGTTTTTCTGTATTTTTGAGTTACTTGGGATTGTTCCCACACTGCTGGACAGCTTCCATTTTGGAAGGTCAATTAGCTTGATGTCTCTTTCATTTGCAGCAAAAGTTTTCTTGCCAGACCACTGCATCTACGATTCTCAATGTTGCCCAGTGCTTGCTACAAGAGATTGAGCAGCACATCTTGAAATCTTTGTCTGGGAGACCTTGTTGCTGCAGTATAACTACCATGTGTCACACTGCTGTGCTCAATCTTAGAGAGTTTGAATGTTCTTCACCCAGTTTAAAGACTCCTACACAGCTGTTCCTGTTTCAGTTCATTACTGATCTTTGCACTTTGCATTTTTAAATGCACAAAAACAATCAAAATGTATATTTTTTCGAAAGAATTTCCCATAAACAGCATTTTAAAACCTAAAACCTTTGCCCAGCACTGTATTCATAATGATGCAAACACTGTTATGTTAAGAACGTATTTTTTAAAGTATAAACCTATTTGCATGGATTTTACGACTTCAATGATTTTGGGCAAAAATTACATTTTTCATTGTAATTTATTGCCTTTGTTTGAATCAGTGTAAAGAGTAAGTGTTTTTGAGAATTTGCATTTTAACTAACTTTAAATACTGTGTTTATTTGATTTTATTATATGTTCAAATCCCAACATGAAGGTATTGGTTTCAACACATATAAATTGTATATGTTTGATTTGTAAATCAATTTCAATGCTTTATTACCATTTTAATGCCTAAAATCTGTTCAAAGTTGGTGAGCTTAGAAACATTCACATTTGTGAATTTTAGCATTTAACAACATTGTGAATGAGTGAAGGCACCTGGACTGTAGTTTGCTGTCGAGCTCCTTCAGTATCTCCAGAGACTGTCGATGGTATTCCAATGCTGCCTCGATCAGAGCTGATAACTGACTCACCTGCTCCACCTGCAGGGACAAAGAGGAATCACATGTACCTCTGGACCACGATTGCTCCTCATTTCAACATAATTTTTATTCCCCAAGATTTATTTGGGCCTTTTTATGAGACAAGAAGCGAATGGGAATGAGGGGAGAGGCTAGGAAATGAGAAGTGAGCTCAGGACTTATCTAGCGCCCTATCCACTACACCACCGGGGGTTGTTAATATTTAACAACATTCTGTATAACATAATATTTGTTGGTATATTTAGCAAAATAAAGGCAACCCAACCAAATAAAAGACCAAGACAATCCTCCTGGATAACAAAGCAAATTAGCAAGACAACAATGATGGAATGGGTCTGCAGGTGGTGGTCACAGGCTATTTTCTGTCCTCATCCTTTCTGGCTGATGTTTGCCCATTACTGCACTTTGCCAGAGCAACACGGTAGTGGAGTCGGCTGCACTGCGGCCTTTCAGTAAGAAAGATTGAGGCCTGTCAATCTGCATATTGTCACTGTGCTCGTGTGGGTTTCCTTCGGGTAGAAGCTGGTAAAGAAAATTAATGGGCGTATGTATTTTGGCAGTGCTTTAACCACTAGAGGGAGCAAGAGCTGAGCAAGGGCAAGAGCTCTGCAGTCCACAAAAGGCACATCCATGTTGTGAATAGAGCTGCAAAATAATCGAAGTAGGCAATTGTCGAAAACAAACCTTTGGGCATGTGCACTTCACTAAGGGTTTGATCACAGTGTTTCAGTATATACAGGCATTTAGAAACTATACAGGCATAATACCTAAAAGAATACCCCCAGAGCACACTGGTTTGAAATTTTATTTTGTATATAATTTATCCTCAAAGAAAGAGCCCTCAACTCCACAACGTTCAGAGCCAGTCAGTTGCACAAGTTTTCATCATCATGTGAACTTCACGAATCATTTTTGTGCCAATTTCACAAACAAATCTAGTATTTTTGTAAACAAACACAACACTTTGCAAAGAAATATTCGACTCAGAAACTAATTAGCATAATTAGCATAAGTCAGTTTAGGCATAAAAGAGCAGCATTTTTTGCAAACAAACACAGTCTACTTCGAAAGGTGGTTTGTGTACATGATATAAACACCCTTCTGAGAGCTATAATGTCAACGACTCGGAAATCTCTTAAAAACAGTCCTGTTATGGTGATGTGGTATAGGGGACTGTGAGCTTGAAGCGTATTAAGGAACCTGGGACATGTCCCAACCCTACCCCTCTCTCCCAATTCACTTCCTGACACGTCCTAATGCTTTCCCATTTTCTCAAGACCAAAAAAAGTGAAATTGCTAATTATCTATGTGCTATTGTTTAGTAGGGGATGTGATCACCAACAGGGTACCTGCAAGAAAAAGTGTTTGATGTTTCTTTTTTAATGCTAAGAAAATGGAAGATTACAATATTTTCACAAAAAATCAAGTAACACGTTTGTAGACATGATATGTAGACGTGTATTGTTCATCGTCCTTGACTCACATCATTCTCCAGGAAGTTAAACATGCTCCTCTCAGCCAGATCTTTGGATTCCTCAAACTTCTCCACAGCTTGTTTGATTTCCTCATCAGGAATCTTGCCCTGTCGCTTCTTCTTATAGTCAAAGTCCAGCCGGCGGCCCTCTAGTTTCTTCAGATGATGCTGTCAGACAATCAAAAGACAAACTTAAATAATGATATAAAAATCTCAATCCCCCGCACCTTATCTGTGTGATTCATGTAAACATTATTAGGAGAACCTGATCCTTAAACAGAATGATGATCAAAAGAAATGAGAAAACAAAAATTAGCAATGATTTTTGTTTCCTTGTTCCTTTTGATCATCTTTCTGTTCAAGGAACATCCTTAGAGGGGTGCCATGTACAACTAGGTTAAGGATTGTCAGGTGGATGTTGAGGTCTTTAAAGAGAACAATAAAAGCCCAAAAAGCACAAAGGACTGAAAAGAGAATGTCCACAAAATCACTGAAGTAAAGGAAGGAAAGATTATGAAGTTTACCAGGTGATTACAAGCAAAACATCCAAGCACCAGAACGAGCACACCCAAGAACGTCAGTATTGAGAGATAAACCCTGGCTCAACTAATTAGTAATGCATACTAATTAATTTAAGAACTAATTGATACAAGTTGCTTTAGTCCTAATTGATGTTGCATAAATACTTAATTACACAGGAGGATTATTGGGAGATTATAGAATGATCTGAACTTTTGGCAGGTTCTATACAATATGTTTGGAGAAGAAATGCCCACCACTCCCAGAACACCACAGCTACAGTTAAGTTTGTGCGTGGAAGCATCCTGGCTTGGGGCAGTTTTTAAGCAAGAGGTGCTGGCAGACTTCATTTTACTGAAGGCAGGGTGAATGGAGAAATGTATTGGAAGATTCTGGATAGAAATCTGCTCCCATCTACCAGAAAGCTGAAAACAACAAGATGGTGGGAATTTCAGCAAGACAATGATCCCAAACACAAGGCCTAGGAAACAATGAAGCTTGAATCACCCAACCTAAATCCATTGGAAAAAAAGGGAGAGAACTGAAGTTCATAAAAAAGTGGTGCGGAAGAATATGCCCGAATAACTCCTGAGTCATTTCACTTTATTTATTGTTAGGGGAGCACGATAACTATCATGGTAAACTGCTATTGCTTCAACGGAGTTGAAGAGGCCAATAGGTCTTGAAAATATCCGTGAGGCTCTTGACAAAACTAAAAAACTTGACAAAACTGTGGGTCATGTTTGCCAGACATGACCCACAGGCTAAGACTGTTGAAATGATGGCACTTGACGTCTTTTTTTTTTAATAGTACTGATGTCACCTTAAAGATGATAGTGTGTCATTGGTTAGCGTTATCTGCCTTTAGGAACTAAAAGATATTGGTTGTCGTATCGGTTTTTAAAAATGTTATCATGCATATTAAGACTCAACTTGTATACTTACATGTTCTGATTTCTTTGTATGTATTTAATATTCCGCTTGAGGGCTACATTCTACAAATATACAGGAAATATTGTGTCAATAGATCCCTTAGAACTTCCCTTTCAGATAAAATGCTGATACTTATTTTGCCAGCTGTGTTTTCCCAAGTTTGCCATTGGCCTAGTACTGATTTTCATCTGGCACTGGGAAAAGGACGTGGCCAAAGCTTGTTTTGGGCTGAGTTCTATTTTAACCACTTATGTCTATAACTATAACTTATGTCTCTCTTATTCACATGAGGCAAATGAGTGTCCCAAACCTTTTTATAAACAAACGGATAGGGCTAGACGAACGGCTGTGTAGCCTTCCAAACCTAGGAGCCCACACATAAAAACAAAAAGGTAGGATTGCCACCAGCTCAACCAAAAGAGACACACAGAAGCAAAGTGAACATTTATAAAAGATAGGCCAGTAGGACTCCCAAGATTATTCTCTAATGTCTGTGTGAGTGTGACATCTGTAACAGTTAAGTATTGACCCTAGTGGTGATCTTGTGTACTAATGTAGAGGAAGAAAAACTCAACTTTAACAGCAAAGGGAATGAGTGTATGGGTGCTGCTTGTGTCCCTTTATCTGCCCTCAAACGCCACTCAGTCACTGGAGCAATATTTCCTCATAAGATATCAGAAAAAACCCAAATAAAACAAATCTCTGAAATATTATAACAAGTAGATGGAAAATAACGGGTGGTATATAATGTATCATCATGAAACAATCATTTTCAAATCTAGTTTTGAGAATTGCATTAACTCAACCTTTCCGTTTTAAAATGTAAAAGCCACTATCTCCTAAAATGTAGTACCACAATCTCCTTAAGGTCTTTTTCTTGCAGATTCTGAAGAGGGTCGATGAAGTTCTGTTTGACGTTGATATCGAGGCCATCTTTAATATCTGCCATCTGCTTCATAGCTTCACCAATGTCCACCAGTGCAGCTCCTAAAAAGACACACAAAAAAAAAACAAAAACAAAACATTCATTCAAGGAAAAAAAAACAAAACAGCTTCTGCCTCCAGATTCAAGTTGGACTCAAACCAAAAGCGGCTTTTAGGTGTTTCCCCTTTAGGTAATGATGTTTATTTAAAAATCAACAATTTGGAATCATGACTTCTCCAATTTGACATAACTTGGAAATATGGCTATCGTTTGGAATAGTTTTAAAAGGTTTTGTTTTCACATTTTACTTTTGTTCCGCATAGAAATTTTATATCAACTAATCATCATATTTCACACTTCGGTTGATTGTACAGATCATAGACAGATCAATATGGACAACGTCAAACTGTATACTGCCATTGCAATTTCTGATTTGGCGTGGACGCTGCCATTGAGCGATGCACAAGCGCACACGTGACTTCCTGATAAGGATGGAACCATCAGGGTTTCAGAGCTACGCCTTAGGTCTGCCTCGCACACGCAGCCTGTTATATATAACAAAAAAAAACTATTGAACTTTGTTCACTTTATAGATACCTCTAAAGATCTAAGGAATTCATTTTTAAAGTTCTCTTTTTCCCATTTACATGTATTGGCCGGAAATACTCCAGGCGATCTCTGCGGTTTGGCTTCACTCTGCCGGCCATGTGAGACACACTTGGTAGAGAAAGGGATGTGTCACGTCTGCCATATTACCTAGGGCAAGGCTTCACTAAAAACAAATAGATCTAATGGATTAGAGTTTCAGTATTTCAGATAAGACTGTTAATTATTAGTCTGGGGTTGCAGAGCACAATAGTTAAAATCCTTTAAAAAAAACAGCTTTTCTTGAGTTCCATGCAGTAGTGGGAGAAAAGCAATGAGGACTTTATAATTAATGCTACATGACTGAAAAGTTCACCTTGGAAGCATCTTCACACACATTTCAGAGCATCTCTTGATGCACATTTGCTTCAAGCTCATAGTTTAGTTTGATTCATTTGAGCTATAGTTCGGTTTCCCTTTTAGTTTGGTTCGTTACGGCAGATGAGAAAGCAACAACTTTCACTTGCAAGTGAAATTATGGGTTGACGTGTGTCTGTTAACAAAACAACAGTTATCATGGCAGCTCTCCGTCAAAGTTGGGGTAGTTGTAATCCGGACACCATTTGCAATGTGCATTATAAGTGATTAACATAAAAAGATGCAAAGAGTCACAATCAATCAGCAACGTCTGTCCATGGTGTTCTGTTCTCTGTTGTTTACGCTCATTCTAACCAATTGAAAAGCAGTCAAGGAAACACATAAGATGACGTATGTGACCAATGGGTGGCCCATTACATGTAAATAGATGCTAGTGATCATTGTGGTGTGAATGAGGGCTAAAACAGCAAATGATTGCAAAAATAAATCTGTTTTTCTCTTGGTCCGGACCAAATTAAACGAACCCTTAAGAAACAGAGATGTGAGTCTGCTCAGTAGAGAACGGAAGTAAAAAAAAGAACCTCCTATTCACGAGCAGTCATTGCTTCAGATGCCTCACCCGCTCTCAGCACAGAAATAGATAAGAATGAAACCGTCTGAGATTATGCATTCATTAATGGGTTTTTTTTTCAATAAATGAATGAAAGATACATATATTCTGGCTCCGAGGATATGCACATTTCTATCAGACAAATACCACAAGGTGTCAGCGTGGAGTACAGAAGTTAATATAAATGTTTAAAAAAACATTTCACAAAACAAAGGGCAAATTACAGTGTCTTAATATAAGGGGGAGCAGCATTCCTCAGCACTGAAGCCTGATTTCTGGATCCTTCTATCATGTCTGAGCATGTCTGATCTCAAGTCTCTACATATGATTATGCAGCCCTCACCGAATGTGGATTCCTCGCCTAGTTCCCGTCCATACCGCAACATGCAATCTCCCAAGAGCCCTTCAGTTTGTGGATACCCTGTCGTCTTCACCTGACCACGGATTTTGGAGACAGTATTGAGCATTCCCAGTTTAGCTCTCGAGGCTGAGGATACATAAGAGATGTGCTTATATAATTAAATGAATACCTACAAAGTGAGTCATTTAGAAGCAGAAGTGCTTGCTGGAAAAGAAAGCAATGTTCAAATGAAATATACAGTGTCAAGAAATTGAATGTGAGTGGAATTTTTGGGAATTTCATTGTTTTCTGAACACATAAAATGTGACCTGATCTTAATCTATGTCTAGCACATTAATGACTTTAATGTTTTTATTGAGGACAACCAAAAAAACATAGTGACTGTGAGATAAGTAAGTGAACCCTTGAGTAAATGGCCTAAACAAAGCTAATTGGAGTCAGGTTTCACCGCACATGGATTAAAGATAATAAGTTTGAAGGTGTGGACTACAATGACTTTGATGGATAAAAAGGGAGCGGCAATTGATGTAGTGGTGGAGGTAGTCGTCCTAGAACCAGAAGTTTGGTGGTTCAGTTCCCACCAGTTCCATTCTGCCGTTGTGGCCCTGGGCAAGCAACTTTACCCACATTGCTCTGTAGGGATATGTGTGACTGCTACGGTGTGTTAGGTGGTGGGCCGGAGGAAGTAGGCGCTAAATGGGGTCATACTACCCCAATGCTATCATGATAGCTTATCACCACGATCACACCAACAATGTATTATTTTTGTTAAAGAGGGCATTCCCTAGAAAATGGACGTTAAACTCTGTATATTGTGAAGACATGTGGGAACTATGTATAAACACATAACAGACATGTAATAATCAGAGAAAGTGTATGTTTCTATGTATCCTACCAGGGTTTGGCTGAAGGTATTCTGTGGTTTTTGTGATAAGTTCAAAAACAGACTTGTTGGTGATCTCTATTTTCTGTAAAGGTGAGAAAAGCAGATTAGACGATGGTGACAAATGGGCTTTGTGATTAGTGATAAAAGAAAATATTTTGTTCTACTCTCACCCGCTCCATTTCCATGAAGTCCTCATCCAGCTTCGTCCCTTCTGCACCACTTATCTTCTCACTTAATAACTAGAGAGAGGGGGAGTAGTATTAGATCAGGGTCAGGAATCAGCGACATTAGCTAATGTTTCCTGGAGGAAGTATAAATCAATAAAAAGCCTCAATCGTAGCTTTGTGAAGACATGACACTTGACGTCAGAGTTCAAATTTAGCTTGCCACTCCAGAAAACACATATGTGAAGGCTCCAGCTACACCATTAATTTGAGATAGAGAACGTACTAGTGGCCAAAGAAAGCCTAAACAGTATCTCAGATGATACGCGCTACAAGAGTCTTGTTATCAGTGAATAAAATGTGACTTCAGGGGTGACTCAAACACCCACTGTCTTACATCGATTTCTGTGATGTTTTGTTACATTTTCATTCATCTAAACATCTTCACAAGCTGCAGCTTGTTCTTAACTGGTTACAAGGGCAACAACTCACACAGGCTCACCAAAATTGGACAAAATAAGATTTCTTCTCCAACATTCAGATTGTAGGGTCCGAATCTGGAGTCAATATTAGAAAGCATCAATCCATCTATCTATCTAAGGTCTATCTAATAAAGTGGACAGTGAGTGTATGCAGCAAATGGGATTCAAACTGTAATCCCCCAACTTCTCAAACCAAAGATACACCATTGTTGGTAGCTTACAACAATAACTATTATGTCACTGTGTGACTATTATCACCAGTTAACTCTACTGAGTAAAAATAAATGTTAATTCAGACTAGCTTAGTTCTGGTTATCACAAAGAGGATTAACATATCTCACATAGCACGAAAAGAGATTTGCCAAGCAGGTCAATGACCAAAGATTAGGAAGCTTACAAACTGACACAAAAGCAAGACATCAACATTATTACATTTCTTGTAGCACTTGATCTACAACATCTAACACTTCTCGTAGCAGTTATCTCCACAGGCTGAAATGTTTCCCAATCTGTGTTATTACAATACCCCACTGCAGCTGTATTAAGTGGCCTACATTTATTCTACCTCCTACCAGAGTCAGAATCCTGACCTACTTCTCCTCTGGGTCACCAACATTTGTCAGAATGGAGCTTTCGTTGCTCTATTGCCAGATTGTTTATTGCAACGCTGTGCTTAGGCAATTAAGGTCTGAAGGTCTTTGCAAATTCTCTCTGTAATGACCAAGTGACCCTCTGCAGAGGTCATTTAACTCAACTTAGAATACTGCATCAACTGACCCAAATGTATTTCTAAAATGAACACTGTATAAATTGCAGATAATTTTACACTATTGAGTAGGGATACACCGGTTTATCGGCCATAAACCAAAACCATCAGCAACCTGCTGGTTTTCATTTTGCACACGGGCTGCGGCATTCTATTCATTCAGAAACATGTCACTAGTGTGCAATCTGTAGACAGGACATAAAGATTGCAATCCACAATGTTTGCAAGGGACAGGGCAGTCGCAGAGGGACAACAGTAAGAAAATTCAGCACCACAAACTTGACCAGACATTTGAAAGCTCACCATCCAAAAGAACACGATGAGTATATTGACGCAAAACAGGCAAAGCTAGTCCAAAAATAGTCCAAAAGCCCAAGGAATTACAAAAAAAAGGTAATGGAATTTACTGTATAGGATGATCAGCCTTCTCTGTTGTAGAAGACCAAGGTTTTCGTCCGTGATGCACACAGCCCAGCAGACGATAATTTTCGGATGTGGCATTACCTAAAATATGTAATGCTGAGTCTGACAGGGCAGTATATTGATGCTGATTTTAAACTTTACAAACTTGTCTTACATGCAAAAGAATTCTCTGGTTCACAAAGAGCATCTGTACTTCTGGAACATTTCCAAACGCATGTCATTTTACGTAATAATGCTGCAAACATGTCTAACGCAATGCAGTATGCTCACTTACCTAGCCTGCCTTGTATGGCCCACATGCTACAATTGGCTGTAAATGAAGGTTTGCTGTCACAGCGCAGTGTGACTGACATTGTAGCAAATGGAAGAAAAATTGTCGGCCACTTCAAGCATTCACCGCTCACATACTCCTAGCTTCAGAAGGTGCAGGCACAGCCGAAGAAAACAACAATATAAACATAGAGAGGCTTTTTAGATATTTACAGAATATTTTAGATATTTACAGAATACAGCATATAAACGGGTTGGAAAATGAATGAATGCATGAATATATGAAAAGGTACAATTCTGGAGTGCTTCAGGATACAGGCAGCCCTACGGCATTTGAAATGCAGACCTATCTGTCTGAAGCACAGATGGCAAGAATCATCCAGCCGTTGTGGTACTGATGCAAAAGTAAGAGCCGCTTTCCTGTGTTCACTGGAGCGTGGACCACGTACGTTTGTTCAGCTCAGCTTCTCACGTGATAGATGAAAAAAAGAAGCAGACTCACTTGTGACAAAGCTGAGATCCTTCGTTTAAAAAAAAACAAGTAATTAAAAAAACAAGCATCTACTTTTGAAAAGCCAAAAAAAGTCTGTTTTATTAAGAATGATTATAATTTGTTTTACATTAAAATTTTTGTAAAACAAACTTCACTAAAAGCACATTTTTTACTAATAAAACTGTATTTAATTAAATTTCTTGTCAGATGCTATTGTTTCAAAAGTGAAAGCCAGTTTTGGCCTGTTAAATACTATGTTGTTTTTATTATTTGTAAATAATGTTGTTTACCTGTATAACTTTTTGCTTGTTTGTTTTTTAACCAGAAACCAAAGATACACCATTGTTGGTAGCTTACAACAATAACTATTATGTCACTGTGTGACTATTATCACCAGTTAACTCTACTGAGATACACCGCTTGAAAAATTGGCATCGGCCATGGAAATAAATCAATAAATGAGCACCACCACCTAAACTTGAACAGTGCGGAGAGAGTAAGCTTTTCTTTTATTCTAAAATAGAACATTTTATGCCCTAGAAAAACATTACATTAAAAAATAAAAACGAGAATCAAGCCTCACTTCTGCTTTTAACCTTTGAATCACACCAAAGTTTAGTCTCTCAGCTGTTTCCGAAATGCACACATTCTCATTTCCTCTTCACGGACCAACTCTCGGCATGACAGAGGAATGAACAATGCTCTCCTCCGTTTAAATTTGGAAGGAAATGGATTCACATCTCCAGACAGTAACCTGCCTTTGGGACCCTATACTTCCACACACAAAAAAACAGTACATACTGTAAAAAAAAGCACCAAAATGAAATCAAATTAGCACTGGCACCCCTAAAGTCAAATTCAATGAAAACTTGTAATCAAGTTGTACCTGTTTTGAGATGCAATTCATGTTTAGTAGCTGTCAGAATATAAAGCATTTTCTAATAACAATCATACAATTATGACGCAAACATGTGCATAGCGAACTACAGTGAATTGAATGCACAGTAGTGGGTGTAACAAGTTACTAAATAATGAAGTTACTAAAATTAAACTTCTTGTAATAAGTAAATAAGTAATAATATTTTAAAATGTAAATATAATGTATTGCAATTGCTTGGTCTGAAGACTCCTCTGAGGGTTGTTTTGTTTTAAAATGTGTACATTTTTTATTTGCATCATAAAATATAATAGACAGTGTTTGTAATCATTTGATTAGTTTTTATTCCTTGATTGCCTTGATTGAAATCACATTCTTGGACTTCTGAAAAATCCATTAAAGCTTCCAGTTTGAGTCATCGTCTTTTTCTAAACTCTTGTAACCTCTAAAGAATTCATTCATGGTCTTCCAACAACAGTGTAAGATCAGGAGTCATGGCCGCTGGTTACCTTTCTGTAACCTTTTGATTACAGCAGTGTAAGCCTGCAACTGTCCTTCAATTTCTTGCTCCTACCCTCATGAGTTGTCCCATAGTAGACATACATGGTTATAACATCCTCAACATCTTTCTTACAGCAACTCAGTTGCTTTTATCTAAAATAACTTTATTAACTTTAATAACTTTATTACAATCTCCACAATCTGAATTAAACTTTTCAAATATTGAGGGAGAATTGCAAATCATTGATGTTATAGAACACTTTGTTGGCGTTACTATATGCTGCATTATTCAATTTATTTTTCTTGTTACACTGCATTGTTGAATAAAAAAATGATAGAATTAAGCAGCAAAAAAACCCACATTGTGTGATTAGTAGATGTCACCAAACGTACAGACAAAGACTAATGTTCCTTATTTCACACACGCTTGGACAATGTTTAGAAGCAAATGCTACATCTGTGGCTGACTCCACTAAAACAACAGCTGTTAGATTTTGGCCATAATGTCAACTAAGGAAAGACGAACAAAGCCTTTGCAGAGTTTACTTGGATGTTTAAGTGAGTTTTGTGTATTGCCCTTAATGTTTATCATGACTCAATACTTTATGTGCAAGCAATCAATAAACCAATTTCAATTAAGGAAATAGATACTATTTTTCTGTTTTGGTTGAAATACATATTTCGACAACACAAACATTTCCAGCCGAACAAACAATAGATTTGTGCTGGACCTCTGAACGGGGTGTCGCCAATATTTGGGCGTCTGTCTCAACAGCAAACAGATATCACAGCGTTTGTTATTTCAGGCCGCACTACCGCTGTGCTCTTCAGACAAGGCCATTGCACACATCAGACAAGCGAAAGATGAAAAGAAAACACATGAAAGACAGCAACAAAAAGGAAAGAGAGAACATTTACAGTTTGCTGCTGAAAGATTGTTTCACACATGAACTTCTGAAGTGTTTGGGATTTAAAGATTATTAATTATGCTTTTGCCATGTAATTTCAGTTCTACAGTAGATAACTAATGCTTTGTATTAATACAAAGTCCTTCATTTTACTTTTTGTCTTAGGTCATTAAATATCATCATAATGTATTGACCATGTTATCTGCACATTTCTATGCCTGTAAGGTGGTTTTAAAGTTGTTTTGGTTGTGTATAGTTTTACTGCATGGACCCAGAAGTCTGCAAAAATATCAAAACACTTAAACACAAACGTATCATGACTTGGTCTGACAGGAGATCTGGGAATCAGAGCAACTGGATATTAATAGAGTTGATGCACATAAACCAAAATGATCAGTAAAATGAACTCCAGCAGACTACACACGGACACGTTGGAGCCAGGAGATGTAGCGTTAGCCTTGATGGGTAAGTGGATTGGCTGAGGAGATCTAGAAAGTAATGTAAACATGTAAAACTACATCGATCTGCAGTGCTCTGCACTGATGCTGTTCATCAATAAAGGACTAAAAAAAGCTTTATATCCTCTTCACAATCTATGAGAACTTTAGGGAGTCTGCGCAAAAAATGATCAGTGAAACATTCATCTGTCAAAGATAACAGTCTTCGCTGAAAGCAGCAGGAAAAGCGGAGTCCATTACGGATTCAGTGCTGCTTCATTATCACTCCACATGAAGAGAAATGGAATCTGCTCGAGTGACTCAGAGTGAGTGTTTGTGTGTGTGGTGTGTAGCCCCTGACTCAGTTACTGATTACACACTGTCTTTGGTGACAAATGTGAACGTCATGATGCTTCAAAATACCACAGAACAGATAATAATGGCATTCCCACCAATGGCACATCTTTACTCAGCTCACGCTTCATAAAAATGAGTTCATCCCTACCGTTAGGGTCAATAAAAACTGACAAACACAAAGTAATCTGTGTAATTGCTTTGTTGATCTATCCTTGGTTGACACAGCAACTAAAATCTAGCTGCTGTTGTTTGGGAGGAGGGGCTTCATTTACTATGTCAGTCTGTCAACCGATGTTACGTTTGCCTACATCATTGTCTAAAAGCATGCAGTTTCTGGAAGTGCTTTCGACAAATTAGAGTTGCTGTTTGTGGCTGTTGATGGCACCTTTGAGCCGGAAAGACCCAGCTTGCAATTTAAGTGATTCACAGACGAATAAAAAGAACACAATATGTCTTCATCGTCAAAATTTTTCTCTTATATAATGACATTCACTAATCCCACAATGTCTTTTATTCTTCTGCTTCTTCACATTGTTTGAACATTCAACAATGCAGCTGAAAAGGGAGAATACATTTATCAAGAAACGGACTAACACATCATACTGTATCAAGCTGGGTTTATACTATCCATGAAGCATTTTACACTGCTCCGTGCGTAAGCTACATGTGTACCCGGCCTGTGATAGCACGCCAAAAACGTCAGTTTCTATTACGCTCAGTCTTTTCTTTGCTCACATTTTGCTTTATTTTAACAAACAACAATGGCGACTGAAACCAAGCGTATTGTTGGACGTATTTTGTGTATTCAACTTTTGACTAGGGCCATTTGGAACATTTCAAAACATTTAAAACACAGTTTTAACAACAAATGGTTTCTCACAACCACTAACTGGGAGGGAAGAAAAGCTTTTATGTCATCATTCATATTTTCTGAAAAATAGCCAACAGCCAACAATGATGATCAATGTTTATGTTACATGTGTGGCACATCACAAGTTAAAAGTCATTCCAAAGCTTGTGGAGCTTTGTATCTAAAATAACCCATGGTAAAATAAAAAGAATACATTCTTCCAGACTTATGTCAATGATAAATAAAACGTAAAAACAGAATTACATAAGGAAAATGTACAAATATTGAGTTTCAACACACCCTGGCACTGAATATTTCCTGATAATCATTATATCCAATCTTTAGAAGCAGATTTCACAGCACCTAATCTAGTGTCTTCCAAGGATTTCATATTTTGTTCTGTGTTTACATGTTCTCATGAACAGGGTGGAAGAAGCTTCACATCTTGAAATTCCCTTTTTGACATTCAAATATCACTTTACGCATAAATCTCTTAAGCAGCCTTCATTGTACCATCAGTTACGGTATGGGAATGTTCAATGTTCCTGATCACTTTAAATGAACATAGCTGCACCTTAAAGACTTTAGATTATCAGACATTAGAGTAAATCCAGTTACAGCCTCTTGCTCTCTTTCCTGCATGGAACCATAGTAAAAATACAGCAATTTGTGGAAGAGTTTCTCAGCATGGCTTATTTCCTCTCTAGAGGACAGAAACAATGCAGCAGGATCAATGGAATTGCTCTGAGCGATGAACCCCTTTCCTTTACAGCTAGAATCCAGTAAAACAATCGGATGAACAAAATAAGATGTAATGGGAACCATTACAATATATATGTATGTATACATATAAAATGCATATTTATTAAAAACAGAACTTTACAAAACTGTAGTTCTTCACCAGGTTTGCGCTGTAACAAGTTTATTGCCTTTAAGTCACACCTGTCCATTAATTATTATTAATAAAAATGTACACATTGTATTTTGTGTTTCAATTTAATTTAAAACAAAATAACAATTAAACAAAAATGTAAATTTAATAGCATTATTATTATCATTATTATTATATATATTAGCATTAACATTTTCTTTATTATCTGCAGATTGATTTTAAGTAGGGGTGCAAAAGAGGAATTAAATTTACCGTATTTTTCGGCTCATAAGACGCACTTTTTCTTCCCCAAAACTGAGGGGGAAAAGTTGGTGCGTCTTATGAAGCGAATGCAAACCGCCGCGAAGTCCGGTAACGGCCGTATGAGAGGTGTAAGAGCTCCGGAGCTCCGGAGCTAGGCCGAAGCCGCGGCCATATTTGTTTACCAAGCGCTGCGCGCTGACGTCATCGCCCATCTCTGCCATTGCGCGGACGTAACGAAAACGGGGGGAAAAACTACATTTCCCACAATGCCTTTGGCATCCGCATCCATACTTACGTCACGAGCGAAACTACAGAGATCAGCTGCTGTGTCTCACAACGTAAGTCTCTTGCACTTGAGTGATCTCTCACGCTACAAACCCGTTTTCTCACGCTAAAATACATTTCATGTTGTGAAATGGGCACAGCTCATAGTTTGTCTGCTATGTTTTTTGAGCCTGACGATAAGATGATCGATAAGCATCGTCTTCAGTCTGTGAGGGTTTTATTTCCACTAAGCATTCACTTGGACAGTTTCACAATCTTAGACAGTTTGATCCTTTATTAATGGAGGTATTTGGGTGATGAAAAAATGAAAAGGATTTATATTAGAACAAAAAGCATACGCTTGTTTCCAGCGCTCGCTCTCTCTCTCTCTCTCTCTCTCTCTCTCTCTCTCTCTCTCTTGCGCGCACGCGCTCGCGCTCGCGTGAGGTAAACAAAACGCTCTCAATGACTGAAACTCTTCTTTAATAAACTCAAACTCAAATCATCTCTCAACGGTACATCTCACACATGTACATACGAGATAACAAACGTAAGTAACGTGTTCTGCAATTAGGGAGTGTTTGTTTAAAGGGGGGCTCTACTAAAAAAGTTTGAGAACCACTGTATTATTACTAATGTGGGGGCAATGTTACTAGCTATTATTAGTAATGTAGTGACAATGTTACTAGCTATTATTAGTAATGTGGTGACAATGTTACTGGCTATTATTAGTAATGTAGTGACAATGTTACTGGCTATTATTAGTAATGTGGTGACAATGTACTGGCTATTATTAGTAATGTGGTGACAATGTTACTGGCTATTATTAGTAATGTAGTGACAATGTTACTGGCTATTATTAGTAATGTAGTGACAATGTTACTGGCTATTATTAGTAATGTAGTGACAATGTTACTGGCTATTATTAGTAATGTAGTGACAATGTTACTGGCTATTACGTATTACTAATGTGGGGGCAATGTTGCACTGGAACAGTGATGGTGATAACGAATGGTGGACTTTAGAATGATGAGTGGGGGCAAAGAAAAACATTACAGCCTTTTTTTTTGTTACTTTTACTGTTTACTGTCTGTTCATGTTACATGTTTGGCTGTTAACTTTTACACAGTTGATATAAAATATTTTACAACAGTATTTGGTTCAGAATCTTTTTTTCTGGATTTTCCTCTTTAAAAATTGGGTGCGTCTTATGTGCCGGTGCGTCTTATGAGCCGAAAAATACGGTAAATGTTTTTGTTTTTTTGAGTGGGGTTTGGGCCATATCACCCAGCTCTTACTCAGAATGATATGCTGCAAAAAGGTGGTGTGTGGTTTTGACCCTGGAATCATCTGACAGTGAAATGAGGTCAAATGAGTTAGATGCTGGGTTCAATCTCTGTTGGTAACAGAAATAAAGCAAAGAAAATTGAAAACAGGAACTTGTCATATTCGTCAAAAGTTCAATCTGAGCCCTACTCACAGCAGGAAAGAGTCTCAAATCTGGTCATAACTAAAATGCCTAAATCTGCTTTTGATCGACTTGTTAAACCAGTTATTAAAAGATTCCTGAATAGCAATGTTCAGGATTTCCTCTATTTCTCTTAAGAGTGAGCCTGACTTCACCTTGCTGATGCCTCCACATTGAAGACAAGCAGAAAACAACCCTGCGGTCAGAAACAGACTGTATCCCATTTAAGTGGTTTACATTCCACTGTGTGCTAGAATAACTCAAGTAGCATCTGCAGTAAACCATTCCTGTTTCAGCTGAATGTGGGGGACCTTGAAAGTAATAAACAGATCAGCCTTTTAAGACTGATGTTCCTCTACAGGGGTCCACTCAAATCATCGGGACAGAATCAATAACAGATGAGCTAGTAACTGAGCTGAAGATTCATCCATTGTCTAAACACAACCGTCGCTGAGTCTAAGAGCTGTAGTCTTTGTTAATATCAGACGTAAAGGCCTTTAAACACCTATGCATCTGGAGTACTGCAGCGGCTGAACTGCAGCGGCTGCATCGTCAGCTCTCTGCGTTCAATTTTAAAAATGAGTGCACAGACCTCCTCCTGAGCACTAGATGTCAGTGAACTACAATTCACTCCATGCCACACGGTGGATCAGAAGCAATTCACATGATGTGAGGTGCATTTATGGAGGAGAAGAAGAAGAGGTTGAGTGATCGTTCATCGCAGAAGTGAGTACAGCACTCATATTTCTTATATTATTTTTTTTCATGCGACAACAAAACTAAAGACAACTTTACTACAAATGTAAAATAGTGAATGGAGAGTAAATTTAAAGTTTAATGAAGCTCAACACAGAGCTGTTAATGTCTAAATCTCAGGCAAAAAAGCGTGAGCATACCCCATTAAAGAATTTTTGGGACCAAATTGCCATTGCCCTCCTTGTTGTCATGTAACTTGTTAGTTTTACAAGGTATCAGGTCTGAATGGAGACCAGATTTTCGCTATCTGGAAAAAAACTCTCTGAGGATCTGAAATTTAGAATTGCTAGCTACAATAAAAAGACCCTGAAACTGAGTTGCAGAATTGATGCAAAGCACCAAAAAAGTTGAGTACACATCATTAGCTTCTAATTCAAAGGTTATCTTTGAGAAAATTATGTATGAGTGCGGCCAGCATTGCAGCAGAGATTGACGAAGTGTGGGGGCAGTCAGCACTCCATACAGACCATACAATTAGTCTGCATGGCTGTCAAACCAGAAAGAAGCACCTTCTAAAGGAGATGATGCCTATGAAACTGCACAAACAGTCAATGGCTAAGGTCAATGATTATTGAGAGCACATCCTTCAGCTGATGAGACAAAGGTATAAACTGAAGCTGCAGGACGCTTTGTCTTCATCTTCTTTCACACTATACGTTTCCAGTAATGTAAATACGCAAGTGTCTCTGAAATGGATCAGATTTGAGAGGAGTTACCGTTCTCCGAAAACAGAACAGATGAGACAATTCCAGTCTGAAAGAGCCCTTAGTTAGTGGTTGCCAGTTCGAGGCCAGCCTGAGGGCTTCCTGGGTGAAGTGTGGTACTAATCTAGTGGTACCAATTTATTTTATATGTAGAGTTAAAACAGCAAAAACAACTCAGGCTCAATAGTAATGATTGGGATGTTATAATAAAGTTATTACTGGTTGATTGGGCAGTGTGTGAAAATGAGAAGTCATTTTACATTGAAGGTATCTTTAATTATCAAAAGCAAGTTTTGAAAATTAGCTTTCATGTAGTGTGTAACATAGTTCAAACACAGTATTAATATGGATGATATTTCAGTATGGATCAGTTCCCAGTTTATTTAAGCCTCTTCTTCACCTTGAAAAACTCTAATAAAGTCTCTTTGAGTTCACTCCACCCTCTACTATCTCAGCAATGCACGTTTGGTCGTGCCAAACATGGAGTTTTTAAACTGGAGGTCAGAATGAACGTATCAAAAACCTACAATGTTTTCAATTAATTCCTGAGTTATTCAGCTTCAAGGAGATCCAATCTTTCTCCTGCTGTTCAGCTAAAAACTGTTCAAACAATCGGCTAATGATGACGACATGCTGAACTTTGTATCAGACAGAAAATGTGGAAGTCCCAAACAAAACAGGGAACAGAAGAGTAAAGGTGTCTGAAATGTTAAATCCTGTTAAAATGTTGTTGTATCACAATCAGACTTAAGTTGAAAGTTATGATTCCACTTATGAGTGAAAAATATTTTTCATGGAGGGCAAGCTTAAAAAAATAACAGGCATGTGCAAGTTGGGAAAACGAGGTGTGTAATTAACAAGAAAACAATACCATTGGCAATTTTATATGTTTCTTTTGAGTGTTTATGAATTGTGTGTAAGTAACTAGGCATAAATAATGACTTTGCACCCAGTAACTGCCATGCAGATAATGGAGAAAAGCTGTTGTGGCATTGACTTTTATTCTACAGACTACTGAAATCCAAAGAAGCAAATGGACTGCTGCAATTTGTGGATTTGTGTCTCGTAAGTCTGTCTTTGATTAAATCACCATATTCGTTAATCATGGATAATTATGCCCAAATATATACCCAAAACGAGATTGTATAACCGTGTAACGGTTCACGGGGATGTATTGAACCGTTTCGGTGCGGCCTGTTCGGTTCGGTACACTTGCGTACCGTTTCGGTATTCGGTATTTTTATTAAATTATATAAATGTATTATTAGCGCGATATTAAGCGCAGCGGAACTATGTTCCTAGGCGAGTTTCCGCACGGACGCTATTGAGTGAAACACAGTAGCGCTGCACGAGTAGCTGTGAGAAATGGACACAGCGAAAGAGAAGCCAGAGCTTGAAGACCCTCTCACCTCATTGCGGTCTCGTGTTTGAGAACACTTTGGCTTCTCTGTTAAAATACATAACGGGGATAGACGAGTGGATAAATTTAAAGTTGTATGGCGACATTGTTCCACGGAGATCGGGCAGGCAACATATCTAACATTTTTTTACTGCTGGAGGTAGTCACTGCAACCAGATCTGTGCTCTCTTCAGAAAATGTGGATAGGTTAATCTATCCTATCTATCCTAACTAGTTGCAGTATTTCATTTTTTATTTAAAAAAAAAATGTGTTTTTCTTTATAAAGAGTGCAATTTATTTAAAATATCACCAAAAAGTGTCACTTTTATTTATTTTATGCAAGAATTCTATTGTGTATTGGCAGCTTTTCAAAATAAAGATTATGTAAGTTCTTATTGTTTTGTACCGAACCGAATGAACCGAACCGAACTCTCCAAGACACTGTACCGAACCGAATACGATTTTAGCGTACCGTTACACCACTAATAGGTATGTCCTTAATTGTCACCTTTTGTCGTATAAAAAGTATATTTTATACTTAATTTATACAGATGAAAAAAAACTATGAAAAAATATCGTTATGAACAATACATGCAGAAGCATACGGCATTTAGTAGGAATACACATTAGGTTATATATAATGAATACAATTTAAACTATGCTTGACATCACAACTGAACCGTGATGTAGAACAAACATCATGACATCATTAAGCAACATGAGTCGTAAAAAGTCTGACGCCTGTAGATGCTTCACTTTCTAAATATCACTATTGATAATATTTTAACGTCAGTATGTTTCATCTCATTTGGCAGGTTTCTAAACACAATAAGGCATAAAACATTGTATATAAAACGCGAAGTTAAGTCACAGAGGCCAGGGATAAACAAAAGCGCTGATATAAATTAAACTTTGAGAGGATCACCCGGACATTAATAAAAGCGACACTATGGGGTTGTTACTGTTATAACGGGCCTCTTATGTCACAAAAGCAGACAAGTCAACTTCAAGTAAATCATAAAGGAGAGTTTTCTCAAAATTCACCTGTTGCGAGGCTTATTATTGATTAATAAAATAAAAAAACAGCTTAACGCGGGCGTCTCCTTACCTGACTCGCTTTGTGCAGCTGCTTCTTAAACCCCGCCACCGACATCCTTAAAATGAGTCGAAACACGAATTGATGCGGAAATAAATATTTAAGGAGGAAAAAACTTTGGTACAGCTCTTGGAAAGAGCCTGCAAATGAGAAATCGGTTTATTCCACCGCCGTGGAAAGATGGACCTGCATTTTCGCGGTGGGATTTTTTTCTTCTCTCGCTGACAAGTGCTGGTCGGTTATGTTTGTTTCGGAGGTTGTGATTGGCGGGGAGCCGATTACGTCACGGCAGCATCTCGGAGAACCCCCTAACGAGCAAAACACAAAACGGCGTGTTTCGCGGTTGTTTTTAGGAAATTGGGGGAACATCTCCAGCGAAACGCATCAGGTAACTTTACATTCGGAGGAAAAGGTCGTAGATTTTTTATTGATATTTTAGATCATAATGAGATAAAACTTTAATAGCGCGTTGTGGCTTTCAGGGTGCATTTAAAGATCGTCACTGCCTCCTAGTGGTTATAATTGAACCATGCATTGTTCACCATCCTGTACTACCCCCTTGCGGTTAGTAATGGGTAGTACAAGAGAACATGGTGTACTTTCTGTGCATTAAGGGAATGTCATCAAGGAATTGCTGTTTTATTCTCAATACCTACTTATAAATCCTATGTAGAGATCTGCTTAGACCCCAGACATGTACTCAGTCCATCACCCTTCACACTCAAATGAACTCCTTTATAGTCTCCAGTGTAGAACTCTCTCCAATGTGCGCTGCTGAAATTACAGCTAAAACATTAAAATACCTAATTAATGATATCTTCCAGTAAAATATGATTACAGAATGAATTAAGAATGAACAAAAACAATGTTTAAATTCCCCAAGTGACGTTTAACAAAAGTATATTTTAGGAACACACAATTTAACAGTTATTTTAGAATTTATTCAGGAAGATTAGAGAATAGTGGCCCTTCTTGAACAGATCTCTGAAGTTCTTGCAGATTTGTTGGTCTTCTGTTTCAAACACTTAGAGTGCTCCGCATTTTTTCTTTTTGGGATTAGGGTCTGGGCTTTGTATCAAGAACACTCACTTTGCTCATTTGGAGGTATTTCTTCACTTGAAGTGAGGTATGCATTCATTGTCCTGCTGAAAGACAAAATCTGAGGTTTTTTTTTTTCATGTTTCTTCAACCCTGACAAGATTCCCAGCATCAAATGCACTGCAAATCCCCCACATCATTACACTCCCACCACCATGCTTCACTGTGGGAGCAGTGTTCTTGGGGTTAAATAACTCTCCCTTCTTTCTACAAGTCTATACAGCCACAAAAACTGCATTTGTCTGTTTTGCCCACAAGACACGTTTCCCGTCTGTGTGACTTTTCCCCTGGATGTACTTAGCAGCTTATAGCAAGTTTTTGTCTTCAGCAGTGAAGTCTTTCTTGGTCAACAGCCTCACAGTGCATTCCTGTGCAGGGCTCTAGTGATAGTTTCATTGACCCTTGAATTATTAAAAAATAATATGGGAAAAGTCAGATCGCAAGCCAATCCGACTTCTGTGGAAATTACTCAAGAGAATTAAAATGGATAGCAGTCCAGGCTCAGATCTCAGGTTCATACAGTCTGGTACTATGTGGCGTGGGTGAATGACATGAGATATGAAGTCCCAGAGGCGATCATCTGGATTCAAGTCTGAGGAAACTAAAGATGGGTCCAAAGCATCAGTGTCTTCATTATGCAGGAGCTGCTGAGACTCTCCAACCACATGAGTCCAAGCCTCGTCATGCGTCAATAGATGTCTCTGCGCAGTTTTATGATAGATCTGAGAATCTCATCTAGTGGTCTGTGTGGCTTTCCTTGGAAATGCCTCCCCAGACACAACCGGTCATGGTGCCAGTTCTCCATAACAACAGAATCCGTCATCCTCTAGCAAAATGCCAAAACGGTCTTCACTGTGTTCATCTGAGAGGACAGGGCTTGTTTATTCCATTCATAAACATGGTTTAAAACACCTAATGCCCAGTTTATGTTGTACTGCTGTTGTTTTCTGTATGTCTCTGAGTCATATGTTTACAAGCTAGCGTCTTCCAAACGATACAGAAAAGTAAGCTTCAGAGGTGCTGTAAATAAACTACACTTAGGAGATTTAACCACTTCATAATGTCATGTTTCTAATGCCCAAAGACCAAATCTCAACAGAACAGGGAAACATATCATTCCAGTTGGTGAATATGTACATCAATGAAAAAGATGTATGCTTTATATGGTTTCCATCAAACAATTGTTTGTTTTACGAAAGCTCTTAAAATCAACAGATAGACTCTAAACAGAAAGCTGTTGTTTTTAAGCTTCCTTCAAATCTTTCATTCAGAAAAAATATTTTAAGTTGTGAAAGATTAACTCTTCAGTGAGATGAGGCAAAAAAACAATATACACACACACTGGCCACTTTATTAGGTACAACTTGCTAGTACTGGGTTGTACCTCTTTTGCCTTCAGAACTGCATTAACCTTCCGGGGCATGGACTCCAAAGTTACTGGAAACATTTCTCTGAGAGTTTGGTTCATAGTGACATGATGGCATCACTGCAGATTTGTCGATTACACATCCACCACATCACAAAGGTGCTATTGGATTAAGATCTGATGATTGTGGAGGACATTTTAGTACAGTCAACTCATTGTCACGTTCAAGAAACCAGTCTGAGATGATTCATGCTTTATGACATGGAGCGATATCCTGCTGGTAGTAGCCATCAGAAGATGGTTACATTGTGGTCAGAAAAGAATGGACATGGTCAGCAACAATATTCTGGTAGGCTGTGGCATTGACAAAATGCTCAATTGGTTCTAAAGGCCTCAAAGTGTGTCCAGAAAATATCCCCCACAACATTACTCCACCATCAGCAGCCTGAACCGTTGATACAAGGCAAGATAGATCCATGCTTTGATGTTTTGATTTCTATTCCTGACCCAACCATTTAAATGTTGCAAGACCCTAGACATTTTTCCAGTATCCTATTGCCCAATTTTGGTGGGATTGTATTAAATGTAGCCTCCATTTCCTTTTCTTACCTGACAGGTGTGGTCTTTTGCTGCTCTAGCCAAAAATTTTTGACATGTTGTGTGTTCGGAGATGCTCTTCTGTGTACCTCGATTGCAACAAGTGGTTATTTGAGTTACTGTTGCTTTTCTATCAGCTCTAACCAGTCCGGCCAATCTCCTCTGACTGCTGGCATCAACAAGGCATTTGTGCCCTCAGAACTGCCGTTCACTTGATTTTTTTCTTTTGATCGGATCATTTTTTGTAAACCTCAGATATGGTTGTGCACGAAAATCCCAGTAGATCAGCAGTTTCTGAAATACTCAGACCGGGTCGCTGGCACAAACAATCATTCTACATTCAAAAAAAATTAAATCATCATTCTTCCTCATTCTGATCCTCGGTTTGAGCTGTAGGGGAGGTTTTTCAAAAGATTTAATCCGGATAACATTTTTTCTGGACTTAGTTATCCTTTTTTGCGATCTGTGATCAAGTAATGCACCTTACTTCTAAGCCAGTTTTTTCGGACTAGATCAATGTGATCCGTATAGGAACTTTTCAGGATCACCAAATCTGGATAACCAGTGCTCAAACTGGTCAAGAAATCACAATGTAGAACTATAGATATATAAAAAGAGCATCAAGTAGAATAACTAGTTTGGGTTCAATATAAGTTTATTTTTATTTGAAATGAAAACACACACATTTAAAAAAAACAAACACGAAAAACTCCACCCCATCCTCTTTCAGCAGTCCACTAATCTGAGACCATCACAAGTATGATGAGATAGGGTGCAACAAGGGACGCAATAGTTAGACGCTGTTTCTGATTGGAATTGTTTTGGATTTTAAATTGCCGTTCTTTGCATTTTTTGTGTTATTCTGTAATCATTGCATGCATCAATAATACGTATTCTACAAACACAAATATTTTCCATTGGGATAAATATATATCAGTCAGTGACAGAAGTAAGTGTGTTGTTTTGGTCAGTTTCGACAGCTGTATTTTGAGGCCAAACTCTTAGCTGTAGGCCTATACTGAAAGACCTAATATGTTAAAACCTAAAAAATCACTTGTAGTGTGAAAAATGGACAGTATAAGATAAGATCAATTTAATTAAATCTCCTCCGTATGAGTGAAGGGTTGCATTAAGTTTGTTGTTACTTTATCAACTAACAAAATTATATTCACCCTGAACATAGTACTTTTGAAAAAGGGGCAAAAATGTATTTCTATGAAGCCAGTTTATATTATAATATAATATAATATAATATAATATAATATAATATAATATAATGTAATGTAATGTAATGTAATGTAATGTAATGTAATGTAATGTAATGTAATGTAATATAATATAATATAATATAATATAATATAATATAATATAATATAATATAATATAATATAATATAATATAATATAATATAATATAATATAATATAATATAATATAATATAATATAATATAATATAATATTATGTAATGTAATGTAATGTAATGTAATATATAATATAATATTCTTTAAACTTTGTTTTCACAAAGTACCAGTTCAGCCCTATAATCAGAAATATATGAAAGCGTGTTATAAACCATGACATCCTGGGTGTAGCACTTGACTTAGACCTCCTATTAAATACACCACTGAGGTCAACACAGACAAAGTTGAAGCGTCTAGACATTTTTCTATTCCCTGTATTTTGAGCAGAACTGCAATTTTTGGTCATTGTAAAGCAGGTCATTTCTAAACTACACCATTAATGCTTATTAAGTGTTCTGCTGAGTGCTGACCAAAAGAGACACTATAAAAGAAACTGAACTTGACACAAATTAAAATCTAAATAAAAAAAATTACCATAAAAAGTGAAATAACATAACGCTTTAGTGGGCATTGGTTTAACAAAATAAAAACAACACTTAGTAAGTTATAAAAATGGAAATGTGTAAAAAGAGGTTTTCATTACTTTGTTTTACGTCTGTAATTAAATGTATTATATGCTTTAATTGTTAATTGTACTTGATAAAGTTATTTAAATCTGTACTTTTGCACATTTCGTCATGTGGAGTTAACTTGCGTGATACGTACGTATTACGTCAAACCAACGTCTGCCTCGTCTGCCCTATAAATACTGCTGCGCAACAACGTAACTCTCAAACATCGGTATTCGGTACGTTTCGAGGACAGACTGAAGGTTACCCGCTTCAACAGTGCTTGAACGGCAACCGATCTTCTGTCTTTTACACCGTCTCCATTTATTAATCTCTTTAACGTCACGAATCTTGTATTCAGCTAGATTCCCGCTTCGTTTTTAGACGTTTTCCGAGACTCTATAACATCTATTTACATAACATCAAGCACGCGTTTGCAAACCCAACTAAAGGTAAGTTTTTTTTTTTTTTTAAATAACACGAATTAGTCAAATACTTGTTTTCTTCAAATTTCTATAGGCCATCTCTAAGTGTTTTTAACGAGGGATATGTATAGGCGCCATTTTTGTTTTTATTCATCGAGGCCTGTTAATGTTGCATGGCGATGAAGGCAAACGCGAGGTAGCGTTAGATGTTTTTGTTTCCTAGCTGTTTGTTTATGGTTTGTACAAAACAAACTAACATGTTTTAATTAAAATCGTTCTTTATTTTCGTGTTCATTATTTTACGTGGTTTGAATATGTCAACGGTTAACGTTAATTTATGCTCTTCTCTGACGTAATTACGTTATCATGCGTAAGCTCGTATCATATTCGCAAACGTGTAAAAATCGTTAAGTTCTTTATTCTTTCTCTCTCTCGTTCTTCATTAAAAAGAAAGTCTCTCTATGCTATGAGAGAAACTGTATAATAAAATCCATACATCCCTCAAACTTAGTTTTGATGAGCATCAAAGTTCAGGTTTGAACTTGATTGGTGCAACCGGATTAACCGCAACATTTTGTTTTTCAAGAAGGAAATATGTATTATATAATCATGTGCTTTTCCTCATAACAGATGAAGGATAACTTAGCATAAACATCACCTGACTATCTTGAGGATGAATAAAGGCACCTTACTAGTCAGGTGGTCTAGACATCTGCCGCCATGTCCGGAGCAGACAGGATACTATTGTAGGGAGTGCGTTACACTATTATTAGTGGCCAATTTATGGCATGCAACTCCTTGTTCTTTAGACTTGCTGTATAAACCACGAAGGCATAAGAATGAAATCAAGGGTCCTTCCTGCCTTTGCAACTCTTGGTAATTCGTAAATTACTTTAGGTCTTTAACCAAAAACAAAGCTGTTTGTTTTTGTACATGCTTTGTTCTATAATTTGAATATTTATGAAAGGTACGCTGTATTTGTAGTGTATTATGACTAATTTATCAAAAGAAAAGACAACAGAAATAAAATTGAACAAGTTTCCCAAAAATATTTTTTAGGGTTAAAATGAGCAACACAAACTACTCTGCCCTTTTTTTTTTTAATTTACCTCAGATTTAGATGTGGGTGTAATATTTCAATTGAAGCAAATTAGATCAAAAATATTTATGTGAAATAGCAGTCTCTAATTGACTGTGGGTTGTGCTTTTTTCACTTTGAATACCCCTTATGTGCTTTGTGATTTTCAACCTTTAAATGTCTTAGCCTGGAGGTGTTGAATTGTTATGCTTCCTACTTGAAATCAGTTTTGTGCAAATGTTGCCTGTAGCAAATTCCAGACACCACTTTTATGGCCAATCTGGGTTTTGCATCATACATTCTATTCCTATAGCGTTGTAGGGACTAGTGACTGTTATTCCCATTGCAAGTAAAGACTCCATGGTAGTCAACAAATCCATTAGTGCACCTTTAGTTTTTCCGCTTTAATTTGCTTTAATCAAACCTAGCTGAATGGTAATCCGGCATCTAAGGCTGCTTTCACAGGAGTGGTTACTAATGCAGCCGCCTCCTAACGGTCTAATCCTCATATCTTCTTTTCCAGAAACATGAGCTCTCAGGTGAGACAGAATTTCGAGGAGGCTTGTGAGGCGGCCATCAATCGGCAGATCAACATGGAGCTCTATGCTTCCTACGTCTACCTGTCCATGGTGAGAGTCCAAGGCCGCTCTCTAGGTTAATTGCTCAACAGATCAGCGAGTTCTCACTGAATGGTCTAGGTGTAAACTTTTGGTTAATGATTCATGAGCCAAATGTGCAGAAATGATCTTTGATTTAATTTTTTTGTTTATTACAAGTACAGAGACATGTAAATGCATTGACATTAAACTGCTGTAATGAAACAGTGTTTTAAAAAATTTTTTGTGATCATTTAAAGCTGGTTAAAACTTTTTTTTTTTTTTTTTTTTTTTTTTTGTGTACAAAAAAAAAAACTGACTGCATTTCCATCCAATTAGCCATAGAGGCTTGTTATTATAATATTAACCATGAGCCTTTTCTGGTTATCTTCGCAGTCATACTTTTTTGACAGAGATGATCAAGCTTTACACAACTTTGCAAAGTTTTTCCGCAATCAATCCCATGAAGAGCGCGAACACGCTGAGAAACTGATGAAGTTTCAGAACCAGAGGGGCGGGAGGATCTTTCTCCAGGACGTGAAGGTATGTGTCAGTTTAACCGTGTGGGCAAAGCACCCCAGAGATAGTGAAGCATGGCGGGTGGGGTTTATCTTCAGCTAGCACTGATGATAAGCTTTAACTGACTGCTGCTGTTTACAGTCCTTCATTTGTCAGAGTGACTGATCAAAAAGCTTTTAACGTGGATGTGGAAATCTAATGTGTGCAGAATTTATGATCCTTTTTTGCCATAAGTATTGCCAGCTCGGCCGTGCTCTGCTAGAAGTGAGATGTTAAATTATTCTGAAATTAATCACAACCAGCATGCAGCGTTGATGAACCCATATATATATATATATATATATAGATATAGATATAGATATAGATATAGATATAGATATAGATATAGATATAGATATAGATAGAGAGAGCAAGTATTGTGAATAGCTACAGACCCTGTGTATGAAAGGTTCTTTAAACCATTTCAAAATTGTTTGGTATTTGTGGTGCCCTGAAAACCATGCACAACTCTCTGCTACAGCACTGATTGTTAATTCTTGCTAAAGATTATTATTATTTTTATTTTTTTGCTTTAAAAGTGCCATATAGTCCAAAATCAACTTTTCTGGCATTTGCTGTCTGACCTGGAAGGTAGAACAAGGCAGAGAAATCTCTAATTCACATTGAACAATTTAATGCTGTTCCATTTGACTTGTGACTTATGGGCCATTATGCACTACATTACCCATAATTCCCAACTACAGGGATCTAAAGGGATGCAGCAAAAGCATGACTATGTGAAGAACAGGGATAAATGGTGCTATTTGCAGAGGTAAACTTAAAGCTAGCACACGATTTGCATAACTTTTTAGTTGCTGCAGTAACATTCAGGTTCAATCCATTCTGAATATGTAATTGTGTAGACCCCTCAATATCATGGCTATTAAACCGTGTGTATTAACTGAATCCCAAAGCGTGGCACCATTTAAGGTGGAACGGTAGAAGTCATTACAGACTGCAAATTGGAAGCTAGACTTAGCCTCGTCAGAAACACGAAGAATGGTCAGGCGGCGCATCAAGTTCGTAACTTGACTAGCACTCTGACTGTTGGATGGCACACTTTCACACACTCCACATTTATTAACGTGTTTGCCTTTTGTGGTACCGCAAACATGTTAATAATAGAATGGGGGTGCAAACAATTTTTACTACATTATGCTGACAATTAATTCTGCTATAACAATCATTAATTGACCAATTAATTAATTTTTGAAGTTAAAATTAAGTTGACATAAGATTCGGAAGTCATTGGCCATTTAAAAAAGGTTCAATTATAATAATTGTTTGTTCTGAGCCATTTATATTTTAATATTTAGGAGCACAGTTTCAATCACAAGGAACATATTCATATTATTGAAGTCAATAACATGAAGGGTCACGGGAAAAGACTACAGCACAATATTTCTTTATTTTGAACATTTCGTTCAACACTGTTATATGGTTGGTGTCCGCACTGTGCTGCAGGAATGGATGAAGTTATGCGTCATGTGCAGTCCAATAGAGTGTCAGTCACATAAGTCCAGTGGTGGGAGAGTGCCAGTGAAAGTCTGAAGCCAGACATTTTTGGAAATCCATAATGAAGCCTTTATGATTTAATATCTGATTAATTAAAGCACAGTTAACGTTTTTTTCTTTGTTCCTTTGTATTAGGGCTGAACGATATTGGGAAAAAATTACATTGTGATATTTTTTTCCAAACGATATATATTGCGATATTGAGAGCCATCATACATTAATATATAAATATATTACATCATATTAGATTTTTTCCAAAAGAAACCCTTATGTTTCTATACAAAAATTAGCAAAAGATAAAAATAAATTAATGAAGCAATATGTAGTTGGAATCAAGATCATGAGCATTTTTAAAAGCAATATTATATAGTCAACTTATATAATGTAAAAAATGACACAATATATTGAAAAAACATTATTGTTTGGAATAAACCCTGTGTATAAAAACTTTTATTACACATGACTGTGATTGAAAAATTCACAAAACTCACAGGGGTTCTCGATTATGATGGTACAGATATCTCACACTTGTGTGCCAAAAACGGCGGAAGAATGCGAGGAAAAAAGTAAAAAAAGACGCATGTGCACGAATACGGAATAATAATCACAGACAGAACACGGTAAAACAGTTAAATGTAACACTAATAAACCCATTACTACTCCTAAGACAATGGTTGTATTATTATATACAGTATAAATATTATATTTACAGTGAAATCTCCGCTAAACTGTTGCTAAAGCGATCACAGGAAATCAATCACTCGTTTGTCACTGAGCTCCTGGCAAAAGGTCTGTTTCTCTCTGTTTGTTGCCGGCCACAGCTTCAGTTTTAAAGGGTTCACTTCTGTTCCTGACTCGAAAAAACGTGCTCTTTGGACTACCGTTTTATTCCGTGTAACACAGAAAATTATAATCCATTTATGGTGTTCCCGCTCCCGTTGATTTTTATTCCCATCACGAGATTAATAACAAAAGTTTATTCCCATCCCACTGGAATCACGAGACCCGGGGGGAATCCTGACAAACGTCATCCTCTATGAGGTGTCACACTGGCAAAGTCTCGCCTCTTCATCGCGCAAGCCATACAACAAACTCGTGTTTAGCTACATGATGCTACCGTTCTGTTGAACACCATGGGCTTCTACCACTCACATCGTGTGTTCCGGCGATGTGACTATCACGATATCGATGACAAAACAGAATATCGTTCAGCCCTACTTTGTATGGTCCTTGTATTGAGCGCATGTCGACGTGCATTAGTCAGGACACCGCTCGCTTTTGTGATGAGTCTAATGTTTGTTTTTGTGACAGAAACCAGAAAGGGACGAGTGGGGCAGTGGTGTGGAGGCCCTCGAATGTGCCCTGCAGCTGGAGAAGAGCGTCAATCACTCCCTGCTGGAGCTGCACAAGCTGGCATCACAACACAATGACCCTCACGTGAGTAAACGCCTTAACATTGTAACTTTTTAATAAATTATCTTCGCTGTAAGTTTTGTAGAAATTCAATTAAAGTGGTTGAAAAGTAATCGTGTTTTTTTTTTTTTTTTTTTAAATCTATTCAGATGTGTGACTTCATTGAAACCCACTACTTGGACGAGCAAGTGAAGTCCATCAAAGAGCTGGGTGACTGGGTGACCAACCTGCGCCGCATGGGAGCCCCCCAAAACGGCATGGCCGAGTACATGTTCGACAAGCTCACACTCGGCAAAGAGAGCAGCTAAAGGCTCCTGTCAGCCTCTTACACAGCATCCGTCCATATTGCTTTTGCTGCCTTAGTGTTTGTGATTCTAGATTCCTTAAGTGCTTGTTTGTGGACTGCTCAAACTTTTTGTCCAGTTTTTAAACAGTCCCGGCTTGCTCTGCTATTTAAAGTGGTACTTCTAAATTATTGCTTTCTATCTGTGAAGCTGAGCTGTCTGCATGTGCTGTGGTCAATCAAGCTATGAACATGTGCTCTAAACCAATAAAACCAAAACCTCTGGGATCTGAATCAGACTCTTGTTTTTTTTTTTTTTTTTTTTTTAAAGGTTTCTTTAAAAGAAGGCTGGTTTATATGGCATACACGGTCTATATTATATCATGTCTGAAGTACGATGCTTTCACTCGAGCATCTTTCAAAGGCCATTGTTGTCCTGGAGGTACAGCGAGAATTATTTAAACCAAGAAACATTTTGCGAAGTGTAAAGCAAAAAAATGCATATGTAAAATTCACAAATGACATGATTAACAATTTTCTCAATACTTTTTCCATACACTCAGTTGGCAATGAAATTCACCCATCATTTCTACAACCATCTAGAACCAAGATATTTTGGGGTTGTCTCTGGACCATAAACTTTGCAGGTCCTGAATATTTACTATGTGGTTGTGATCTGGCTTCTTTATAATCCATTTTTTTTTTTGCCCAAAGGGTTTGTTTTTGAATCATTGGTAAACTAAAAAGTGTCTTCCATACCCTAGCAATCCAATAGAGCACACAAGTACGGTATATATATATATATATATAAATCACTCTTCACTACTACCTTACCACAGTCAGTAATAAATAAAATCACAATTTTGGAATTATTTTTATGTGTGTAGACTAAGTTTGATCAAGCGTTGATTCAAACTAAAATAAAATTGGTTGCTAGCAATATTTTCTTATGAAAAGGGTTTCTAAAGACCAAAAGCAGCTACAACAGATTTACAAGACTCACCCAATGACTTCATATGTTCTAGACAATCTAAGAATTATTTGAGGTTTGCATCAAACAATGAATTTTATGTACATCACTGCAGTGTTAATGATAAGTGCCTCTCTATAATTATTAATGCATTGTTCACGTCAGGGTTTCCTACAAGTATTCCAGTTTCCGCCCACAATACCAAAAACGTGGTTAGGTTAACTGAATAATCTAAATTGCCCTTGGGGGTGTATGTGTTTGTGAATGTTCCCCTGTGATGGAGTGGCGACTTGTCCAGGGTGTTACCCCTGCCTCTCGCCCAGACCACTTCAATCAAAGCTATTGATAAAGCTAAACCATAACCTTATTAAATATGCAGTCAGATAAGATTTATGTTCAATAATAAAAGTATGAAATATGAAAACTTCATCCATGATTAAAATCCCATTTTTGGATAGACCCTTCTTACCACGTCCGGCCAACTATCGACCGTAGACAGGTGTAGCTGGTTTCTGCATGTTCTGAGCTGACAGGAGCGAAACAAATTGTAGCACTTTAAAAAGAACACAAAAACCCTAATAGAGACATCTTGGTAGATTTAGTCTGTGCCCAATCAATAGGAGCAATTGCGGATAAATGAGCGCATCGTTTGATGGTAGGCTACCAAAAATGTTGAACAACTTTCAGAGATGTAACAATGTTATCATGGCACTTTCGTAAATGTGGTTTTGCAATGGGTTGATCTGCTTGCAGAGAGATGCCAGTACACAAGGTTTCTTCCAAAACCGTATCTTTATTGCGCAACTAATGAACAAACAAAACCAAGATAAAACAGCAAATAAACAAAAAGGTCTATAAACAAAACACTTGAGCTCAAAACACAAAGAAACAAACACTTAACAGCAAAACCTTCATACTTTAAACTGTAAGGATTTTAAATTAAACTGGAACGCAGTTAGTGATAACAAGCGTCGATCAAAAACCAAACATCATACATCTGATCAAAAGAGTAGTGCCAATGAAAAAGCTCTCACCTATTGGATCCATTTTTCATAAGGAGAATGACTAATGAAAGCTGGCTTTTTGGATGATGTGAAGTAGGCCGTAAAAAAGCAACTTTGTGGCGCTCATCCCACATTTTCATAGCAACTTTGTACAGGAAAGAAATACCGCAACAATATCGTTCTCTCTTTTCTCCACATTTTTGTCTAACAGCTCCCTGTGTTCAGGCACAGAAGGCATCAGTATAAACTGCTTGACATCCATGATTTTTTTCAATGAGTTCTTAGATTTCTAGAAGAAATCAAAGAACATGTAGAAAAAAATTTTCTTCACCAATTTTACAGTTGGTGACTGATCACAGGTAGCCATTGAGAAAATTGTGGAGAAAATAGCGAATTTCTTTCCTGTTCCCTGTATGAAGTCGCTGAAGTTTCGTGCGACAACGCGCCTCAATAATAAGCCATGGGCACTAAAGGGACACATCACACATCGGACGGAATGAGAGGCGCCAAGAAAAAAGTTTCAGAGTGCCATTTCGGATACGTTTTTCATAAGAACGACTAATGACCGCAAATCTCAATTTGGACTTGTGTGTAGAGGCCTTTAATACCATCAATGAAATCTGTGGAGGGAGCTGAAAGTTTGAGTTACCCCAAGCATCCGACTCTGGTCAAATCCTAAGATAATGGAAAGGATCTACAAGCAGAAAAAGTAGTTCTGAGAACCCATCTCTGAGTCAAAGGGTAGAGCCTACAAGTAAAACATGATTTGCGAAGAGGTGAAATACACATTTCTCTGTTTAACTTTTAAACCTAACATCACAGATCTTTTTACGTGCAGAAATGCTGGAATTGCTTGACTAATGTTGGTTTTTCCCGTTTGCACAACAAAGGTCAAAGTTGTTTCAGGCTAAAATTTCCCGTAAAACGGCTGTTACATAATTTGGGAAAATCCACATCCAGCCCAGAAAGAGGCTTATAAAACTGTCCTCCGATGATGATGATGATGAGAGAGATCTGAACAAACCTGAGAGGTAAGAGGATAAACTCTTAATAAACATAAGCTATGCTTCTGTCTTTGATTTCAAATGATCATACAAATATTCTATATATTTTTTAAGTTCCATATAACTGTACATTTGTTTTGTTTGTTCAGGGATTGAATCATGAAGCTGCTTCTTGTTGCCCTGGTGATGCTCACGGTGGTGGAAGCCCAGTGGCACCGCTACCCAGGACAAGCCATAGGAGGTCCTTTCTCCTTTTCATTTGATGCAAATGGTTTAAAAGTAAACTGTACACTGCTTTTCTGCCTTAAAAAGGGGATACAGTTAGATTTTTTGTGAAATATGAATTGTTCAATAGGCTCAAAGAATATAAAAATATGTTTAATAGTTATTGTATCATTATTGTATATTATTATCACAATTTTGCACAATTCATGGCAACTCTTTAAATGGAGTGTTGGTGAATCTGCAGCAAATTCTATAATTTTTTCTATAATTAATTAATTATTTCAGGTGCGAAGGACATGTGGCGTGCCTACCGTGACATGAGAGAGGCCAACACAAAGGAGTCAGACAAGTATTTCCATGCCCGCGGGAATTATGAAGCTGCAAATCGAGGGCCTGGAGGAAAATGGGCAGCCAAAGTCATCAGGTGCTTCATCAGAAACACATTGTTGTATAAATGTCATGAATGACTCGTAAGACACTCCACACACACTAATGCTTCTCTGAGCATTCAGATATTAATAACATTGGTGCCATTCCATGAAATAAATATACAGTGGGTATATGAAACGAGACAAACACTCCTGCTGATGTTTAATCTCTTGGATTGTTGCCACCCACACAGCTTCCAAAGCAAAGCGGACGGTTAGCTCAATCTTGTTTTGGTTTCTGAACCAGAATGAAGTGAACTCAAAAACTGGCAAAACTGTAAAAGTGGCACTTATTTTTGTTTTTCAGCAAAAACAGTGCTTTTCACTTTCCTTTAATTTCAGGCGATGAATATTCAACTGTTTTTTGTTGTGCTGTGTGCAGTGATGGACGGGAGGCTTTGCAGGGACTCACTCGCCGAGGAAACTCTGACGCTGCCGCTGATCAGGAGGCCAATCGGTGGGGACGAAACGGAGGAGACCCCAACCGATACAGACCCAATGGCCTCGATCCCAAATATTAAACACAAGAACATCAATTCTTAAAATTATGTTGCATGACAACAATTAAAAGTATTTCACTCATTTTGTGTATTGACGTGGTTAAAGCCATTGTTCAACAAATCAGTACAAGTTTTCATTGGTTGTTTTTAAAATAGACACTCAAATCTGTATGATTTTGTAATATTGTTGGAGTGTAATAAACACCACATATTATGTGTGTACTACTGGAATGTTGGTTTTCATTTATATTTAGTAGGGATGCACCGATACCATTTCTTTAGGACTGAGTACAAGTACCGATGTTTTTTTTTTGGTACTCGCCGATACCGATACTTTTTTTGAGATCACTTTTTCAAGTAATGGCACAGCTAGACTATTTTAAAGACAGTTGTATCATCATGGGTAGTCAATTTCAACATTAATTCTGAAATATTTCCACGCCGCCGAGCCTGACGTTCTGTTGACATAAAAGCCTCTGTGAACTAAAAGTTCTGTCGATAACAGCTCAGGGTATTGGTCTTTGCTACTGGAGTGTTTTTACAAATACGAGTACATGAGCTCAGTATCGGTGCATCTCTAATATTTAGTTAAATTTACTTAGTTCTATGAACTTCTAAATGGGTGTACTTTGTTGCTCAATTCAAACTTTAGAGAGAAATCATAACTTGTGAAAGAAGCCTATCAAAGTCGCAGAACTGCACTTTGGTGCAATCCAGTTTGTAAATCATTTCACATTTCAAACTTGAATTTTTGGCTGCTTTGACTAGCTGTACACTGATTCTCTTTACCGTCTTACTCCGTAAAGGTCACTGGGTTCTGCTTATCCTGGGCAGGTCACCAGTCTGTTGCCATTCAACACATTCGACAAACAAGAGGAAAATACAGCAGAACTGCTTGTAGTTGTTCGTATCTCGTATTTTTCTTCATATCTCGAAGCAAAAAAATTTCCCTGAGACCTTTTGCATCTCGAACATTTCGTAAACTCGAAGCATTCGTATCTCGGGGTACCTCTGTATAACTGAATTTGCTAAATTTCCTGGTTTTATAATCGTGCTAATATGCTAATTATTTGCTTAAAAACTCAGTCATGTTACTTAAATAGAGTATAACAAGAGGAATAGTAACAAGGAAAAAAACCTAATAACTAATTAGTTATATTATATTATATATTATATATTATATTAAATACTATATATTATATTATATAGTTATAATAATTAGTTATCTTTGGGTATCCTTGAGGAAAAAGAGAGCAGTTGGAGGAAAACCACAACTTGACTATCAATCGGTTTGGTGAGATTTATAATCAACTTGTCACGTGCTGGCTGCCAGGATTGTGAGCGACCGTGAAATGCCATCATAAAAACACCACTGAGGCCGCTTTTTTGTTGTTTGAATGTAGATTCATTCTCGTCCACAAGACGGCGCTAATGCACCTTTAAGTTATTTCCAAACCGTAAAAACTAACGAAGAAGTTTCCTTTCGCTGCAGGAAAAGCTATTTAATTCTTGACAGACTACTCATAAATTGTAATGCTGTAACTTACAGTAATGATGGAGGTTAAAGAAGAATTCTGTAGCATAAAACAAGAAGAATCAGAGGAACAAATAAGTATGTTTTTCGTGTTTACTGTTTTAAATTCTAATCAAGAATGTTCGGATGACGGTAGCATTAGCATCACAAGCTAGCATACTTCATATAAAGAGTTTTGCTCATTTGTGACATTTCTTTGTTTTGTTTAGGTACAATAATAGTGAATAAAGTTCAGGAGGATCTGATTCAGGTAACACATTTGAAAAAGGAAGAAGAGGAAGAAAAAGAAATCCTTTCACAGACTGAAGAAACTTTCAGTAAAAATCAAGTAAAAATCCCAAATGCTTTCGATTGTGGAAAGAATTTTGCTCCTAATTCGAGCCTCTCAAAACATTTGAAGATTCACAGTAAAGAGAAGAAACACTGGTGCTCTCAGTGTGGAAAGAGCTACGTCTCCAAAGAAGGACTAAAGTCTCACATAAGGATTCACACTGGAGAGAAACCATACAAGTGCTCTTTGTGTGAGAAAAGTTTTTCACATCAAAGTGCACGGAAGTATCATGAGAGTTCCCACACAGGAGAGAAACCATATCATTGCTCTTCATGTGAGAAAAGTTTTACTCAACAAAATTTATTGACAAGACATGAGAGGATTCACACCGGGGTGAAACCATACCAGTGCTCTTTATGTGGCAAAAGTTTTACAGAACAAAATTCTTTGAAGAGGCATGAGATGACTCACACCGGAGAGAAACCATATCAATGCTCTTCATGTGGAAAAAGTTTTACTCATTTAACCAATCTGAAAAATCATGAAAGGATTCACACTGGAGAAAAACTGTATCAATGCTCTTCGTGTGAGAAAAGTTTTACTCAACCAAAGGCATTGAAGAGGCATGAGATGATTCACACCGGAAAAAAACCATACAAGTGCTCTTTATGTGGGAAAAGTTTTGCTCAACTAATCGGGTTGAAATATCACAAGAGGATTCACACTGGAGAAAAACCATATAAATGCTCTCACTGTGAAAAGAGTTTCAGAGGCGCAGATACACTTAAAAAGCACAACAGGACTCACACCAGAGAGAAACCGTATAAGTGCTCTTTATGTGAGAAAAGTTTTACTCAACAAAATACACTGAAAACACATGAGAGGATTCACACAGGAGAGAAACCATATGAGTGCAATTTGTGTAAGAAAAGTTTTGCTCAACTAACCAGACTAAAAACACATGAGATGATTCACACCGGAGAGAAACCATACCAGTGTTCGTCATGTGACAAAAGTTTTACTCACCTAGCTGCACTTAAATATCACATGGGTATTCACACTGGCAAGAAACCCTATCCATGTTCTTCATGTAAGAAAAGTTTTAGTCAATTAACCGGATTGATTTATCATGAGAGAATTCACACTGGAGAAAAACCATTTCAGTGCTCTTTATGTGAGAAAAGTTTTACCCGTCCAAATACACTGAAAACACATGAAAGGATTCACACCGGAGAGAAACCTTATAAGTGCTCTTCATGTGACAAAAGTTTTAATCGTCAGAACACACTGAAAACACACGAGAGGGTTCACACCGGAGAAAAACCTTATCAGTGTTCTTTATGTGAGAAAAGTTTTACCCGTCCAAATACACTGAAAACACATGAGAGGATTCACACCGGAGAGAAACCTTATAAGTGCTCTTCATGTGACAAAAGTTTTAATCGTCAAACTACACTGAAAACACACGAGAGGGTTCACACCGGAGAGAAACCTTATCAGTGTTCTTTATGTGAGAAAAGTTTTGCTCAACTAAACGGGCTAAAATCTCACGAGAGGATTCACACAGGAGAGAAACCTTATCAATGCTCTTTGTGTGAGAAAAGTTTCGGCCAATTAACCCGACTGATTTATCACAAGAGGATTCACACTGGAGAGAAACCTTATCAATGCTTTTTGTGTGAGAAAAGTTTTACTCAGCCAAATGCACTAAAAGCACATGAGAAGATTCACATCAGAGAGAAACCCTTGTAATGCTCGTTGTGTGAGAAAAGTTGTACTGTTGTATAACCTCAAGGATTTGCAATTCTTCTTTAGTGTTTTATACAACTTAACACAGATATCTGGAAATCAATAATGCATTAATCTCAAAATGTAACTGATTAAAGTTACAAAGCAATGGCTTAACTGTAACACACACACAGATGTAGGTGGTGTTATAACCATATAAGTCTATGGAACGACTCAGGAGGGAGGAGTAAGAACTTGATGGACAGTGCAGATCCAGCACAGCTATAAATCAAGAGGTTACAGAAAGATAACTACCGTCCATGACTCGAGCTGCTGCTACTGCCTGACAATAAATGGACTGTCCTTAGGTCACAAAAGTACAGAGAACAGAACAAGAACTTACAGAACAATTGATGTAAATCATCCTATACAAGTCAGCACCCAACACTCCTCTTCAGACTCTCAGAACACAGATTGATTGGTAGTCCAGAGCTGAGGGCCGGCCACTTGAAGGAATCGCAAAAAGGACTTGTGTTTTGGATGCAGCCTAAAAAACTTTCTTTTTTATGTAATATTATAAAAATAACCAATAAAAATTGTTTTATTGATTACAAATATTTGAATACTTGTATTGAAAACAAACCCCAGATGGGTCTTCTGACCAAGTTTTAAGTAATTTAGGGAAAATATATAGTTTAATGTGCTCTTAGAGGTAAGGACACATTATTTCTCCGCTAATGAGAATGATTTATCCCTATTTAACAGTCCTTAAAATGAGCAGGAGAATGTTTCTCTAGGAATGATGCACCACTGGAACATCTTGTAACTCAAGTTGAGCCTGAGCATCGGGAACAGGCAATGACTCATGTGGTTCACATGGAAGAGATGATGGTGTTATGACCATCCTGTCAGGCAAAACATCCTCAGATCCTGTGTTTTTACCCAGAGTGACGGGTTTGTTAGGAACAATGTCTTACTCCGGCCCTCACTTGATCCACATGTCTCTTCAGAGTTTGACCACCTCCAAGGCAGACTCTATAAGACAGTGGACCTGAGGAATTCTCAATGACTGCTGGAATCCACTAATTTTGTTTCTTCGTCTCATGATTACGTTTCTGTTTCCGTTGTTTTGTTTCACTTTTGTTTTCATGTCTGGAATGAGGAGGTCCAGAGCTGATCTAAAGGCCTGTTCACATTGATGCAATGTTTCGTGCTCCGAATCACCTTGCTATTAAACCACTGGCACCAGCGGGACATCACAAATTGGCCTGAAAGTAGTGACATCCCGAATTTGGTTTTCACAGGATTGCGGCCAATGAAAGCTTCATTTTCTTCCTTTGATGATGTGGGTTGAAGTGTGCGTCTGTTTTGACAGGCCCCCCTTTCAAGGCGTACTCTAGTAGTTGCGACAAAACCACATCCTTAGCTGTCCATCTTTTAATTTATTTGGTCTCAACTAGTGTGTCGTTCAGTACATCTCTTTTTCAGGTAGTGGCAGTCTGTTCAGTTCATCTGCGTTTGCATGATGTTTACCTGGCTTGTACACAATGTTGTACTCATAGGCACTCGATGTCACAGCCCATCTTTGCACTCTTGGTGAGACAATCTGAGGAATAGGCTTCACCACATTAAATCCGTGTAAATAGTGAATACTTGACCATACAAGTATTTGTGAAATTTCTTGATTCTAAACTGTCTTTGTCAAGCTGAGAGAACCTCTTTACATGCAGGTAAAAGTGTGCATGACATGAAGCCAAGAGGTTTTTCACCACCATCATTCAGCCTATGCAACACTACAGCTCGTACACCATACGGGGATGCGTCGCAGAACTAATTCTCGGTCAGCTGAATAGTGAATTTAACACATGAGCAGAATTCAGCAAATTCTTAGCTGCTGCTTGTTTACTTTAATGTCCACGGAACACACTGTCTCAAGAGTTCATGTAAGGGGGCTAACAGGGTAACCCCAAATCTGCTTTTAGTTCTGAAATGTTTGTGTGAGTGGGAGCATTCATGATAGCTTTAACTTTCTTCTTCACAGGGTGGAGCCCTTGTGCATCCGCTCTGTGTCCCATGTGCTCCACTTCTTTTTCCATGAAGGCACACTTCTTTTCAGTCGCAAACCAGCCCCCTCCAGCCAGAGCAACACCTCATAAAGGTTTTTTTGGTGTGGTCTGCCTCATCAAGTCCACTCACCAAAATGTCTAAAAAAATCTAAAGGGCCCGTGTTTAATTTAGAGAACAGTTTTCCTGTAGACAGTGCTGCAAACCAATCCTCCACTCGGGGTATGGGATACTGGTCCAGAGAAGCCAAGATATTCACAGTAAGCTCCACAAAATCTTCCTGTCACTGTAGGTTTCAGAATTGGTTCAACTGAGGCTGTCCGTTTAGTATATTTCACCGGGGAGATAATGCATTCTTTTAACATGTCTATTTTTAACAACTTGGCCCCGTTTATTCCCGTTACTTCCCATATATTTCCGTTTATTCCTGTTAATCTGTTTAATTTTCGATATACTGTATATTAACCAGTTAAACCTCAAACACCATAGCGTCAGGTCGCCCTCTACTGGCCTTCAATGTACTAGAACCACAAAACATAGTACAGTGGTACCTCGAGATACGAATGCTTCGAGTTGTGAAATGTTCGAGATATGAAAGGTCTCGCTGGAAATTTTTTGCTTCGAGATGTGAAGAAAATTTCGAGATACGAACAACTACAAGCAGTTCTGCTGGATTTTCTGCTTGTTTGAATGAGGTCGCGTTGCACTTCGGGTTCTGGCGCTACTATCTCCCAGTGAAAAAAGGGTCTGATACGCTTCAAAACACTTTAACAGCGAAAAATTATATATAGTTTACTAATAATGTGCTATAACAAATGTTAGTCAAGGTGTCGTAAAAGAAATAACGTTTATAATGTGGAAAGTGCTGTTCTGTACCGCAAGTTAGAGAAACCCAGTGACGCGCTCTCAGAAGTGTCTCTCCATCTGTCTGCGCTTGCGCTTGAAACCGTTTTTGTCAGTTATTCGAGAAATATCTCGAGAAAGTTAACTTTCTAGCTAAGCTATCAAGGTAAGGTTTCACATTTGTGTACGTATTACGCATTTTGCTTGTGTTTTATTCTGTTTTATTATCATTTGTTACATGAACAATGTGTAGATTTAAGAATTGAAGAATTGTTACTTGAATTTTCTCTGGTTTTTCTTTTTGTTTTTATCAATTTATACTGTTGTTTCTGAGAGCCATTGCACAGATTAGGCGTTTTACATGTAAAACTTGCTTTGAGATACGAATGTCACCCTGGAACGGATTAGTTTCGTATCTCGGGGTACCACTGTATTATTTTATGTGAATATGTAATAATTATCCACGATAGCACTCCACCTAAACATTACCTCAGTGGAGGAGGAAAACCACAACTTGACTATCAATCGGTTTGGTGAGATTTATAATCAACTTGTCACGTGCTGGCTGCCAGGATTGTGAGCGACCGTGAGATGCCATCATAAAAACACCACTGAGGACGCTTTTTTGTTGTCTGAATTGTTAAAATTTAGATTCATTCTTGTCCACAAGACGGCGCTAATGCACCTTTAAGTTATTTTCAAACCTTAAAAACTAACGAAGAAGAGTTTTCTTTTCGCTGCTTGAAAAGCTATTTAATTCTTGACAGACTACTCATAAATTAACTGCTGTAACTTACAGTAATGATGGAGGTTAAAGAAGAATTCTGTAGCATAAAACAAGAAGAATCAGAGGAACAAATAAGTATGTTTTTCGCGTTTACTGTTTTAAATGCTAATCAAGAATGTTAGGATGACGGTAGCATTAGCATCACAAGCTAGCATACTTCATAGTATCACAAATAGCCTTAGCTTTAATTGGAGCTATAGCTGATGATGTTTAGCAAATGACACTTGTAATTATCCATAAAAATGTGTATCAGAAATAGAGTAACATATGCTTTCATGTGTTACTCTATTACTTTATGCTGTATTATATTACTGTATGCTTTCATTTCCAGCTTTAAATGTTAATGAGGAATATTAGGATTAAAATGGTATTTATATCACAAGCTTGCATACTTTATATTAAGAGTTTTGCTAATTTGTGACATTTCTTTGTTTTGTTTAGGTACAATAATAGTGAATAAAGTTCAGGAGGATCTGATTCAGGTAACACATTTGAAAAAGGAAGAAGAGGAAGAAAAAGAAATCCTTTCACACACTGAAGATACTTTCAGTAAAAATCAAGTAAAAAACCCAAATGCTTTCGATTGTGGAAAGAGTTTTGCTCTTAATTTGAGCCTCTCAAAACATTTGAAGATTCACAGTAAAGAGAAGAAACACTGGTGCTCTCAGTGTGGAAAGAGCTACGTCTCCAAAGAAGGACTAAAGTCTCACATAAGGATTCACACCGGAGAGAAACCATACAAGTGCTCTTTGTGTGAGAAAGGTTTTACTCTACAAAGTTCACTGAAGAGGCATGAGATGACTCACACAGGAGAGAAACCTTATCAATGCTCTTTATGTGGAAAAAGTTTTACTCATCTAAACAGTTTGAAATATCATGAAAGGATTCACTCCGGAGAGAAACCGTATCAGTGCTCTTCATGTCAGAAATGTTTTTCTCTACAAAATTCATTGAAGAAACATGAGATGACTCACACAGGAGAGAAACCATATCAATGCTCTTTATGTGGAAAAAGTTTTACTCATCTAAACAGTTTGAAATGTCATGAGAGGATTCACTCCGGAGAGAAACCGTATCAGTGCTCTTCATGTCAGAAATGTTTTTCTCTACAAAATTCATTGAAGAAACATGAGATGACTCACACAGGAGAGAAACCATATCAATGCTCTTTATGTGGAAAAAGTTTTACTCATCTAAACAGTTTGAAATGTCATGAGAGGATTCACTCCGGAGAGAAACCGTATCAGTGCTCTTCATGCCAGAAATGTTTTTCTCTACAAAATTCATTAAAGAGGCATGAGATGACTCACACAGGAGAGAAACCATATCAATGCTCTTCATGTGGAAAAAGTTTTACTCATCTAACCAATCTGAAAAATCATGAGAGGATTCACACTGGAGAAAAACTGTATCAATGCTCTTCATGTGAGGAAAGTTTTACTCAACCAACTGCATTGAAAACACATAAAAGGATTCATACTGGAGAGAAACCGTACACATGCTCTTTATGTGGTAAAAGTTTTACTCAAATAAATGGGCTGAAATATCATGAGAAGATTCACACTGGAGAAAAACCATACAAATGTCCTCACTGTGAAAAGAGTTTCAGAGGCGCAGATGCACTTAATAGGCACAAGAGGACTCACACCAGAGAGAAACCGTATAAGTGCACATTATGTGACAAAAGTTTTAATCATCAAAACACACTGGAAACACACAAATGGGTTCACACCGGAGAGAAACCGCATCAGTGCTCTTTGTGTGAGAAACGTTTCACTCAACTAAATGGATTAAAATCACATGAGAGGATTCACACTGGAGAGAAACCGTATCAGTGTTCTTTTTGTGAGAAAAGTTTTACTCAACTAAATGGACTAAATTCACACGAGAGGGTTCACACAGGAGAGAAACCTTTTCAATGCTCTTTGTGTGAGAAAAGTTTTCGTCAATTAACTGGACTGATTTATCACAAGAGGGTTCACACAGGAGAGAAACCTTATCAATGCTCTTTGTGTGAGAAAAGTTTTCGTCATCTAACTGGACTGATTCATCACAAAAGGATTCACACTGGAGAAAAACCTTACCAGTGCTCTTCATGTAAGAAATGTTTTACTCAACCAAATGCACTGAAATCACATGAGAGGATTCACATGAGAGAGAAACCGTTGTAATGCTCTTCATGTTAGAAGAGTTGTAGGGGGTGTTATAACCATATACGTCTATGGAACGACTCAGGAGGGAGGTGTAAGAACTTGATGTACAGTGGAGATCCAGCACAGCTATAAATCAAGAGGTTACAGAAAGATAACTACCGTCCATGACTCGAGCTGCTGCTGCTGCCGGACCATAAATGGACTGTCCTGAGGTCACAAAAGTACAGAGAACTTGCAGAACAAGAACTTACAGAACAATTGATGTAAATCATCCGCACACAGGAGAGAAACCGTATTAGTGCTCTTTATGTGGGAAAAGTTTTTCCCAATTAATCTAAAAAGACATGAGAGGATTCACACCGAAGAGAAACCACATCAGTGCTCTTTGTGTGAGAAAAAAAGTTTTCCTCAATTAACCGGACTGATTCGTCACAAGAAAATTCATGCTGGAGAGAAACCATTTCAGTGCTCTTCATGTGAAAATGTTTTAACCGTCTAAATGCAGTAAAACTACACGAGATAATTCACACCAGAGAGGAACGGTTTTAGGCTCCCAATGTGGTAAAAGTTTCACTCATCCAACTGCCCTAAAAAGCATGGGAATTAACAACAAATTGTTAATCAAATCTAATGGGAATGATAATGAAACTATTTTTAAAGGTGACGCTTGTGTTTTAAATCAAATGTTATTAAAGTTGGTCCAATGTATGTAAGGATATGCTCCATCTTATAAAACCTATCCTTTGTATCACATGTAAAATGTCTTATCCCTGCAATGGCTTTCAGAACCGACAGTATGAATAAAAAAAACAACAACATAAAAACAAGTAACCATTCTTCAATCCCTACACATTTTTAATAGATGTGTGCTGGAGATAGGCACCGGCAGACCCCCGTGACCCCAAAAAGGGAATAAATGGGTTGGAAAATGAATTAATGAATGAATCCCTTTTCCAAAATCCTCATATACTAACTCATAAAACAAGTAATAAACTATTATGTTCTAGAGAATAAAGGTGCTTATCAACTTTCTTACGTTAATAATTATGTTTTTTAAATAACACAATACAACATTTATATTTAATGTGTATTTAATGAAGCAACTTAATAATGATGCATTTCTCTGTTGATATATTGTTCTTTTCACTTTTTGTTCACTTTCTACCTTTAATTGAATGAATTATTCTGTGTACTACAACCTTAAATATTGACCGTGATGTATTTTCTTTGTTGCATTTGCTTCCTTGATGTCCATTTGTCAGCTGTATTCCGGTTTCAGTTTATCTTTGTCCACTCCATTCCAAAAGGTGGCGCTGCTGGACATATTTTCCAGAACTCCAAATACCAACAAAGAAGGCGTTTCCTATCGCTGCAGAGAAACAATTATTACAACTGCTTTAGAAACTGCTTACAGATGAACGACACTAAGCTTGCAGTAAAGATGGAGAATATAGAAGTATTCTGTAGAATTAAACAAGAAGAACCAGAGGAACGAATAGGTATGCGTTTCTTTAACTGCTAATAAGGAATTTTAGAATGATGCTAGCATTTGCATCACAAGCTAACTTGCTTTATACAAAGAGTTTTGCAACATTTTTTCACTTTCTCATTTGTTCTGTTTAGGATCAATAGAAGTGAACAAAGTACGAGAGAATTTGTTTCAGGAAACACTTTTTACAAAGGAAGAAATTGAAGAAAAAGAAATCCTTTCAGAGACTGAGGAGAATTTCAGTAAGAATCAAGTAAAACAAACATTCACCTGCTCCCAGTGTGGAAAGACTCTTGTCTCCAGGGGAGGATTAACAATTCACATGAGGATTCACACCGGAGAGAAACCTTATCAGTGCTCCTCATGTGGAAAAGGTTTTGCTCGTATAACTCATCTAAAAAGGCATGAGAGGACGCACACAGGAGAGAAACCATATCAATGTTCTTTGTGTGCAAAAAGTTTTGCTCAACTAATTCATCTAAAAACACACGAGCGGATTCATTCTGGGGAGAAACCACACCAGTGCTCCTTATGTGGAAAAGGTTTTGCTCAACTAATTAATCTAAAAATACACCAGAGGATGCACACTGGAGAGAAACCACATCAGTGCTCTTCATGTGAGAAAAATTTTGCACGTCTAACTCATCTGAAAAGACATGAGAGGATGCACACTGGAGAGAAACCACATCAGTGCTCTTTGTGTGGGAAAAGTTTTGCTCAACTAATTAATCTAAAAAGACATGAGCGGATGCACACTGGAGAGAAACCACATCAGTGCTCTTCATGTGAGAAAAATTTTGCACGTCTAACTCATCTAAAAAGACATGAGAGGATGCACACAGGAGAGAAACCGTATCAATGCTCTGCATGTGGGAAAAGTTTTGCTCGTCTAACTAATCTAAAAATACATGAGAGGATACACACCAGAGAGAAACCGCATCAGTTGTCTTCTTGTGAGGGAAGTTTTGCCCAACTATTTAATCTAAAAACACATGAGATGATTCACTCCGGAGAGAAACCGTATCAGTGCTCTTCATGTGAGAAAAGTTTTGCTCATCTAACCCATCTAAAAAGACATGAGCGGATGCACACTGGAGAGAAACCGCATCAGTGTTCTTCATGTGAGAAAAGTTTTGCTCAACAAATTCATCTAAAAACACATGAGAGGATTCACTCCGGAGAGAAACCATATCATTGCTCTTCATGCGAGAAAAGTTTTGCTCGTCTAACTCATTTAAAAAGACATGAGAAGACGCACACCGGAGAGAAACCACATCGGTGCTCTTTATGTGATAAAAGTTTTGCTCAACAAATTCATCTAAAAACACATGAGAGGATTCACTCTGGAGAGAAACCGTATCAGTGCTCTTTATGTGCGAAAAGTTTTGCTCAACTAATTAATCTAAAAACACACGAGAGGATTCACACCGGAGAGAAACCACATAAGTGCTCTTCATGTGAGAAAAGTTTTGTTCATCAAACTACACTGAAAAATCATGAGAGGATTCATACCGGAGAGAAACCATATCATTGCTCTTTGTGTGAGAAAAGTTTTGCTCGTCTAACTTACCTAAAAAGACATGAGAGGATGCACACCGGAGAGAAACCGTATCAGTGCTCTTTATCTGAGAAAAGTTTTGCTGATTAATTGTTTGATGAATGGGTTTATCATGACAAGATTCACTGTATTGATGCTGTTTGTGTGGGAAAAGTTTTGCTCAACTAAACCTACTCAAATCACATGAAATCCCAGGCGTAAAATGTAAATGTATATTGGCCCGGGAGTAAACAGCGACATTTATCGAATCTTGTCAACCTGTAATACTTGTTTCAGTGCAGTGCTTGCCAAGTGGTTGTTAACTTCAAGAGTATTAAAATCAGGGGAAAGGGATTTAGTTACAGGCTGTTATTAAAATGACCACGAGGTGTCAGTAGTGTTCACCTGTAGAAGTTGCAAGAATGCTGGTTGTTGTTGCACGATGCTACTGCCTAGACTCCCTAATTCTAAAGGCTTGTGTTGGAGTCAATAAAAACCGTAAAGACGAATACGTTTCTTTATTTTATTAAGAAACATTACAGCGAGCAGAATAGCGTTCACATAGGCGTTTCTCCTTGAGGGAAAAGTTTTGACGATGCACCCAGATCCGTTTCCGCATAACGTCTAGTGTTCAGCCCTTCACTAAAGTAATCTCAAGTTCGCTGAAATGATTCGTATCGATGGTTTATCATTCAATTCACAATAAAATCTCATAGTAGTGATGGGAATTATGGCTCTTTGGAGGGAGCTGGATCTTTGGGGTCCGTTCACTTTAAAGAGCCGTTCAAAAAACTGGCTCATTTGGCTTCTATTTTATATTTTTTGTCTTTTAAGAAACCAGCCTGAGGTTAATTTATTTTATCCTGGAAATAATGACAGGAATGAGATTTTTTTTACCAATACTTGAGTTTGAAATATTCTGAAATATGGATTATTGCTTCTTTTGACGTGGACAAGATTTTAAAGTCTGATAAGGATTCTTTATAAATATTTCACTGTCATATTACTGAGTTGACAGTGAGATCACTATGATAAATCACTTGGTCACTTGGATAAAATGTATGTGTGTAAAACTACTAGGATTTAATAAGGTTTCAAAAACGTTTATTAGCAAAAATTCCACACAAGTACATTTTTTAACAATACTGAAAAACTAATAAACAATATTTTAAAATTATAATAAACCCTAAATCTAAACAAAATAAATTACCTACTATTTCCAAAATGATAAAACAGTTCCAGTTTTTATGGCCTCTCTCCTTCTTTTGGATTGAGAAACACAAGTGCTCTCACTTTGGAATGAGGCGATTTCTGCTCTCTGTGGGTATTTGTCCAGTTTTAGAACAAAATTCTTCAAATTTCACAAAGCTTAGCCACTAGTTGGCTGGTTGGTCTTAGTTAGCTGTTCCAGCTACCTGCTCATAAAGGTTTACATTCAACCCCCCTCCCCCCGGAGGAGAACGACTCGTGACCAAACGCGACTCGGCTCCCATAGTTCATATTAATGAGCCATTCAAAAGATTCGATTCGTTCGCGAACGGCACAACACTATCTGATAAACCACGTGGTTTCCCAGCAGAGGCTGTATTTCCATAGCAACGGGTTTACTCCCCCTATCTTTTCTCTAAGGGCTCTTTTCTATAACGGGACATTATAATTTATAAAGATAACCTATAAGACAATGGTATAGTCAATGACACCTTAAATAGACGATTAGATAATGTGAGTTATTTCATTTTTGTATTATTAGTAACCTGGGGACCCCTGGGCTACACTTTCAATCTTTAACTGCCCAGTGTTCTCCATCCCTTTCAAGGTCTGTTCATCATGAAGTTATATGAAAACAACAGAAGTTAAGCAACAATTTCAGGAGCAAAGTTTCAGTTTCAGTTTTAACATTGGGAAAAACCCTATTCCGCCCAGTCTGCTGCTATATAAAAGGGGGCAGCGAGATGCTCTTCGACAAGGAGGCTGAAGAGAAGAAGACGAAGACGAAGAGGCAACAAACAGGTAACGTTAAGCTACTTTCGCTGTCTAGCTGTTAGTGTAAAAATATTAAAACTAACAGTGTGTAGGCAAGACTGACTCAGACCCATTTTGAGAGGCGTACTGCAGTGGTTGGGTCCCTGAATCAAGATGCATGTTAAGTGTATTCCCAGAGTCCAAAAACGTGAACTGCAAGAGAGAATTTCACTCTGTGATGGACTCCATTAAGCTGGAGATAAGCGCCGACCCTAACTATGGGATAAACAGCGTCGGCGGAGTTAGAATTATTTCTTCCCACTTTTTATATAACTATTGAAAATAATTACAACCGTTCTTGTAAATAATGGAGTTCATGAGCAAATACTTTTTTTATTTGACTTGATACCAGTGTTGTATGGAATTAATTTTAAATGAAAAATACGAACGTAATTTCAGCTAAAACGGTTTAAAATAAATCGATTACAAAATAATCAAGTAATTACCCCAAATCAACATTGATTTTAAATACACTCAATTCTTTGTTGGTTTCATTTTCAGCTTTAGTTTTGCATCGTGTTCTGTATTTTAAATTCACTCTCAACACAGACACAACTCCGTTTCCTTGACAACATACAGTGTACATACGATATCAATGGCTACCTTCACACGCTGTCCAGAGAAAACCAAATACTGTACATAAATATTATTAATTTCTCCACATGAAGTTTAAGAGCATGAATGGATTTCATGCAACACGGCGCGGTTGGTGTTTTCCATCTTGATTAGTGTCCCTCGATTCATGTAGAAAAGTGATTTAGTCTTACTCTTATGATGATGATAATATACGATCGGCGTTGTATTGAATAAGTGCTGAGTGCTTGCTTCTGCTTTGGAATCTTGAACGTGAAGCGTTCCTTTTAGAATCACAAACGAAAAATTAGAACGCAAAAGCGAAGACGCTGAGAGTATAATCAAAACTCTGAGATGCAAAACTTAAGCTGAAAATGAAACCAGCAAAGAATTGATTGTTTTTATAATCAATGTCGATTTTTATGATACGTTCGTCTTTTTGGCACAAAATGAGTTTCACACTGTTGGTAGTAATCATTCTGAAGCAGTCCACAGGGGGCGATCGCAGCGCTTTTGCTTCACTCACTGGCCAACAGAACAGCTGTGACCGCAGAGATGGTACGATGGTTTAAACAGGAAACATAGAAACGAAACTTACGAAGGGGTAACCATGACAACGGCGGGGTCGGTACATATATGGCGGAGACAAAGATGACCTCCACTTATTTTATCATTGATTTACTGTATGTAACATAATGCATTAGTCTAGTATTTTTATTGATTGCAAATCACCTATGATTTATCAAATTCAGTAGGTTTATTGCTACTCATCTGTCTCTTACCTTTATCTAGCTTCTCTCATACTTAATGAAAGTTTATTTGAAAGTTTAACTTCTGTTTAGTTTGGATATTAGTCTCTATATTTCCATGTTTTCAGAACCATGAAACTCATTCTTGCTCTGCTGGTGTTGGGTTTGGCATTGGAAACTCAGGCACACTTCTTTGGAGATTTCGTTGGTGGTAAGTGTTTTATCCTCTTTTTTTGTTCTTTGTATAACATTTATAACAATCTGTTATACATTTTCTCATACTTTTGTACTTGCCGCAGTGACAACCAGTTACTTGCCTTTCACAACCTGGCTTATACTATTAATAAAAAAAATCAAGATGTTTATGGAAAACATTAAAAGAATAAACTCTGCACTTCTATGTTTTGAATAAATATTTTCCCAACATACTAATCTTCTTTCATGTATAATATAGACTGAAAATGTTACTCTTGCCCTGCGATGGACTGGAGATCTGTCCAGGGTGTACCCCTGCCTCTCGCCCAATGTGCGCTGGAGATGGGCACTGGCAGAACCCCGTGACCCCAAAAAGGGAATAAACGGGATCGAAAATAAATGTATGTTACTCCGCAATATAAAACAAATGACCACAACTTTGGACAAGTTACTATTTATTCATTCATTCATTCTCCAACCCGCTTAATTCCCTTTTTTGGGGTCACCGTGGTCTGCCAGGTGAGAGGCACACCCTGGACAGGTCGCTAGTCCATCACAGTAAAGAGAGTTATTAATACTGAAATGTTTTGTACCCTGTGTACACTTGCTTTAGGGTCACAAGGTTCTCACTTTGGATAAAAAAATATAAATGCATCTCCTCCTAGACCATTCAATCTACAGCCAGAAAGAAGCACAGCTAAAGTTGAGAGAAGTCTAGATTTTATAGATACAGCTTCGCCATAAACTTTTATTTCTACTTAAACTTTTAAACTCGAACCTGCCTTAAGAAGGGCCAACTTTCATTTGTTAGTTTCTTTACTCTTAAAAACTTTAAACTCTTAACAAAAAGAGTTAAGTGACAACTTTGGTCAGGTTTTAATTGTTAAATTAAATAAAAAAATTCACTAAACCAACAACAATCCGAAGACACTATATTTCAAGGAAACACATGTTTTGAGTCTTTGTGCCAACAAAAACTTCTAGCTTTTGAAACTATCTTCAGATACTTAAACTGTTTAACCCAAAATTATCAGGAAAAATATTACGGTTTCCCGTTTTCTTCTATCTTTGTTTTCAACAGGAGAACAAACCCTTGCGACGAAGACAAAAAACACATCAGCTGGAGTTCTATCGTTGACTCAAATGTTAACTCTTGTTTGCAGGAGTGAAAGACATGAAGAATGCTTACGACGACATGATTGAGTCTAACTGGGTGAACTCAGACAAGTATTTTCATGCCCGCGGGAATTATGATGCTGCACAGAGGGGTTTGGGAGGAAAAATTGCTGCTACAATAATCAGGTTTTTAGTCTCTAAAGTAACTTAACATTTGTATGGATCAGCAAATAATAACACTTCAACAATGTGAATAAAAAATGCTTCTCAGTAGTCTTTATCTGGTTCCTCTGCTAACAGATGACCTTGTGTGATGTTTGCAGTGAAGCTCGAGAAGCTCTGCAGTTTTTTAGCAACAGTGGAAGCTCAGATGCTGCCGCTGATCAAGAAGCCAATCACTGGGGCCGTGCTGGGAATGACCCCAACCGATACAGACCCCCTGGTCTTCCAAGCAAATACTGAAAAATCAAGCCAGCAGTGCAAGAGAACATGGCTTTAAAATAACCTCCATATCTGTGAGTTCTCATCGATTGATTTGTTCACAACCAATTTTTCAAATAAGAGCGGTCTGTCTTTGGACAGACTTTTTTTAATCATGCTTTTGACCTTTTATGCTTGATTTGATGATGTACTTTATATTCTTTGTTTCCTATGTAAAGCACTTTGAATTACCACCTATAGTGTGCTATGCTAGAAAAATCAAGTAACTTTAATCCTTAAATTTACACATCATTCATGTAATAAATACTAAAACAATAAAAATAGATTACAATAAATGCAAAATATGGACACATGAATACTAGATTCCTAAAACAAGTTGTTGTGCTATTTATTACATGAATAATATGTTGCTGAGAACATTAAAGTCTGGAATTTTGTAAAAGCCTTTTAAAGCAATTGTATTAGTATTTTGTGAAGAAAAGAAGTGTCCCATGTATGGAGTTTATGTTTCAATGAATGTTTGGCCCTCACACTTGAATCACGCAACACAGTCACTCTAGGTAGGTTTAGATAACTGGATGAAATGATCTCTTTCTCCATTACTGAGGGATATGTGCAACCACCAAGTTTTAAGAGCTAAGGGACATAATTTGAATAATTTTATTATTTTGGCGAGAAAAAAAAAAAAAACAAAAAAAAAAACAATTTGTCAATGGGGATGGTTGGGAAACTATGAAAGTGGGTCCAATCATATAGAACTACATAGACACTGAGGGGTGAGAGACAAGTACTCCCAAGCCAGCACTATGAAAGGGACGCATTTATTTCCGCCTTTAGATTGGTTATGAAGGCACTCGTGGGGTAATGGATGGTTACTGGAGCTCAGATCCAAGCTACAGGTTTAAAAAATAAAAAGCAAAATGATTTTGTAGTAAATTTTATTTTGGTCCCAAAAAGAGAAACTAATCAAACAGTCCAAATCCCATGTCGTCTTCGGACTCCTCTGATTCCTCTTTTTTCTCTTCTTTCTTCTCCTCTGCTGCAGAAAGAGCGACAATGTTAATTCATGACAATGTGTCTACAACACAAGCTTGGGTTTTGAAAACATCTTGCACTATCTCTAAACATAGCAAGGTGAATGTGGGCAAGACCTTACATTTACCCAGTTACTCAACCCTGCTCGGCTTACACATCCAGCAATCATGAACTCATGCCGCTAACTCATAGACTAGTTTAACTGATGAAATGGAATTTTACATTTGTCTTATTACAATGTTTCAAATAAAGTACTGGTCTAGTTGTTGGCTCATATTTTAAAGCTTATTTGATTAATGTTTTTCACCATGTGCAACATCAAATTCAAGCAGCGTCTGTTGCCAACTTAGCACTGGTCACAAAATGTAGACACTTTTCAGACACAAGTAGCGACTTGAATTACCATCTCACACAGATCCATGTATTGAAAACTTTCGCTCAGTGTTCATCGGCAATAGAAAAAGAATTCAAGATTTTATCTTTTGATGAAAATTAAAAAGCCGAAGGCCGAAAATACTCTTCACAAATCCTCTACCATTTTATACAACAGAAAGCCAGCATTTTCACCATCCCATTGTTTAATCCGAGGGTGTACTGCGTTTCGGGGTTCTGGCTCTCCACTCTCCCATAGACAATAGTAGAAGGTGCTGAAACTTCGATCATTATTACACCAAAAGCGCTTTGAAATTAGTTATAAATTCAAAGGTTAGAGTCAAGGTGTCCTAAACATTTTTTTTTTCAGTTTATAAAGAGTAATGTGCCTTTCTGTAGTGCAAGTTAAAGGTAAGACGTTGTTTCACAGAGGGATTTCTCAAACTTTTGATTCCCGACCACCACTTTAAACTTTTTAAACTATTTCTAAGGACACTTTGTAAGTAAATTGTTGGATAACGCGAGTTCATTTGGATCAGGACGTTTTACTTTGAGGGTGAAAACCAAAATAATGGAACGTTATTAAAGAATTGTGACTAACTGTTTCATGTGTCAGTAATGTGGTACATTATGCTGCATGTGTTCCTGGTTAGAGTGAGACCTTTAGAATGAGTAAAGTTCTGCCAGTATTCACTGTTCATATAATGGGAAGTTTACACACAACTACATTTTAACTTGTAGTATTAAGTTCAAGTTGTGGGTAATGTTGTGACAACTTTCCTATACTGAAGAGTGAATCTTTGGTTTTAACTCAAAGCATCAAGTTGATATAGCAGCTGACAGTCAAATCAACTTTCATAACTGAGATTAGCAATGCCAAGCAACCACTAAGGTCTATCTCCAGAACGGGTCCTTCAAAAAGGTACAACTCTTGAGAAGCCTCACTTTCTCGACCAAGAAATGTTTACTTTTTTTCACAGCTACAATTTAGAACAATGAATGTAGGACTTTCAAATCAAACCAGTAATGGAAACCATACTAAAGTAATAAAAAGGTTAATGTTTTAAATCCATTGAGCAGAAGAGTTATTTTATTCTACTTAAGAGCATAAAAACTATAAAGAGCACTGACCAGCAGGGGCAGCAGCTGATCCTCCAGCAGATGGAGCAGAAGCACTTGAAGCAGCGACAGCACCGCCGGATGGAACACTGGCAAGTTTACTGAAGCCTGAAAAAGACAAAATCACTCAGAGGTTAGGTTCAAATTGCAGGTCTTAATGCTTAATTCCGATTTGTTGATCGAATCTAATATTGGGGGATTACTTTAAAGCACGCCGATTGGAAATTTACACTAAGGAGCTTTTGAGTGGATATTTGCTCGCCGACTTTTCTCTCCAAGTGATTGCGGCGTGCAGTAAAAAGGGCTGGCGAGGATCAAACCTGTGCACGCCCATGCCAGCAGCGCCCCCCCCCCCCCTTCAAGATTATTGGCCAACTCACACTTCCAGGTGCAGCACAATGTGTCTGATTGATCCTCCCTTGTGTAACTTCAAGCTCTCAATTACACGGAATATGGTAATCTGTAACTTATAACAACCTGAAGACAATGAGACTCAAAAAGCACTTTAGGTGTAGGGTTATGGTTTAATGCTACTGCCTCATATAGAGGTGTAGTAGTATTGAAGCCACGAATGGTAGTGAAGAATAGAACGGCTAGACTGGGCGCACTGCTCGATCCTTACTATCCTTTCTTTAACTGCATGCTAGGGGTGTAACGGTACGCTAAAATCGTATTTGGTTCGGTACAGTGTCGGAGAGTTCGGTTCAAAAAAATAAGAACTTTTTTAAATTTATCCACTCGTCTATCCCTGTTATGTATTTTAACAGAGAAGCCAAAGGCGAGTTTCCGCACGGACGCTATTGAGTGTCGCACAGTACAGCTGCACGTCACTCAATAGTGTCCGTGCGGAAACTCGCCTAGGAACATTGTTCCGCTGCGCTTAATATCGCGCTAATATTACATTTATATTATTTAATACAAATACCGAATACCGAAACGGTACGCAAGTGTACCGAACCGAACAGGCCGTACCGAAACGGTTCAATACATACCGTGAACCGTTACACCCCTATTGCATGCCCCTCGAATCAGCACAGCAAGATAGGGATTTAAGCAGGCAAAAGTTTCAGGCACCTAGGGGTCCTAAAACCAGGAACCGCTGTCTGCAGACAGCACTGTTGGCTTTTGCATAATAACATCTGATAAAACATTGCTGGCACATTGGCATTTTTGTTTACCGTTCTTTTTAAATCTTTATCCTATTTTTCTGCAATTTCCGCAAAAAGAAAAAACAGAACGCTGCCTCCTCGGTGCATGACCGTTCCTCTCTGGCTGTGAGAAATACGCAAAGCTCCGCCCTCCTCTAACTTTAGCGGTCTCTGATTGGATATTTACACAAAGGAGCTGTTCATTGATTGGATATTTGCTAATGGACATTTAGTTCCAAAATCTGCCTTTTTAAAGGTGAAACTACTAATAATACATACAGGAGTTATTCAAATGAGGAACAAAAAAAATGTGGTTCACAAGAGTGTACCGAACCAAGGAGGGTAACAAACGGTTTAGTATAAAACGGAGTATTGTGGCATGCCTAATGCAAACTAGAGTGGAGAGTTGTATTTTTCCACTGTTTGAGCATTTATTGCACTTCATCCTGGCAAAAGGATCTGATAAAATACATCACATTCAATATTGAAGAATTACCAACTCACCCTGGACTATCACTTCCTCCACATTTTTGCCACTGAGCTCAGACACAACCTACAACAAGATGAAATAAATTACATGTCATCACTTTCTATTACTTCTAACAAAATGGGAAGCTATTTAACATATTAAAACAGAACAAGTTACAAATCTTGTCACTGGAAAAAAGTAATTATCACGCCTAAATAAAATGTAATTAATTAGTCTCAATTTAACCTCACATTTACATTGTAGCACAGTGCCACTCTTTTAAACGTTTTTCAGATAAGGTAACCCACAATTTTCACATGATTTAAAGGAAATATTGCAATTTATAGTCACCTTGTCCAATCGGACATCATCAGCTTCAATGCCCACGCTCTCCAAGATCTTCTTGATGTCTCCAGAGTTGGGGCTTTCTTTGCCTCCGAGGGCAGCCAGCAGATAAGCAGCTACGTAACGCATCCTGCAATGATCCAAGAGTAAATGAGTTCAAAATAAAAAATTAATATGACTAATGCGAAGATAATTACGTACAAATCAGACATTTACGAAAACAGAATTGGCCTAACTGTATAAATTGAAAATTGAGGGAAAATGGAGAAGAGTTATCTGCACAAACTAATGAGATATCTAACGTTACCATTAACAGCAGAATACATCAAACTACATTTTGGAACAAAAAGGATTTTGTAATTTTTGACAAATTCCAAATGTCATTGGGTCAACATTAAGGTCCGCAAGGGTATGAACGATAATTACGGAACATATATTTATTGAAAGACCCACATGGCTACAATAGCTACTATTAGCATGACATCTCGTGATACATGTGCCTTTGGATGCATTTAACTGTTTTTAACATTCGTCTCTCACATCAGTTTCTCATTTAGAGTGACGAGGGGTCGTTGTTGTATTAAAAAAAAGACATTCCTTGTAAATTTCACATCTTTATTCGTTCGTTTAATACCCATTTCACTCACTTTGTACAGAGAAGGAGTCTCGCGTGCTCACTAGCGGGATCGTGTAGATTGAAAGGAAGTTGAAACGTGGCGGAAACCGGAAAAGGAACGCTGCCAGTGTCGTCATTCAAAACGAGCAAAACGAGTGGCTGACGAGCCCGTCGATCGCTAAGAACTGGGCGGTTCTTACGTGTATTCGTTTCGTAATTTGTGAATAAATTGTGAATAAATTTAGCTTCAGTGCAATATAAAAATACACTATGTAGCTATGACTCAGATTTTTTTTGCTTTTAAGTCACATATCGGAATACTCGAAAATAACCGAAATGTGGCGGAATTAAAATTTGTTTACATATAAGAACTCTAACGTTAGACTAAAGACTAAATGTTACTTATTTTTTTGTTACTATTATGTATGTTATGTTGTTATATAAATGTTACTTATTAACTACTATTAATGTCAAGTACTACACAGACAAACCATTATATTTGAACTAAACAATGTAAGTCACTGTAGAACACCAGCAGAGGTCGCCACTGTCTGTCATGATTAATTCGTAACTTCTACACTATTTTATTCAGCGTTTTTAGCCTCGTTCCACTAGTCTCTGGAGTAAAAATGCTGTAAAAGCTACTTTATCACCCATAATTATTTAACGTATACGCAAGGTAGACAGTATCTGTAAATGTGTACCACTGTAAATAAACACAATAAAATCAGAGGGACAGAAGACACTCATGTTTAGTTCTAAGTTACATAAACAATGTTTCAAGTCTTTTAATTTTAAAACTTTTCATGAAGTTTTCAATTTCTTTATTTCAGTAGTGACAAAATGTGATATACAGTAGATGTGAAATATAATAGATCATTAGTTGTGATTCAATGGAACAACGTGAAAAGAAAATTTGATGTATCTAAAAGGGGAAATAATGAAACTAAAACTTAAAATTAATTTTAATGCCTATTGCCCACATGTTTACAATAAGCACGTTTTATGAAACACCTCCTGAGTCCTAAGGTATGTGGTTGTTCCAAATACTCATAGATTTTGGTATTATGTTCAAAAACGTTTTTTGGGAGACTCCTCATAGGAAAGAATATCGAAGGCTAACATCGGTGGGACACTATCAGAACTTGCTCTCATCTTTCCTCCCAGATTTCTTTCCCTGAACACACTAATGTTCACCTTCCCTCTCTTCTCTCTCATGTACACTAGCAGCCTCTGTTCCTGTAAGCTTGAGCAATGGCTGGTTTTGGGTTTCTGAACATAAGCTCTCAATGGGATGCATTGTGGAAGCTGCCTGTGGAATCAGGATGAATGTGAGTCCCAGTTTTATTTGTCACATCATTCAGCGGGCTTGTTTTAGAGCAAGGAACTCTCAAAACATTTATTCTGAAGAAAACATCTGCTCCAATCAGTTTCACTCATGGCTCAGGAGACCTCCCAAAGTTCTCAGCTTAGTTTCAAGTAAGTGTCAATTAGCACATTTTGAAAATTTAATGGAATGAGGGGAGAACTAACAAATAAAATATAGCTTTGCGTGGATGAATTACTTTACATTATAAATTTAATTTTATGAGGATGGATACAAATTTGGGCATTTGATTGAAGACTACTTCAAATTTGAGACATGATTAGTAGAAAATTGTTCCAAGCTTCTTTCGTTATTTGGTATTCTCATTATTTCTTGTATATTGTGTAACAAACATTGTTAGACTTAATCCAAAAGTGTAAAAATAGGTTGATTTTCATTATCTTTTCACTACCTTTGACTTTTGTTTTTGGATAAGAAGTTTGTCTTAGTTGAACTTTTGCTGTTGTCTTTACATATGTCACCAGTGACAAAGTCATATTTTTTACTAAAACTTACATTGCATTCAATAGTTAAACAAACAATTAAAAAGAACCTAAAAATGGGGAAAAATCTTGTCATTAATTTCCAAGAATATTTATGGCTTTAAAAATGTTTAATTTTAGATCTCAATACAGAGGGCTATGCTGGTTGAGTCATTTTTGATTAGGAACAGTTATCAAACCAAAATGTATGCCATTCTTAAGCACAATGTGTATGTTGGGGAGCTGAAATAAGCATTAGGTGCTGTGTCGATAAACATTGACTTGTTGGGACTTAGAAAAGTTGGACCAAAAAGCTGGATAAGCATTCATCTGAGTTGAAGTTTTACCGTCTTTACCTATTTCAGCAGTGCCTGAGAATTGTATTTTTTACTAAAAGTTCATCACTACCTCCACAATATTGCATTCAATAGTTCAACAGAAGCTCAAAAGGATGAAAAAGATTTGGATACAGTTGTGCTCATAGGTTTACATACACTGGCAAGTTTTCAGATATCATGGCCATTTTTCAGAAAATGTGAATGATTACCCCAAAACTTTTTTCCACTCAAAGTTAGTGTAGGTTATTAATTAGTTATTTATTGTCAAAACACTCTGTTGACTCTTTTTAAATCATAATGAACAGAAACATATAACAGAAACTTTCCAAAAGACCTCGATCAACGATTTTGGCATGACAACATTCTCAATAACTGAGACAAAATGGTTTGTTTGTCTGGTAAAGGCAACCATCCTCACCTGCGACCTGTTTGCTTATAATCAATGTTGTGGATAAAAAGCTTTTGAGTTTCTGGCTCCTGCTAGACCTTTGCCTTTTTCATCCAGTGATGCTCTAACATTTCTGAAGTTTGAGCGACTGGGAAAGCAAAAGATCTGTCAAAGGATCTACAGGAAAAGGTAATAAGAAAAGTGATATATATATATATATATATATATATATAGATATCCAAGGAACTGGGAATACTAATCAGCAATGTTAAATCTCTGCTTAAGAAGTGGAAAGGAAAGTGAGAGATTCCGTTGAAACCAAACCACTGTCCGGCAGACCATCAAATATTTCTGCTACAACTGCCAGAAAGTATATAAGGGATGCAAAGAAAAACTCACAAATAACACAAATCGCTGAAATACAGGGCTCTCTAAAAAAAAGGTGGCATGGCTGTTTCAAGGAGCACAATTTTGAGACTTTTTAAGAAAATTGGTTCCATGGAATTGCCAAAGGGAGCTATTACGAAGCAAATGCTGATGTCAGCCCAGAAACAAGCATCTAAAGTTATTTGGAGCTAAGACACCAAATTTTTACATTTTGGTCACAACCATAAAAACTACCAAGCTACATTGCAGTCACATGAATGGAATACCATCCCCACTGTGAAACACGGAGGTGGGCTACTGATGCTTTGGAAATGTTAGAGCTCAGGAAACACGGTCAATATTGATGGTAAATGACTACCGTGTTTTGTGGAGGACAGCCGAAGAATTTTCAAGGCTGTCATTGATGTTAAAGTGGGGAAATGCAAAATATTAAGATATTAATATTAAGAGCTGGGAATGAAACTTTTGATTAGGGTCATTTGAAAAGTTTCTGTTGTCATTATGATTTAAAAAGAGTATTGTTTGACAATAAATGGCTTCATCCAACCACTAACTATGACAGGGAAAAGGGGTTTTGTCATTCATATTTTCTGAAAAGGGGCCAAGAAATCAAATGAAATCAAATTCTGTGCAGCTTAACACACATCAAAATTGTAATCTGCACAAATGAATGGTACAAAACTATTGGCAGCAGTGAACACTTTTGCAAACTAACTAAAATAATAAATAAACTGTAAAAAATGGCAAGTTCTATCAGATATCTTCTTAGAATGTTATAGAGGGATCAGGTGTGTCTTTACACCCTATTTTGCAGATGATTTGGGTATACTAAGCATTTAAACAAGTAACTCTCTATGAAACGTATTGTGGCAATATTGGGTAAACTAATGGCATGACATTTAATACGCTAACACATTCCTGCTTGTCATGTAAACAAGTATCCACAAGTTATGCAAGTGTGAACTCAAGTGGTAATAAACCTTACATAACATGCCAAAATTCCATAGTCATTCAAGCAATAGTTGGAGAAACATCAAATATGTGTGCCTTGTGTAGTTACGAAAACAAACATTTATTAAGGTCTTTCTTCAAATCTCTGTCCGTCTTTCCCTCTTTAGTGAATAAGAACAAAAAGCCATTTTTCAGAAGTTTCAAGACATGTTTGGAGGCAGAGTTTGAGATGTTCCAATAATTCATGTGGACTTCAGAATCCTTGCTCAGAGGCTTATATAATAATCCAGAAAGAGTTTGCATTATTCATTCAAAGCACACAGCTTACGAGCAGAATTAAGAAGTATGAACAAAAGCTATGGAGTAGCGTGTCATCTTTCCATCACAAACTAAAATCTGTTTTCATCATTCCTTCACACCCAAGAGCACCTCTCGGGAGCTCCTGCGAATACAAAACAGAGAGTTGCACCATTGTTTTGGCTTCTGAATCTTGCTATGCTGTTGTTGAACTAATGGACTGGCCGGAGTGAACATGATCCTGCTTTTAATGCTGTCTACACTGCTGCTGTTCTCATCTTTGATCTCAGCCTGATATGATTAGAAGTCTAGAAAACATTGGTATATTTGTAGTGTATAACCAGCAGTTGCCATGGTTACAAGCTCTTTTATCCATCAGAATTTTAAGGTTTTCATGTGGCACTGCGCAGAATTAAACCATGTTGTCAAAAGTATTCGCTCATCTGTTTTTAGACCCATGTGAACATTATTGGTATCTAATTTTTAACCCATAATGCATTTCTGGTGTGTTTTATGTCATAGAGAATGGAGCTTTAAGTTGTGTTGTTCTTGTTTCAGCCTCCCAGCTAAACTTGTCAATGGTGGTATTGCTGGACTGATCGGTGTCACTTGTGTGTTTCCAATCGATCTGGCAAAAACACGCCTCCAAAATCAGCTAAATGGATCTCGGATCTACTGTAGCATGTACATTTCTTGCATTTGCAAACATGAATCCCTTTCTTTGGCCATGTAAGGCGTTCGTTCATATATGTTTTTCTGGGTGTAATTGCAGGTCTGACTGCCTGATAAAAACTCTCCAGTCTGAAGGATTCTTTGGGATGTACAGAGGTGATTGTGTATTTGTTCAGCCGATATTGTGGAGTTCATGCTTCGACAAACTCCATTATGGATCCCTTTTCTTTTTGATATCCTCCGTTCACTCTTCCATTTCCAGGAGCTGCTGTGAATCTGGCTCTGGTGACTCCAGAGAAGGCCATCAAACTGGCTGCCAATGATTTCTTCAGACAGCAGCTCTCCAAAGACGGGTGAGAACAAAACACTCTGTCACACAACAACAGGGAAAAAGGAACATACAGAACTTTTTGCCCCACATCTTATTTTTAAGGTTTAGAATTTCCACGTGTTGTTAATCTTGTCCACCCTGGTCTTCTTTGTTCATTCAGGCATTTTCTGTACCTGCTTCTTCCCCAGGGTCACAGGGTTCTGCTGGTGCCTATCTCCAGCACACTTCTGGTGAATGGCAGGGTACTCTCTTGACAGGTCGCCAGTCCATCACAGAACATCTTTATGGACTTCTATTAATTTGTCTCATTCATCATCTTCTTCAACCTCTTCATTGTCTCTTTAATCTATAATTTTTTTACGCCTTCTACATGTGTGTGTAATATTCTTACCCTGATCATTAATGTCAATGCACTGATTGGAAAGCCTTTTGAATGCAAAACTGATGTTTAATTGCATTTTACCAATTGAAAACCCTTTTCTAGAACTGCCACCTTACTGTGGTGGAGGGGTTAGAGTGCATGTGCGACTGTTGCCAAGGTAGATGGGGAGGCAAAAAATCAGGTCAGTTCAGAAAGGCCTGGTAAAATTCAAGAGTTGATGAGACTGATGAGCCAGTGGAAATCAGGGACAAGATATCCGGAGTGGCAGATGTGATAGTGGTCCTTGTTTTTAAGAAGGGGGACAAAGGGTGTCGATATCTTGGAGGAACAATATGGTTTTTGACTTAGTTGTGGAATCTCTATATACTCTTCTGGGCATACGGCAGGGCTTGCAGTGTCACTTGTGACTATATTTTTTGATGTATGTATCTATGTGTAATGTAGGTTTTATGAGACCAGGATGTCCATCTGAACTAGGACAGCCACCAAATGCAAAGTGGCTAATTTGAGATAAGTACACGACATTGTTCTCAGTTGGAAAAGGGTAGCCTGCTCCCTTCAAGTTGGTGTAATTTAATATTTTTCATGAGTGAGGGAAGCACGGAATGGCTGGTTTTACAGGGGCTGAGCTGAAAAGTAAATCAACCAATTTGCTGCAAATTTTCCAATCTTTATTCCTACCCTTTCCTATGACCATGAGCTCTGAGTCATGACTGAAAGGATGAGATACCAGATATATGGAGGCAAAATGATCTTCACTGCAGGCTGTTTTGGTGATCTCTGAAGAATCTCGGAGTAGAGTTACTGTTTCTTCCAGGAAAACATCCCAGGACATTTCGGAGAGATTATGCCTCTTAGCTGGCCTGGGAATTCTTCAGTGTAGCCCAGAAGGAGGTGAATGGGGAATGTAAGACCGTTTAGACTACTCCCCTGTGGTCTGACACCAAATAAACATCAGAAGATGATGAGACCTTTTGTTAATCCTCCCCCTAAAAGTCTTTGTTAAACACCTTAATTCACAATGAACGTGTTCTGCAATGGGAAATAGTGTAGTCATCATAATTGTAAGCCATACACTCATTTAGAAACTCTTTTAATACAATTATTTTTATTTCTGGATGGTGAATGAAAGCTCTGTGTTTACTTTATATTTATGGTAGCAAATATGAAGATATACTTAAAAATCCAATGTAATCTATTAATATTAACCCATTATCCTCTGCAGTTTCATATGGAAGAATTGCAATATTCCTTGAGCACCTGCCACTATAGTGTGCATCTCTGTGGTGACTAATAGCTAGGACTCTAAATTATGGATTGGTATGGTCTAGCAGACTGCGACTGACAGATGAATTATTTAAATAAACTTGTGAGAGTGTGTTTGTGTGTGTGATGTCACTGCATGGAAAGGGTCAGACTCCCCCAGTTATAGAAAGCAAATGAATTGTAAAACCATCAGAATCTTCATTCTTTGAGTTTCATCTTTGTCTTTGTTATTAGGCCAGAGGTTACAGCTGAAACTGGGCAAGAGACATTTAACCACAAACCATTCCTGGAGTAAATGGGTCATATCCAGGAAGTGTCATCCAATGAAGGCATTAAATCATGAAAGATAAGACAGACTTTATCAAAGTCCAATGGGTTAAATTGCCAAAGGATGAAAAAATTGGATTTTTGTGGAGCTTATCATATTTAAAAATAAAAACACATTCAAAAACAAGATGTTTCAAGTAAGTTGGTTAGTCCAGTAAACTCACTCAATTATTATCACACCTTCTTTTTAACAGACTTCCAAAGACTGAAATTAGGCAGGTCCCATTGAACCTACTTGGTTCAACCATAGGATCCTAAAGCAGGGGTCTGATGACCAATGGTTCAACTGAGATAAGTACAAGAGGGCCATATGTACAACATTTTATCCAGCCACAGCACAAATTTAATTTACATAAGTAAATCTTTCCTTTCTTAACTTAGAAATCACACAAGTAAACTACAACTGTTGCACACATACCGGTACTTTGATGTTGGCTTGTAAAAGTGCTGTTTAAAAACTTTTGCAAAAATGTCAATTTAATGATATGAATAAATAAAATAAACCAACCCATGGGTAGCACTGTGGCCTTCCAGTTAGACGGTTGTCGGTTCGAGGCTCGCCCATGACCTTCCTGGAAGGAGTTTGCATGTTCTTCCCGTGCTTGCGTGGGCTTCCGCCGGGTACTGCAGTTTCCCCCACAATCCCAAAAACATGCGGTTAAGTTAATTTAATAATCTAAATTCCGCTTAAGTGTGAATGTTGCCCTGCGATGGACTTGCGACCTATCCAGGGTGTACCCCCGCCTCTCGCCCAATGTGTGCTGGAGATAGGCACCGGGAGACCCCCGTGACCCCAAAAGGGAATAAGCGGTTTGGAAAATAAATAAACCATCCCTTACGACTTTTCTAGTGTGAGATAAAGATTTACCAAATTGCTTGCTATGGTAAACAGTCTGATTGCTATAGAGGTGTCAGTAATATAATGTAATTTTCCCCATGACACTATGAATAAAATAAATAACTACAATGTCTCTATGATTTTCCTAAGCTTAGATGAAGAAATGCCAAATTGGTTGCTAAGGTAAATCTACACAAACCACCATTTCTTTATGATGTTTAATTTTTTTCTTGAAAATATGTTTGTTACCTTTTTCCATTTGTTTTCAACTGCCATTATAAGTCAATGCTAAGTTTTTAGCCTGGGGTTCAAATGCTTTTGGTTGGTATGATCTTTTACAGACAGACAACCTCCACAAGTGTGGTTTGTTTGAAGTTTCCATGAGGCTCTCAGTTTGAGTTACAGTTTTGTACAAGTTTGACATAATGTTAAGTCAGTGGAAAATTTTCTGGGATTCTGGGCAATTTCCTCAGAATTCTTTAGTGGTATCTGTCTGAAAAACAATATGTTGGCTTTGACAAACAACCATAATAATACCAAAAGTCATTGCAAACTTACAAAATCAACTGCCCTGACTTAAAAACATTTTTTTTTACATGTTTTTACTGTTTTTACCACTTTCAAATGCTCACACTTCAGAGGAGTGCAAGTGTTTCTGTGATTTTAATACTTTTTCATTTTCACATGTAACCATTTTATGCACATTTATGGAAACTTTAAGCAACAACTACATCTGATGAAACAGTGATCAGAAATTATCTGGCATGGGCATCAGAAAAGTAAGGTGGAATGATGTTTAGTTATTCACAGAAATGGAATGGAATGAAGGAGAGTTTGCCTTGAATGGAAGGTCACCCCAGAAAAAAAACGTTTCATTTTCCATTAATTTAACAAAGATGAAACTAAGGTTGAGTTTTGAATAAAATTGACATCTGGGTCAAGAACAATAGTTTCAAAACAGAAAGAGCTAATGCTTCTTTAAGGTACTTTTAGGTGGAGTGTTCCTTTAATGTGAAGCAAGGAGAGACATTGAGGCAGATATGGGAAAATGTTGGTTTTTGATTTGTAAAACAGCAAAAACTAATTTGGTGAACTCTCGTGATGGCTCAAAATGTGTTCCTATTTAGTTAATAAATTATTGTTTTAAAATGTCACCAAAATCTCTCTTTTACAGACAGAAGCTTACAGTGATTGGAGAAATGTTAGCTGGCTGCGGGGCAGGAACCTGCCAAGTTAGTCCCTCACAGACATGCAAACATACACAGCTGTATTTTTAAAAGAAGGCATATGTATAGTAATCTATGCAACACAATAGATCTGATGCTTTTTTGTGAAGCACATTGGATGTTGTAATGCCTATCTCAGCCTTTAGTAGGTGCAGTAGGTCCTTATCATCCAATTCTAATCTAGTCAACAACATTGACCACATCTAGAGGGGCAGTTCCATACACTAAGATAAATTTTTCTTGGCCAGGAAACAATTTTTAAGCTAATTATTAAGTCATATTTTAGTTTTATATGGTTATACATATTAAATTTGAAGCAGGAAAGATTTAGGGGAGGAATATTCTCATTGTATGATGCTCACTGAACCTACTGCACATACTACAAGTAACAGCTTTATATTTGAAACGTTTTATCTGTTATTATACGTTTAATTTAGAACTAAATATTTCCAAAATATATGAGAACGATTTGAGGTCTTTAACGATTTGGGGATTTTTAATGTGTAAATAACTCCCTAAATTGAGATCTAATTTTAAATGTAATAATCAACAGGTGATTATAACCACTCCAATGGAGATGCTGAAGATCCAGTTGCAGGATGCTGGCAGATTAGGTAAAGATGAATAAATTTAAAGATAAAAATTTTTTTTTCATCAAACCAGGAAGTAAAAGACTGATAATAACTCTCTTTTAAAAATGGTTTACCACAATATAATGAAATAAATATTGCATTTTTCTTTGACGCTTGCTCTCTCAGGGCCACGGTTGTCTACCACACACTTTGGGCTAAAGGTGGGGGTTCACCTTAGACAGGTCGCCAGTCCATCACAGGGCAACACACATTCACACCTAAGGGAAATTTAGATAAGGGAAACTTGATGTATGTTTTTGTTATTGTGGGGAAAACCGTATAAAATAATACATTTTAAAAATGCAATTAATACATCCCTTATTTGCTGTAGGAAATTAAATTTGGTTTCCAATGAAGTCTGCCTTGTTTGATTACAATTGTGTTGATTACAATGCCATGATCCATCACCCTTAAACACTTCTTGTTCAATGACAGAAGCCCAGAGGAAGGTGATTGGTCAGAATTCTGGAGGTAAAGTCAATGTTTCCCAAATAAAGTCTCTCACAGCTCTGCAGCTCTCCAGAGATCTTCTAAAGGATAAAGGCATCGCTGGGCTCTATAAGGGACTAGGGGCCACTCTGTTACGGTATTTTCTAACCTATTTTGCCATACTAGCCTCATTTTACTGTAAACATCTGCTATAGTACATTTACAAAGTTCCCTCTGATTTAAAACTAGATTTGGTTTACTGTAACAGTGTCCTTTTACTGTAAACCTTTGTCTAATGTTCCATTTTCTATTGCTACCCCCTAGAGGCTGGAGGATATTACATACTTTAATACAGATCAAAATAGACCGTGATGTCTCAGCTTTTTTAAAAAAAGTAAACTTTTTTTTATATTAAAATAATATATACAAACTTTTTCTTTTCAGATTTTTCGTTGTTGTTTTTTAATTGATGCATATCACATTGAACCCCCTTTGAATAAGAATTTTAAAATCTTGTACAATTTGTTCCTGCCAGACAACAATTTTAACAATATTAATTCTCTCTGAAAGCAATTAATATGCACTTGATTTTTATTTTTGAGTTTAAAAGCATGGATGAAAAAAAATGAACGACAGTCGGATCTCTCAGTATGACTTTCAGCCCTAATGTCGTTTGTCTCCATTTATTGTCTCTCATCTTTCCCTCAGGGATGTGCCCTTTTCCATCATCTACTTCCCACTGTTTGCCCACTTGAGCAGTCTGGGCAGGAGGAACACTGATGGCTCGAGCCCCTTCTACGTCTCCTTCTTATCCGGCTGCTCTGCTGGCTGTGTTGCAGCTGTAGCTGTTAATCCAGTGGATGGTGAGAGGGTCAATGGTGAAAAGTATTACTGTGTGAAACTTGTGAGCTCTCAGCCAGCCTTGTATGTTTACTTTGAAGAGAAATTTACTCAATTTTGGAGTACTCCGCAAATCACTTTTTTTTTTTTTTGGAACAAACTCCTCTGAATAGTTAAAATCTTTAAAATCAAATCATTTGCATGTACATGTGACCATCAAAACAACCCCAGGGCTGCAATGATTAAAACAAAGCACAAAAAATTCACAACTCCACAAAAGTGCTTGGAAGAGTGTAAGGTTTAGGAGATGTTTGCCTGGTTTTTTTTTAAAATACAATTTTCACACAAAAACTCCTGTAAAACACAACTTAATCCTTGGAATTGTATCTTTTGAAAAATTTCAGGTTTGTTATGGAATTATTGTGTAATTAATGAAAAAAAATTATATAAAATATATATATCAAGCATTGCCACAAAAAACAGTTTTAAAGATAATTTATAAGAGAAACTGAAAAGTAGTAAAAAATTTCTCAAAAAAGCCTCAGATTTTGAAGGGTTTAATTTAAAATAACTTTTTCACAGTATTGGTCTGAAATTGTCAACACCTGAGATTGTCGTGTGGTCTTTGTATTTCTTAATACAGCATTAAATCAACGCTATACTATAAACACTGTCCTGCTGTTACAAGTTGTAACCTTGTAATCTGTGCAAAGTTTTACGCTCATGTGGACTAATGGAACTCTAAAAGTGTTACATTTAACACTGATACAGTGTTAAATAGGTCTGCATAATTAAAACCAGCAGTGTTGATTTTGCTGTGCGTACCTCCTTCCTTATTTCCTTCCCTCCCTCTCTCCTTCCTCCCTTCATTCCCTCCTTCCTTTCCTTTCCTCCCCCCTTCCTTCCCAGTACTCACCCCATCTCACTGCTCTTTTGCTTTTATCTCCCCCTTCTTTCTTTCCGTCAATAGAACTTTTCAGATTTTTGCTTTCTCATTTTCCGCTTCCTTTAATAACATTTTTCATTTTTACCTCATTTTGTCCCACTCTTTTTCTTTACTTTAATATAAATTCATTTTCCTCCCCTTTCCTCAATAACAATTTTCCATTATTTTCTCTCTCCATTTACTGTTTATTTCTCCCCCTCCTTTTCCTCTTCTTTTGTAACATTTTTATCCCCCCTTTTTTCTCTTCCTTCTATCACATTTTTCAGAGTCCTTCTTTGCTTTCTGTCCCCCTTTTTCTTTTCTTCAATAAACATTTAAGTTTTTCCTTTTTTTGCTAATTTCTCTGCTTTCTCATTCATTCAATAAAAATGTAATAGTTGTATATTGCTTTTCACCTTTTTTTCAGTTTTCCCCTTTCGTCTAATAACTTTTTTTCTGTTTTCTGTTATCTTCCCCTTTTCTCTTTGTTTGATAACTCTTTCCTCATTCTCATTTGTTTACATTATGTGGTATATGAGAAGTAACTGACCAGAGAGTTCATTTTTTATGTTAAGGAAACAAAAGAGGTCAATTGAGACTGATGGTCTGGTCTGAAGCTTTTTGTCAGCCATACTTATCAAGTTCATTTATGCTTCTCATGCAATTCAATTATTAAAAAAAAGCTTGCCTTAAGAGGTAGGTCTGAGTGATAGCTAAAAAACAAGTCAATGGACTGTGGACGAACATTTATTTTGTTAAAGCGAAGCAGAGAACGATTTCCAAAATTTTAGATTGTCTCAGGAAATATAACAGTGGAGAAGATCCCAATGTTTTGTGAATGTGTGTGTTTCAGTGATAAAGACCAGGCTCCAGTCTCGTAGACACCATGAGGACTCTTATCATGGAGTGAAAGAATGTATCAGGTAAACATCACAATTCATCCCAATAGCTTATACACTCAACGGCCACTTTATTAAGTACACCTGTTCAACTGCTTGTTAACAATCACATGGCTGCAACTCAATTTATTTAGGCATGTAGACATGATCAAGATGATCTGCTGCAGCTCAAAGCTAATACGAATTGGGAAGAATGGTGCTTTACAGGCTTTGAGCATGGCATGGCTGTTGGGGCCAGACAGGCTGGACTGAGTATTTCAGCAACGACTGATCTACTGGGATTTTCACATGCAACCATCTCTAGGGTCATAAAGAATCGTTTAAAATAGAATCCAGTGAACATTTTCTTCCGTGGGTGCAAATGTCTTGTTGAAATCAGAAGAAAATGCCCAGACTGGTTCAAGCTGATAGAAAGCCAACAGTAACTCAAATAACCCCAATCAGGGTATTCAGAAGAGCATCTCTGAATGCACACCATATCAAACTTAAAGTATATGGGCTACAGTAGCAGAAGACCACACTGGGTGTCACTCCTGTCAGCTAAGAACAGGAAACAGAGGCTACAATTCACTCAGGCTGACCCAAATTAGACAGTAGAAGATTGGAAAAACGTTGCTTGGTCTGCTGAGTCTTGATTTCTTGAGTCTTGGAGTCAACAACAAGAATGCATGGGTCCATCCTCCCTTGTATCAACAGGACAGGCTAGTAGTGCAATGGTGCAAATGGTGTGGGGGATATTTTCTTGACACACCTTTGGCCCATTTGTACCAGTCGAGCATCTTGTTACTGCCACAGCCACATGAGTATTGTTGTTGACATTTCCATCCCTTTATTACCACAGTTTACCAATCTTCTAATAGTTACTTCCACCAGGATAATGCTCCATGCCATAAAGCGAGAATCATCTCTGATTTCTGTAACATGACAATGAGTTCAATGTACTCAAATGTCCTTGAGTCTCTGGATCTCAATCCAGTTGAGTACCTTTGCGATATAATGGAACAGAAGATTCACACCATGGATTTGCAGCCAACAATTCAACAGCAACTACAATATGGCTCAAATTCTCAGAGGAATGTTTTCAGGTTTCCGTTTTTCAAAATATTTCAGGTAAGATTAAGACTTCAGTTCTAAAGGCAAAACGAGTCTAACCCGGTACTAATATGATGTACCTATTAAAGTGGCCAATGAGTGTATATAATGTATTCATTTGACATTTACAAAATAGAAATTCACATACTCAATCAGATATATTTGTTTCTCTTTTGGGATTTTTTGGCCCCCCAAAATTCCCCCGCTATCAAAAAAATACTCCAGCCGCAATAAACCCAACAGCTTTTTGTGACTTGTTAACATGACTTTTTAAAATGAAGGGAAATGTACTGTAATTTGTCATGACCACCTCCGCTTCCACCTCAACAGTAAGATTCTTCACACGGAGGGTCCCTCTGCACTCCTGAAGGGCTCGTATTGTCGGGTGCTGGTCATTGGTCCTCTCTTTGGAATCGCTCAGGTCATTTACTTCCTCCAAATCGGGGAGTTTCTTTTCAGTTTCCTGCATGGACAAAATCCCTCTTGAATTCTGACTACTAAATGTATGGAAACGTTTGAAGCTAATGTATCCATTCCAGTCCATTTTTATGCTATTTGAGTCAAATTGACCTGAGAAAAATTCAGGTTTTAAAATCAGTTCTGAAATGAAAAAAGAGAGATAAAAGAGCTCCCTGTTCGTGTCATTGCAATCCCTGCCATCTCCTCTCGGATCTAATCATACCTAGAAATTGTCGGTTATTGATTTTGTGTGTTTTTTGTGCTTTGGGAGCATATTTCACCTTGTAGCATGCGACAGAAAAGGCAAGGCTGCAAATTTATTCTGGGGGATCAGTTTCATCTTGATATTGTGGAGCTGAAATGGCTGAGCTGGAGGCGCTGGAGGTGAACGTGCAGCCTGTGTGTTTGTGCATGTGATGCATGGACAGCTATAATAACTATGCTTGTGTCTTTTTGTTTGAGCTTCGGGGAGTTTCTGTCTATTTCCTCCTCTGATTTCTGCTCATAATGAAGCCCGATCGTTTCATGTGCTGCCAGTGGAGTCACTTTGTCGGCGAGACACAGAGGATGCTGAGGATTAGGTTTTCTCATGTTTTCTATAAAATGCAAGGCTGTAGGTTGCTAGCAGGAAGTGATTTTTTTTAGCAACGATAACATAATGCTTTTGACATTACCAACAGAAAAATGAAAGCCTGTATGCCTTGAAATTATGAAACATTTCCATTCCCTCCAGCTCAAACCCCACTACTATTCCTAACTTGTCTGTGATGTGAAGCTTGGATCATTTTGTTGAACTTTGAGCTTGTTCACTAAAACAACACATATTTTTTTCAAATACCTTTTTTTCAGTTATTGTTTACCACAGGCAGTTGAGTCAAGGAGAATGATGATGAGTGGATCAGAAGATCCATTCCCAAATCCACTCTGAATTGAAGGTGGGGATCAAACCTCTCTCTTTCCTTTATGACGACCACAATTGTGGTTTTCCTTGAGCAAGGGGCCAGTTTGATCCACTGCTTCAGGTGTGGGTTCAAAGAGTGTTTGTTCACTGCTGTGTGTGCGTGTGTGTGCACACTTAGATAGGTTAAATGCAGAGCGCAAAAGTAAGATGTGAAAAATACTGTAAACAAAGAAAGCTGTAAATATTTAAATAAGGATAGCAAAACAAAAGAAAAATCTTAATCAAATCAATATTTGGTGTTAATTCCAATCCAACGTCAAATCTGTAGGTAAATTTGAATAAAGTCAGGGATTGTGTAGGTTTATAGTCTGCTGTTTGATCCACCGATTATACAAACCAAACAGGTGCTAATGATCATCGATGTCACACATAGGTTCAAAACCAGTCATTAACACAAAAAAACAGCTATGTAAGAGGATTAACACTGTGTGAGGAACAGCCAAACTCTGGATGAGATAGTGGGTCTCTTGTCAAGTCAAGCTTTAGCACAGCACCAAGCCACAAGGTAGTTTTACTGCACCAACAGGGTTTCAAGATGTGCCGATCAACACTTTTGAAGAAGCACAAAAAATGGACAACACTGTTGATTGCAGTGGGTGCCAAAGCATACTAGACGCATCAAGCTTATCATTAGCCCAGAACTAGCAGAATCCAGTGAGACCCAGGTACAGCTATCTACTGTTTGGAGTTTTGCTAGAAGTGGTCTTCATGGATGAGTTGCAGCCCGAAATCCATGCCGCTGACATGGCTAAGTGACTCAAGTATGCATTAAAACATAGAAACTGGCGTACAAATAACTATCAGCGGGTGCTCTGGACTGTTGAGTCAAAATGTGAAATATTTAGATAGCAGAAGGCAGCTTGTTGAAGGGCTGGAGAATGTTACAATAATGAGTGTCTGCAGGCAACAGTTGAGCATGGTGGAGGCTCCTTGAAAGTTTGGGGCTGCACTTCAGCTTAAAGAGATTGGATTAGGATTAATAGTATTCTCAATATACTCTTATTTTTTTAAACATCTATTAATGGAATAGTATAATTTAAAAAGGACTATAATCACATTTTATAAACTCCTCTTTATTAAACTAATCTTGATTTAACTTAAATATTCTATTCTATTAGCAAGCTCTATTAGCATGTTCTATTCTATTAGAAATGTTCTATTTCTATTAGACAGTTTTGTTTTCTCCAGGGGAAAGAGCATATGATGTTTCCTCTGGATGTAAGCCATGAAATTGGTTAATTAATTATTTTTCCCACGGACCAGTTCACATTGATTAAATCAGGACAGGAGGGTGTTAAAAGAAAGGGGGTAAGAGAAGGAGGGGAAAGAGTCAGGAGTGAGAAGAATACCTACCTGAGCATATCATACCATAGAATACCACAGAATACCATCCAACCATCAATATCTGGACGATAGCTAGCTACTCCCTGTTCCCCCATGCCCCCGCTGACGATAGACGTATTCCCCCAGACTGGAGATAGAGGCAGCCATCCACCTGTTCCCCAACATCTCCCCTGTTGGAGATGTCCTTGAGCATCACCGTTGGTGAGTGGATTATGTGTATGTAAAATAAGAGGGCAGTCTTCTCTGTCATAGATCTACAGCCCCACCCAACGGCCCTGAATGAAGAGACTAGCCCTCCAGTCCTAAATGTAGTGTGTCCTTGAAGATGATGTATGGGGCACAGGGGCTGCCCGGCCCCTGAAGCGAAACAGTGGCAGATGTTATTGACCTTCTGATTACTCCAGGAGGGAATGCCCCAACTTGTATTCGGGATTACAACTTATATTCGGCAAGAAACCAGGCATAACCTACAAAATGACAAAAATCTAAAAATCTCTCTATTTTGGTTATTTTCATATTAAATATAAATCTTGCTCAATGGCCCTGGGGGGAATGAAAAAAAACAACACACTATTATTCTGTGGGTCAACTCTTCCCTTTAACTGCTGTTTTCAATTTGCAGAAGTCTCATTAGTGGTGTTGGAACAACAGCAGGGTGTAAAATGTGATTTGTTCTAAGCGTTTGATGCTTTAATGTACAACAGGAGATCTGGGGATTATGTGCAAATGCCAAGGATGTTGCAACAAATACCTTAATGCTTTGTAAAATAAATGCATTGTTTCACAAAACTCTCATTTTATCAATATTAAACCAGAAGAGTGTAATGCATCTTTGTGTTCTGTCTGTATTAGAAGAGAGAGAGAGAGAGAGAGAGAGAGAGAGAGAGAGAGAGAGAGAGAGAGAGGCAGACTGATGTCGGACTGATACTGGGATATCAATGTGCCACTAGCAATGACAAAGAGCCCATGCTCCCTATGAGGTCTGGATATTTATTTTGACTCAAGGTGAAAGAGAGAGAGAGGGGAGAGAGACATTGTTCAAACACTTTAGTACAAATTTTCCATTCATAGTAATGCATCACACTTTAAAGAAAGTTTGAAATCTTTTTCAATTTTGCACAAGACACTGTACCCTTTCAATTCAAATGTACAAAGACAAAGATCACTCCTAGCTTTACAGTATATTATATATATATATATATATATATATATATATATAATCTTTAGGAGAGGGAAAGAAAAAAATATTTCTTTTATTTTAAAATGTTAATACAATTTGGTGAACCAAACGTGTATGTTTTAATAGCCATAGAATAAATAAAAACCTTTGTAAACGATAATTCTTAAAAATATAAGATCCAATTTTCTTTAAATATAGTAAATACCTTATTAAGATAACACAATTTCATTTGAATTGTACAATAAAAAACTATTTAAGCCATTCACAGTAAAATTTTAAGCTAGATTTAAGCTAGTTATAGTAAAAAAATATGATATACAATATAAAATGCCACGGTATGTGTTGTTGCTAGGTGTCGATATGTCCATGATACGACGACGTCGTCTAATCTCACAAGACGAGCTGTCAATAGTCACGTTTACATTCACCGTAGTAACACAAATCTCTACAAACAATACTTAATGAATATTAACAATATGTTTTTAACTTCAACTGACATCGAAATAAATTTCCGGTTTTGCAAGAGGGGTTCTGTACGTCAGCTTCTTCAGGGTATCGTTACACTCCTACCTCCTACTGATTACAGATTAAAACTTTTTAAGCCACTTGCATTTAAAAAAATAAATGTAACTGTAAAAAACTGCACAGGAAGTTGACCACTACAGCTCCAAGGAGAGATCTCCATTGCAAATTTCCTTTAAATATTTTTTTTACTCCCTTTTAATGTCACAGGGGTCAGCCGGTTCCCATGCGCAGTGCTCTTCGAGCAAAATGCAGGTGGGCACTGGCAGGTACAGATTGCCAATCAATTACAAGGAAACACACACATTCAGCCTTGAGGGGGTTTTAGATTATTTAATTAACCTGCGCATATTTTTGGGATTGTGGAGGAAACCAGAGTACTCGGAGAAAACACACACACAAACTCCTCCCAGGAAGGTCATCCGTGAGCCTCGAACTGGCAACTTTCTCACTGAAAGGCCACACTGCTAGCCACTGTGCCACCCAGTTTCCTTACATGTAAACATAAAAAGATCATCACTATCAGTATTGTAGAAAAATACTTTTCCAGCAACAATGTTGTCATCATTACAAAACCTTTTATTCAATTTTCTTCTGTCACTGTCTGAGCAGATTTGAGTCACAGCATTTGTAGCGTAACTCCTGTCATAATGCCAGACTCTTGCAATTTCTTCCAAAAAACGGATTAAACCAAGAATTAATAGCTCATTCAGTAACCAGTGAATTGAGTGAATGTTCTCAGTTTGATTGATTGGAAAGGAGCTACACACGGCTGCTGCAAGAGATTTAAAAAGCTTGGACTGACCAAAAAACTGAGTTTGTAATATTACACAAGCAATTGCACTTTAACCAACCAGACAAACTGTAACGGTAAAGCCGCAATCCTACTGTGTAAATCTATCAGTCCTCTTTTCTACCCCAGGAAAATAAAGAACACTCTGTGGGACCTAAAGAAACGTGACCCCAGAGGAATCCATTTACTGATTTCAGAGATTTTTGGCCAACTCAAATGTTATTTTTGGAAAAAGTGGGCAAAGTTGCATCATTGTACTAAAATGTAAATGCATTGCAGCTTAAAGTTTAATTTAAATTTAGATTTTCTGAAATGTTATTTTTGAGGTAAATTCTGTTTCGCAAATCTTTAATGTCTTCAAGTGCAACTATGGGGATTAGAAATGCACTGATAAAAAGCTTAGTCTACGATCAATAATTCCACAGAAAAATTCCAATATTGATGTGCTTTTGCTTGAGCAAAAAGAATATCTTAACAAAAGAAATATGAGAAATCAATAAAACTGTTTTCCACTGAACTCCCTGATATTTCCCCCTCGAGCATCAGCTCAAAAATGGATCAGCATTCAAATAATCCACTCAATATTGAAATTACAGTCATATATTACTTAATAATCTAATAACAAATTGTCAGTCTAAATAAAAAGAGCATTTTTAACCTATTAAAGTACATATACCATCTCTGTGCAGTAATATGCATCTGTTTACTGCACAAACTCATCATAAATTGAGGATTCTCCTCCTCCGGTATGACTTTATGAAATACACATGGATGCTTTTACGCACTTGGAGGGTAAATACATTATTCACAAGGACGAAGACACACTCAAGGCCTTTCAAGGGCGTTCAACACTGTCTGGTCTCTCTCATGAGGAGCTCAGAGACTGCAGATAGATGATGATTTTTTGAGTCTCTCTGATGTTTGCAAGCTGAAAAACTCTGGCTGTATTGAAACAGGAGGGTTGGAGGGCCGGTCTAAGAGGAGATAAATCTTCCGAGGCATTGTCAGCATCCAAGCTTCTGTGATGTTCCACAATAGAGTTTAGCTTTTAGGTGGGTTGTAATAGAATGTAAACCAATGGCTCCTTTACGCTAGCAGTCTCAGACAAACAGCATTGTCCTGCTTTTGAAAATGTGTGGACACATGTAATTATACACAAAATAATTTTTATTGTGATTCTGATCTAGCCTCTACGACACACAGGCTGTTTTGAATTAAGTAAGAATGACACGACCGACCTATTGTTTAATTTTGTATTTCAAATATAACATCTACATTTAAAAAAGTCATTTGCTTTGATATTATTGGCTTTAAATGGATATTACAGTTATGACACATAATTTGCAAGGTATTCAAAAAAAATGTGAGAAAATGAGCGATCGTCTTTGAGATTCATTTAACGGGCCTCAAATTGGTGGCATCAGTGCCATCTACAGGTGAAAAGAAGGGAGAACCCCTCGAAAGTACAGGACCTGTGATATGACACAAGTACAGGCACAAAAAAACAACAATGGCACAAAAAGTGCTTGGAACAGTATTAAATATTGACTTCACATTCTTTTCACCTCGTCTTTGATTTTTTTGCTTATGGATTATTTTGTTATAAAACATGAAAAAACTGTCAATTTTTGACACTTTTATAGTAAAGAAATCCAAATTTTATTTTTTGTACAATTTTGTTGTGGAGTTATTGTGTAATGTAATAAAAAGATATTTGTAAAAAAAAGAAGCTGGGGTTGTACTAAAAATTATATCAAGAATTGCCTTAAAAAACAGTTTTGAAGATTGTTTATTAGAGTTTAATAAATTCTCAAAAAGGCCCCAGACTTCTAAGGGTTAAAAAATAAATTCCGTACACATTTATTATCAGTAGAGCAGCCTCTGACAAAGTCTTTAATGGAGCTTTGTCTGTAAAATAATCCACTGTTAAATTAAATGGCAAATAGCTGTGTTTTTTTGGCATTATTTTATACTAGTTTATCCACCATTTCCTCAAATCAGAATTTGATGGCAGGCAGTGCACATATTTGCTGTGTCTCACTCCAGGTTCTAGAAGCCTTTGGAGGATCCTTTTTACCCAGCCTAGGGAGGCTGAGCTTATGGCTTAACCTTCATTAAAATGAAGTCATCCAAAGATGATAGCCCCATCACTCCCATTGATTTAGCTTATGTTGAGAGAAGGCAGTTTATTTTAAGATATAAACACTTACTAACTGGTTATTTCCAGATTGACTCTTACAATACAGAACAGTTTTAAATGATTCATTTTGAAAATCAAGGCATGAGGTATTTTTATGGATGATTTTACTTCAGAATTAAGATTAACATGTTTCGGGGGGAGTAAATAATGGGGGGCTCACCTCGGTTTGCTTATGGTTTAGCTAGATTAGCAGTTTGGATCAGAAAATTAATGTATAAAACATAATATTAACATTTTTCTTTAAGTGACTCTTTTATATTTTATACATAATTTTTTTATGCATTCGGAAATGTTAAGATCACTGTAAGTTTTTTCGTTGCTTAAAATATTTTCTAGTGTTTTACGGTTTATTTTTAAATGTTCTATTACTTTATTTGTTTTTGTCTTTCCTTTGTCTATGCTATCCATTGTATTAAAACATACTCTATATAGTTTCATTTTGGTTGCATTTCCCTGTTGGATGATATCCTATTTTTTTGTTGTGTGTATTTTGGAACCAGTATGATGCTTTTTTAAGTTTGTGTTATTTGTGTTACTGTTTTTTAGCCTCATGTTTTTAAAATAAACATATTTTTTTAAAATACGTCTACCACTACCAGCATTTAAAGAATCCCTTGAATATTGTCCTTAATAAAAACCTATTACTTAAATACAAATTCAAGTCTATTTGTTTGCTATTTTGTGGTGATTCTATTGAGAAAAAAACGCAACGCATTTTGGGATATCAGAGGTCATAAAGGATGATCGTCATGCATCCTCCGAATTCAGGGGAAAGGAAGACACATTTGAAGGACCCTTCGAGTTTTGGCGAAATGAGGCGGCCTTTGCGCGTCGTTGTGACATAAGTGGCCTTGAAATACGCACTCAGGAGGATGCACACTTCTGGATTGAGACACAGCTTTTGAATATCTCCACAGCCTGCATTGATTATCTTTATTGTCCTTAGGGTAATTTTTTCTTCCAAAATGACAACACAAGGCCCATAAAAACATGATTGAGTCTAGTGTGGTGCCACTTCACTGGCCTTGATCCTTAACCCCTAACCTCAATGATAATACAGGCAAGCCTTCCTGTCCAACATCAGTGTTTGACCTTCTAAACACTTTTATTGAATGATGATCAACTTCAATATCAATTCCTAAATTGATAAACCTGAGTATATTTCTTGGTAATTTCTTACAAAAATGGCACATATTGCACCTTTGGAATGGTGTTTGATTCTCTGAATAAACCCCTGTGAGAAAACCACCTGTGTCTTCTTGTGCGTGGAGGGAATCACAAGGATGTTAATTTTTGCAGTACTGCATTTTCTATTGCATTACTGCTCGTATCCTCCAGGGTGCGTCGGCCTCTGATTTTCACAGCCTGAAGGATGTGATGGGTTTTTCTCCCCCTCCAGACTGTGATGTTGAACCTGAAGCCGTGAGCAGAGAGTCAATGGTTTGTTGTGCTGTTTAGCAGCTGGGAAAACAGATTGTCTCTGGAGACACGCAGAGTAGTGTGTCTGAAGCGATGAAAACACACACTTCTGAGCGTCTCTGAGACAAACACACACACTGAGTATGATGCTGAAGGTAATGATGTCACCAGTGCATCAGTAGGTATAATTAGCATAAGCACATGTCAATCATTTGGCTTCAAGTAGAGATGCTAAATGGCTTGCGAAAATCAGCAGGAATGGCAAAACACTGGCTAATGATGCTCCGATGAGAGCTGATTAATTAGCTTTCAGTGTAAGGTTTCGGGTCTCAGGGTAATTTTGGTTTTAGAAAAGCAGACAAATCATATCCACAGCCAAAATCAGATGCTTGATAATAAAAGGTATCTTTTCATTTGTATTATTTTATTTCATTTACATTAACCACTTGATGTCAGACTTCTCCTTGTCTCTAATTAAAGGTCAACAAATTGTCCGTCTTGAGTTCACCTGGCGTTGCTTTGATTTTCTATCACTCTCTATGTGTACATAGTCTTCACTTCTCTACAATCGTAATGATCACACCACCACACATCAGCACTTACGTTCCCTATATATTCTACATCATCTCCTAAACTTTTACTTTGTCTTTTTGAGAACTCTCCCATTGGTCTCAAAACATACAGTACATAGTTGTTTAAATAACGTTTTTGGATTCCAGGTCTCCGGGGGATTGTAAAAAATATGGATGATGCATCATCACCTCTGGGCATTGGGCCATTTGAGGATAAAATAAGTGGGTGCTTAGGTTATAGCGAATTGAAGTCTGCACATTCTCCGGAGAGATTGTGTATAAAGCCAGGATATTAGGGTACTTCTTTCACTCAGGAATCATGGTTTTTAGAATTAAACAAAACTTTGTGTATCGATAACATTGATCTGACAATCTCACATTCCAACCCTTCCCCCACTGATGAGTAAAACTCTGAGAAACTTGAAACACTTAAAGCAATAAAATCTGGAAAGAGCAAGACTTTTTTGGTCAAGAACTGTGGCCTCAACTTGAGGTTCAGCCACAGTCACTGATCCTGGGTCAATGGATCCAATAGTCATAGAGACCAAACAACTCTTTACAGAGGACCTTAGAGCTCATATCCCCAAAGTCAAGGTGTGCACCTGGCTGTAAACCAACATAACATTTTGAGTCTATAAACTGCAGTGTCAGTCACTTCTGTATTTGTGAATTCTGTGAAGCTGAAGGTTCAACCTGCGACTCTTTTGCATCAAGTTGTTGTTCCAACCACTCCTCTTCTGCGTAATGGCAACTGCTGCAATTGGTGGAACAGTGGCCGAGTTTTTTGTGATTTGATAAAAAGGTGATTTAAGGATAATGAAAAATCAACATGACTACAATGGCTTCAGATATACAGCCTTTTCTCTTGAGAGAGAAAATAAACCAAATTTGTCCTCACAGTGCAAAACAAAGTGTCTTCAGGTCATGATGGTCAGAATCCATGAGTGTTTTGGAAGAGGGTGCTTAAGTGATTCCAGTGGTTCATTTCTGGATTATCATCAAGGAACAGCTAAAGCCCTTTGCATTTAAAACTCAAACTGCATCTTCTGAATAACAGAGCCATCCAGCCAAAATATCCACTGAGACAAAATACGTTGAATTGACCGCTTATGAACAAACAAGATATTGGGTTGACATCTCCTGAACATTTTACAGAGTGTGTGCTAGGATTTTACACAGTGCATCAAAAGTTCTTTTCAAAACTTTTTTGCAAAGAGGAGTGGAACAAGGTCCCTGAGATACGAGCAACCCTAATGCTGGATACAAGAAACATTTAATCCCATCAAGTATTGGTCCACCACCCAGCAAACATTCAATGTCTTGTCTTTCAAATGGTTTTTTTTTTCCAGAAACACTTGGGCAGTGAATGTTTTCTGGGCATGTACTAAAGTTTCACAACACTCTTAGAACACTTTTTGTGATATTACCATAGTTTGTTGTTCTACATCCTCTCTGGTTTTACTGGATATTTTTGTAAAAATCCCTTTCTAAAGGAACATTTTTCTCATTTTCAAAGGGTTGATGAAGGGTACTGTAGATGTTTACTTTTTAAAAAGGCAGCTGTTCATTTATGTAGTTCTATGTAGTTCATTTTTTTCTAGGAAACATGACTCATAAATGGATCTAAATAGATCCCATATCCTTCTCAGACTCAAGGAAAGTTTGTAAGGATTAGGCCTGTTGCAATAAGCAAAACAACAATGGCTCAATGCAATTTGAGCCGGCCGCAAATATTTTCCATCTGTCTTATTTGTTTTTACTTGTGAGAAAATGAGCAGTGTTTATGCACCTCTTCACCTGTTCCCTGCTATCTTATGAACTCACGGCAGACCACACCCATTTACCCTGCGTTTTTTTTTTTTATTATTGAGCTGTGAAAAGACCCTGCTGGTTTAAAGGAGTTTAAAGCTGCGTTCACATCAAAAGTGACAAGCAGAGACTGTGAGATGCAATCCCATTCACTTTCAACGTAGAGAAGTGACTTCTGTCAGCCATTGGCTACCACAGCAGGTTGTGTTTGGTGAGTGACAAGTTAAGAAATGTAGTTCTTTATGCAAATGAGAAGCAATTGTCGCGAGCAAATACTAATAGGAGAAAATCATTTTTCAGGTGATTCCTCAACTCGCAGTTCATTCTAGAGGTTGGAATTGTTCAGATTTTGTAGAACATGTCTCTCTCCACATATTCTGTTGAAACCAGACTTCACTGCTGCCCTTGCACCAGTCTGTAGTACTTACGTTGCTGACTTTCTGCAAAAATACAAAGCCGCAATGTAAAAAAGCACAAGCTGTTCCTCAAGACTGCTGACACAAGAATTTCAATGACATACTATTTGCACGAATGTGTTTTCCCTTTGTGGTTTATCACATATGTCATGTTACTTGTCAACCATTATGACACTAGTATTCACATTAAGGCAGGTTCAGACTGCACGATGGTCAGAGCAGTCACACCACAGATCCTTTCAGACTGCACGACTCTCTGAAGCAGCATTTGCCCATGTTCTCAAACCAGAGTCTTGAAACCAAAGACTTGCAAGAGCTTATTTGAAAACAGTGTAAGATTACATGTACCAGACTGACGCACAAGACCGGGATTATTATCAACAATGAGATTGCGCAAGTTTTCATTTAATTTCTTGGGTCCAAATAAAACAGAACGTGCCCCTTTTGAAACAAAACCACTCGTTATATTGCTGCCTATGCCTTTGTATCTCTTCCCTCACTTTGGCTGCTGGTAATCACACATGTTATTTACCGTCAGAATATATTTCAAAAGCCTGACTGGGACTCGCCTACAGCTCCAGATATTTAGCACCCCTGTAAACTGTCTGTCTACTCTTCAAAGAGTAGCGGATTTGACACTTTGGCATTTTGTGTAAATGCAGTGTTTTCTAAAGGATTCAAATGTAGATTTCCAGAATTTACATGTTAGCTGTCTTGTTTGGTTGACCATCCTGTGTGGAGAAGGGGTGGAAGGTGGGAGTAAAGCAGGTTCAGACTGAGTCAAACGGAGTCAAAGGGTTAGACCTGCTCATATAATGATATGAGTAAATAAGATAATAAATGTGGGCATTCCATCCAGATTTGCCTTCTCTCGAAACATGCTGAACAAACAATCTTTCACTAATATAAGAATGATCCTTTTATATGCTTTTTCAGAATTGTAGCGTTGGAATTTATAAGTAAACGCATTCCGAAATCATTTTTTCCTGGTTGTTATGTAATGATTAAAAAAAACAATCATAAGTATTGGGATCTTAATGAGAACTTGCAAGTTTGCCACCTACCACCATTTAATTGACAGTTTGAGTCAGCAAGCACTTCATTTTGAGTTTGCAAAGTAAAATAATTCTAAGTTCATACTTTGAAGATCTGCGAAAATCAGATGTTTTATCTCCAAAGCATTCGTGACGAACACATGAGATATTAACGCTGATCTGAGCGAAGGAGCGCGACGCGTGCCATCATCATCATCAGCATCATCATCATCTTCTTCCTCATCAGCTGGCGGTCACACGGACACACACAGCTCGCCCTTCAAACCCTCAATGCTCCACCGAATGAGGGATTCTCTGGGAAAGAAAGGACAAGTGAGGGAAGGAAAGACATAAGCGGAGCGAAGCGGTGAGAGAGCGCGTTTCTCCATGGTCACTCGACCATCCATCGGTGGCTCGAGAGCACATTTTGGGATTCGACTTTCTTGGAAGCGACTTGAGCGGAAAAAACAAGCGTTTGTCTGCGGATAGCCATGCACCTGAACCGAGAGGACGAGGACGGAAAAGGTGAGTGACTTTGCTGGATTCCTTCGTTTGTTTTGAGCACGAACGCCCGCCCTTGAATGAATGGCAGACGGCGTGTCGGCGGCACCTGGTAACCGCTCGCGTTTGGGTCAGAACCGAGTCGTTTTAATTGCATTTCGCACAAAATAGGTGTAAACACAAAGTGTCCGATGGGAAGGTAGACAACAGGTGCAACCGGGCTTCTCTTTGAGTGCTTGCGCTCGTTAACAGCACCTGTTGTGTTTGGTTTACACTGAGGGGGATTTCGTCCACCCCGGTGCCTTTGAGGGAGTTGTCATCCCCGCACGGGCAAGGTCACCATCCCTCATCACACACACTCATGAATGGGTGTCTATTGTTCCACATGTGTGCCCTTCGTCTGCTTTGCATTTGTGTCTGAAAACATGCCGTAGGTCACTTTTTAGCAAGCATTTTGGTTTGATATGGTTAGGACCCAAGGAATCGGACGTGCTCTGGCCTCTGCCCCCTCCTGTTGCGCTCCGGGTGAATAAATGCAGAAATTGCGATGGTCACAGTTGCTATTTGGGATTTATGTGAAAGAGGGATCTTAAATGGGACAGAGCATTTAAAAGACTACGGTTTAACCCTCTAAAGTATGGATTGAAAACGCAGAAATTGTCACCGGTTTCTATTTATAGACAAACACGGAAGGCTTGTTTATCCTATTTTCTGTTGTGAATGCTGTGAATTGAAGATACACATGATGCACCGGGACCCATCATCAGTGATGTTCCTGAGTTCACCAGACGTTTTGGGTCTTTCAGCATCACTGGTCTTCGCTCAGGTGACCCAACCAGTGTTGATCAGTCCCTTGTGTCCTATAACATTGACCCACTGCTCACTCCTGATCCAAAGCAAGCTCTCTCTTCCATCTCCGTGGTGGACCTGATGGCTTTTCGTTTCACAGCCCAAGCAGTGTGTAGACTCTGCACAGTGAGTGGCCAGCAAATACCCTACTACCCACTTCAATGGGCTCGCAGTGAGCCTCTTCTACAGACCAGCTCCTGGTACTCTGACTGCTTCCACTCATTTGCCTCCCCAATGTGCTCCTCCCAGGGAACGGTCAGGTGTACACTTTGAGAAAAAAGGTACACAATGGTAAAATGAAAGGAACTCAAGGAACTTTTATTAATTGATCAGTGTGAATCCAACACCGCTATGACCTAATCTAACGAGTGTAAAAGTATTGAATTTATAGTGCTAAACTGACATCACAAAGTGCTGAAAAATAACACTTAGGGCACACTTTTCAGGCATTGTTGTTGTGGGCGGAGTAATAATTTTGGCGCACTTTTATTTTGCACTTTCAGGTGTAAAAGTAAAACCATATATTTTACACCCATAATCTGAACAGGCAAAATGTACTTTTTTACACCGTGTATTGTAAATCCAACACAACTGGTGATTTTACACCTGATAGATTAGGACCATATATGATCTGAGCAGTGTTGAACTGTAGCTTTATTGGTACATTTAAAGCCTGGTACAGTTTAGTTTTACCAGACTAAACAAAAGTACAAAATATTCCTACAGTATTTCATTTTATATAATGAACTAACAATTTGCTTCATACTAAAATCATAAAATTAGAATATTTAAAATTTGATTGTAAGAAATAAAAGTTAAATAGAGTTGTGGACGATGGAGCACTCGAGTGAAGGAAAAACATTCATCTGAAACTGTTGAATGCCAAAAGGGCAATGGTTAGAAGACATGCTGCAAACCCACTGATGTCGGCTGAGGGAATTCCCAAGATACACTTTGCTTTGGGCACTGGTGCTCCTGGGCATAAGAGGGAGAGAACAGTCACCAAGTGAAGCTCTTGAAAGACCTTCTGGTGCTTTGTCGATGACCACGGGAGATCTGTTATGTTTTGCCGTGCTTTGGTTAAACTTGGGTAAGGTCAAAGATGGAGATCAAAGACTAAACTTTACCAAAGGTTCAGCGATTAAGGGCTGAATTGGTTCTTTTTTGGATGGTGCTGTACACTTTATATCTTTTTTCTATAACTATGTAACTATTGTTTTGTGTTCTACACACAACCCAACATTGTCATCACTTTACTGGCATTGAGTCTGTTAATTTTTCCACATAGGTTATACTGATAATTCAACGCCGTGCTGTATTTGATGGACACTAGCACTGCAGCTATCAATTATTTTGACCATTTGATTAATCAAACAAAATAGCAGCGATTCTATGTTACAAGCGCATGTAGGATTTCAGACTCTCTCTTTACCTAAACGTTATTAGCACCGTCCCTTATGTAAACACATCTTGTAAATCTTTTATAGTAGGTTATTGTATAGGATTCCATTTATCTGGAATAAATTTGCAGTGAAAAAAAAAACACAACACACCGAAACTGCACCAACAACAAATGTATTTTATTTTAAATTTCCACATTTTATGCTTACTTAGTTGAGATTACATGATACACATCACCATGCATTAGATATAAATGGTTTAGAATGGAAGAGAATGCTTTATTGTTATTGTACACAGAATGCAATGAAGCTCTGGAGCTGCCTCTTAAGGTGCATTTGTATAACAAAAACGCAATCAAGAGATGTGAATAAGGAAAGTTGCAGCAGTTAAGGTACTGCTGGTTTTTCAAGTATTTATAATTACCGGTACAAAAAATGGAGAGCGTCTCCTCATAGGTGCACCCTGACTGTGTGACACTGAACCAAAAATGAGCTGAGATTTTTGATTGGAAATCTTTTGTAACTACTCCCCAGTTACTCACCTATTGGTCACTGATTTGCATATTGATGACGTGTATCCAAAGATACTGTCTGACAGTCAACATAGGTCCAAAAGCACCTTCATCCATAAGTGGCATAGCCTGGCCTGGGAGTTTCCTCATTAGCCCCAGAAATTCAACTCCAGAAGAATGAATAAATACACTAAAACTGTAGATTAACGAGCCACTAAAGGTCTTCATTATGCCAAGATCAATCAGAGAGATGGATTGCATGGGTTTTTTTAGGCAGACACTTTGAAAGACAAAAATGATGAACATTAACAATGAACTTAAATGAGTTAGGTTGTGCCCCTGTTAAGTGGTGAGCCAGATGTGAATGTTGGCTGATTCCTACATGTAACGCACTTTAACGTAAGTTTAATAAACAATTATCAATGAAATAATGTCTTGATTTATTTTGTGGAACAAAATGTTACTGTGGCATGACATTGGTGTTCTTACAGGTTGCATCAAATATATTGAATCTGTAATTATTCAAGGCATGTCAACACGTTCTAGCTGCTTAGTAGGGTCTGGACTGCTAGTAGGGCCCCAGAATTTTCTAAGGCCTAAAAAAATGGCTCTGTTGCATCGAATGTTGGAGGCTGTTTCACTGCGGTACAACAACTTCATTTATTGACTGTCTTTATCTCTCTTTGACTCGCACACTTTGATATTATGAGAGAAGGTATTGCTTTGTGGATAGCGCATCACTTCCAGAAGAAGGAAATCTGTCCTTTCGTGTCCACTTTTTTATTCAGGAAAGTCCATGTTTCGATTTTTCATTCTAGCTGCTCATATAAATCATTATAAAAGACGCAACATATCATGATCCCTTTAAGTTACATTTTTTGTATGCAATAAGTATTAAATCACGTATATAAACTAAAATCACCTATACATTTTTTTCTACATTTACATTTCAACGTGTACTGTTGAAAATGTTACTTTTTTAAGAAATGAAATGAAGTGGGCAAACAAATTATTTTGACTCGGTGGGAAAGAGATGTGTCAGTGTGTCTTGTGCACAGAAAGTGTTTAATGGCCACATTTCTTTTGCAAACAAGAGAAACTGAATTTTATTGGCTTCTGTTTGGAGCCATTGTGATTGCTTTATAAATTCTTCAAAAGCTTTCATTTCTTCACTTTGGCACATAAAGGAACATTTCAGATGCCGTTGTTTCATTTTTGAGGATGTATGTGTTTCAACAGCCCACTTTTTCCTTGTTACTTATCCACATTTATATTTTTCTATCAGTGCTTTAGCTTCGTCTTAATTACTTTTGCTTTATAATATAGCTTTGCAACTTCATATTAACATAGAAACACAGCTTTCTGAGCTCAGTTGTGTGATGTGTCTGCACAGCTACTGACCTGACCTCGGGTAATGAATTGTTCCTGTATTGAAAAGTGTGGCCTTGGTTCTTCTTACCATGGTAACAATTGCTTCCAGCTCAACACCATCCTTTCTACTGTTCATGGATCCTGTGTTCACTACAAACTTAACCCATTGTGAGGAATTTTAAAACATTTTACTGATTGTTTGCAGAGTATCCTCATTAGAAAGTTTGCTTCATGCTTTGTGCTAGTGTTTGAATCTACAGTTTTTATGTTTTCGGCTATTCAGATCGGGCAGGAAAATGAATGAATGAATAAATACATGTGAAATAATGGCAGAGAGGTCAACAAATTGAGAAAACCTTTTTTTATCAAGAATCAGCCTAGCTCTTGAATAAAATGATCGTTCTGTAGATCAATATATTTAGCATCTGGTTAGGGATGGCCAAAGTATGTGCACAAATTATGTGTTAAGGTTAAATTCAATGAATTCTACTGCAAAACAGGACAAACATACTTTTAAAAAGGTGTACCTTAAATTTGAAGTTCAAACAACTATGGTTAGCATGGTGTGCAGCTTCATATCAGAAGTGTTTGTCCAAGATTAAAAATGTGACTTGGTTCTCAAAACAAAAAAATCGACTTCAGTGAGTTGCCTTGAAATTTAACAATTAAAAATAAATGTTAATTTAGCTGCCTTTTGAATTGCTAATACTTAGCGTGTAGCTGGATTCTCTCTAACGAATGCAATTTCTTGGAAAAAAATGTGTATTATTATACAATCTGTTGATTTACATTAAATTTGAACTTTATAATTAAAGTGGCACTGTTAGGAACAAGTCTTCGTGATTTTGCTTCACCACTGAAATAAAAACATGAAGAGTCCTTACGGCTCTGCCATTGCTCACATCCTCACATAATTTAGTTCTGTGGACTTGAAATGTTTGTGCTTACAAAGTGCACACATTTTTAAGGCATTTGATCTGTTATCATCAGGATAATCACCCTTTCAACAAACATTATGGAAGCAACCATTTTTGAAGCAAATGTCAAGGAACGTCACTCCCCTGTGTTGTGCTTAAAGTGGATCATTCTCACGACCAAGTGACAGATTAATTTAATGTGAGGCTGACTTTTTGGTTGTTGCAGCAGAACATGTGAAGACTATGTGGAGGGTGGCTAAGTTCAATGTATTTAAAACAATTTCCACTGCTTAGAGGAAGATTAGCCTGATTACACAGTTAAATATTTCATCATACAACTAAATTATGAATTTCCCCTTCAATTACAACATTTGTTAGTTTTAAAGCTGATATTACTTCATTGTAAATTCCTAACCTACCTGATGAACAATGAAGTTAATTCTGGTTTAATTTAAACATGGATATCTTGATATTTCTGGTTTTGCCAGAGCTGGCTTTTTGTTGCAAGATTTGGCTTCTCGGATTTGGATTTCTGCTCATTTGGATTATTTGTCAGCTCCATATACACATGTGGTCAATTTTATTTTTATTCAGTATTAACATTAACTTTAAATTTCCATCCGGTGTTAGCATAGCACAAATGCTTCACCCAGTATCCGTTAAGACTTTTCATTCATTCATTTTCCTGCACGATTATTCCCTTTTGGGGTCACAGGGGTCTGCTGGTGCCTATCTCTAGCTCACATCAGGCAAGAGGCAGGGGAACACCCTGAACAGGTCACCAGTCCATCGCAGAAAGAAGCTTATGCCCTGCTTTAAATGCAGCTATGGTCACCACTATTCAACCAAGACATGGTCCATTAAGACTTAAAATGTTATAAATCTATCAGTTATATCACAGGAATTTCTGCAAATTTTGACAGATTAAAGTAAAAAATTGACAATTAAAATGTTGTCACTAACTGCAAGGACATTAGTGCTAGAAGTTTATGGATAAAAAAAAAAAACGTATGTAAATTTGCATAAATATGGCATCTGTACCTAAATAAATATCAAACCATTAATAAGCTGCATATTTAGCCTCTCTTTAACTTTTAAGTTAGAGTTAAAAGGTTCAAAATTGTTCTATAATTATAAAATAGCCTCATACGATAACAATTAGTGTTTTGTTGTGTCCAGCACTTGACCTTACTGAAGGCATAGTCTAAATACTTCCCTTTGCTGCTCTATTATTGTTATTGCTAGTTCTTGTCCTGGTTCGAAAACTGTCCTTGAAACCGTTTGCATTGTGGTTTGTGCTATTTGCAGCATGTTTCTGCATTTGCAGCACTGATTGTTTTAAAATATCTACATTCCTCATTTTTGTTTTCTGAAGTTGCTGTGTTTTTGGCTTCAAATGGAAGCGTTGTCATGTGGATTTACAGAATTATGCTGTTTTACATTTATTTGTGTAACAGGGATGGATGAGATATATTAACAGGGCTAAAGTAAACGTGAACAGAAAATAGATGGTTTCTTTAATCAAAATAATACTCAAACTTTGCTTAAAGTCTCTTGTAAATCCAGGAATTGTAGGTGACTGAGGCTTCTTAGAGAATAGTGTGTTTCAGGCTGCCATGAATACATATTGAACCTGGATTGTTGGCGTGGCTTGAGGCTTTTAAGATTAGGATTTCCATTAATGGGCAGAGGGCTGCACCTTCTCATCTCATTCATGCTTGCGTTGGAAAGCCCTTCTTAAACCTATGGCTAAACTGGGGACTTTCAGGAATTGCCCTCTGGATTAAAAGCCTCCAATACTGCATGGTATATATCAGGGATGGAGATCTGTTGCTGTCTTTCTGTGGTGTTTTTTTTCCTTGAACCTAATTGAAGCCAGGTGACCAGCCGCTTCTCCAGACCCACTTATTGCCTTGGGGTGGGATTTTACCTTTATATTGTGCATTACATTAAATGAAAGTGAAAAATTCTCATGGAAATCTGAACATTTGGGCACGAACTTCAGCCAGAGGTGATCAATTGTTTCTCATTTGTTGTGAAAGCACCACGTTGTTGGCGATTTGCTTCGCCTTAATGCGTCAGATTGAGTGTGAAACAGCTTCAGTAGCGACATAAAAACAAAGAGAGCCGGCCGCAGTTTCACCAGCGTGATGACAGTTTTAAAGGGAGCTGAAGATCAATCTGACAGCTCAAGGATTCTCGCCCAGCGGTACTTTGGCAGTGCACTGAACGATAACCACATATATGAGACACTGACAAGGGTTAATCTTGGACAGAGGCGAGATTTCAATCACACCAGATGCTTTCACAGCCTCAAGCATTCCCATCTGTCTTTGCGTTCTCACACGTGATCGCGCAAACTCCAGCTCCTGTCATAATGCTCTGCGCCTACACTTTAAACAAAGCTAATTTCTTTCATTCCTAGATTATATTCTTGGTTGAGAAGATTGCTCTAACTATTATGTAAGAAAACACAAATGTGGAGGAGACAGCAGGGGAAATACAGATGGAGAATGAATGAAAATGAATACATTTGGAGCTTTTTTTTTTTGCATTATACTTACTCTGTGCAAGTTTTTATAGTAAAATAAGTTAAAATTTAAAGCAGAAACTTTTTTTAGATGATAGAGCTGCAAAACAGAGATGCACAATGGATTCACAAGGAGAGAGAGACTTAAATCAAACTAAATACGCAAAAGGAATATGGTTTTTATATGTTTTTTAATATGTTATGTTTATTTTTTAAGATACAGTGGAGTACATACATTGAGTTCATATAGAAGACATGATGATTTGATGAGGAGGTGGGACCAACAATCATTGGGCGAGTGACGTAAGCAGGAAGTGATGTGGCAGGAATCAGGAAACTACAACTAAGAAAGCTTGTAGTTTCACATCGGTCCTATTATTGAGGGCTTAAGTAGCTGTGGGTTAATATATTTATGCTGCCAAGCCATTAAAACAGCTGCCAAAGACTAATGTAGGAACTGTGTCCTGACCCTGTGGTCCAGGATCGGAAACTGTTGTTATTCTCATGTTATTCTGTCCGTCACTGTTACATTAGACTCCTAGTGCTGAAGTCAGTGATGAAGTGCCCCAAGTGGAGGGCTACATTGGGGTCTTGTTCATGAGGGGACCATGGAACAATTCAGATTGACCGATGGATCTGTGCAGCCTCTGCAGTAATATGGTCATGATCTGTCGTGGTGAAGACAGAGCTAAGCTGTCTATGAACTGTCTATGTACCTATGAACTCTGGATTATGACTGAAAGAATGCGATCCCAGAAACAGGCGGCCAAAATGGGGTGGCTTGGCAGTCCCTTAGAGATAGGATGAGGAGCTCAGTCACTCAGGGGAAGCTTAGAGTAAAGCCGCTGTTTCTCCACATCGAGGGAAGCCAGCTGAGGTGGCTCAGGAATCTGTTTTGAATGCCCCTTAGATACCTGGCGAGGTATCCCTGTGGGAAGAGGCCCTGAGGAAGTCCTAGGACACACTGGAGAGACTATGTCCTCTGGCTGGACTGGGAACTCCTTGGTGTCCTGTGAGTGGACAAGAAATACAACTTTTCTGAAAATGCAGAATATACAAGGATATGCAAGAAAAGTGTGCTCCTCTCATATTAACATATACATTTCTGCACTTAGCAGATACTTTATTCCAAAGTGACAGATCAGGAGAAAAAAATAAACAAGCAATTTGTAACAACGATAAGTTAATTACGAGAAGCTCTCATAGAAGAGGTTCTAGCTAATAGTTTTATGTAAGCAGGTGGTCTCTAAAATAGTTCAATAACTAATTTAGAAACAATAATTTCATTAATAATGTTATATGAGAGGTGGGCAAAAATGAAATAATTTTCTGACTGTGGCAATGGTTGTCCCAGACTGTTTACTGTAGAGGATCTTTTATCATTGGAATTCCTGGCATGTTTTGATGTAGCATGGACGTGATAAGACATACGCATCGAGAAGGTCAAATGGGGTATGCTGGAGTGTTTGGCGAAGGACGAGCCCGAATGTACGGAACACATGTTCAGGTGCATTTGGAACCTTGCCAGCCTCTTGCACTCAGGTTACCGTGACATTGGGAATCAGTAATGCTTTTATCTCAGTCGGATCGGATGATGATTCTGCATTTGCAGTGTGATGTTCCTGAATTTTATTCTAGATTTTATGGGAATTTATACTATTGGCTGTAAAATCATAAAATAAATGTTCTACTGTAAAATCATTAATATATATATATTGTTCCAAAAAAGTTGGGACACTATACAAATCAGGATTTAAAAACTCAATGCAATGATGTAGAGGTGCCAACTTCTAATATTTTATTCAAAATAGAACAGAAATCACTGAACAAAAGTCGAAACTCAGAAAAGGTAACATTTTATGGGAAAAATATGTTGATTCAGAATTTCATGGTATGGGACGAGGCCATTTTCACCACTGTTTATAATCTCCCCTTCTTAACTCAACACTCAACAGACATCTGGGGACAGAGGAGACCAGATTCTCAAGTTTAGAAACAGGATTGCTCTCTCATTCTTGTCTAATACAGGCCACTAATTGTTCAATCGTTTTGGGCCTTCTTTGTCGCACCTTCCTGACGTGGACCAATGATTAAATATCAGAAGAAGAATGCTGTCTATTTGTTAAAAGACTGTGTTCCTATATTATTGATGTTTTTACCGTGGTATGTTTGTTCATGTAATTTCTTTTTATTGATTTGTAGTAATTTATGGTGTTTCTAAGGAAACACTTTTCAGAGATTTATAGTTGTTTTTTTTTGCAGAATAAATGTTTCAATAAATGTTTTTTTGATGTTATCATAGACTTATTATGATCCACTGCAATAAGAACTAACTTGTTTTCGTGCAAACCTTGTATAGTAAACAACTTTTTCTCAAAGTATTTAAAAAAATTTTAAGTGTTTTTGGACCAAACTCTTTATATGATGATATTGGGATAATTTGCTATTACTAGTAATGGGCCAAAAACATTGTAAATATTTGATTTAGAAATAAACTGTGATTCCTGCCCCGGATATATTTAAATAAAAGTGTTATTACATCGTCGCCAAGCCCTCTGTATGTTAACGGTGTTCAAACTGTACTCAGTGTTTAAAATGAACCTGAAAGACAGAGAACATAGACTAGAAGGAACCTTGACCTTGCAGTTAGTACACATCACGTCTCTGGGTAATTATGTGTTAATGGCTGTTTCCAGAGCTGTTGTCTGAGGTCCTATTAATATTTCAATCAGAGATGGAACAAGTGTGAAGGGAACAGTTCGAGTAGAGCTACAGTCGACTGATAAATGATACTGACGTGCAGGAGGGCTGACAGATGAGTCTCTAGCTGCGAGTCATGGAGGCCTTCTTTGTGTGTTTTATTCTTTTGTAAACTTGTGGGGGCTGAGATCTTCGATACAAAGATTGTATTGTTAAAGTTTTCAAGTGAAAAATTTAGTCATTGTGTTTTTGCACAGATTTACAAGAAATCTGGAAGGCTACATTTTTAAAAGTCCTGTATTTTTTTTCTTGTGAACTTGTGAAGAGTTTTTTTCCCCGAAACTCAATTTAGATGAATTTGACTAAATATGTTTTCTTTAGCACAAAAATGTTTTGAGGAAAATAATTTTTTTTTATGTTCCAAACTTTCATAAATCGTCTCAAAGTCATACAAACATAACAATTTCGAATCCAGATTTTAATATTTAAAGATTTATTGTAAAAATATTTTTTCTTCAAACACTATAAATCCAATGCATCAATATAAATGTTTTTTTTTAAACCATTTCAATATACGGTTCAAAATACAGCAAATAAAATCAATATTGAATCAAGGCTAGTTCCAGAATAGCTGGGTAAAACCGTGGCAGAACCCACACACAGATATTGGACTCAATGCTTGTGGGGAGTTCCTCGATGCAGACAAAGAGCAACATGCTGAGAGGCCACCTGAAGATTAGAGGGAATCTCAATTCAAAAGGTGTGTAGTTTCCAATAAAAAAATAAACTTCTTGGTTGAAGATTAGGAGAGTTGTATTGGACTACTTTAGACTGCTCTTTCATTCTTGCTACCTGTACTGTATCAGAAATTACCACCATGTCATGGTCTTGGTCACTTTCTACCTTCCCCTTTAGCCTGCACTAAGCTTCAGAGTACAGGTCAATCAGATATGGGTCAAAATTCTAATAACGTGCACATTTACAGTATAAATCAGATTTGAGCAGCAAATCAGAATTGGGCTGCAGTTTAAATTGAATTATTGACATGGCTAAAGCTTTACAAATCCATTTAATACAATGTTCTCTGAAGGACAGCACTCTGATACAGCTCACCACATTCTTCTCATTCATTATCCAAGAGCAGGGACTCAAGAGGAAGAGGATGATGATGAAAGAGGGAGAAGGGGGGGGGTGTTGTGTTACGTAACCATCTCCACATCGGTTCAGTTGCTCAGGGAGTCTGTGAAACATCTCCATACGTCTACACAGCCCAGTGTCTTTCTTCTTTGTTGAGCTCTTGATCTTCTTAGAAGATTTTTTTTGCTGTCTGCCTTTTGTCTGTGATGTTTGTTTAGGATTTTTATTCCCACCATCAAAAATAGTCAAGGAAAGTGAGGATGAATAATGCATAGGTTACTGTAGCATGCATACTATAGTGAAGAGAAATGCATTATGGAAATATGGATGAAACGATTCATGTTGGAGGACTGAAACAAGGTCAGGTGCTGAAGCAAATTTCAGGGATGCTTCTTAAGCCATGTTTTTTATTAGTTGTATTTATTTAGGAACAGTGTAGATTAGGACAAGCAGCAGTGTTTCCATAATCCTCATTATATTCGACTAATGGACTTTCACTTTACTGCTCATTTATTAAACATTTTCTACCTTGATCCCAATTTGTATACACTTATCTTAACACATGTGTTTCTTTCCTAAAGAATTCAAATAAAGAATTCAACCAGTCAATGTAACTACATTTGTGACTCACTTGATCTTTGAGATTGAGAGTTCTTTCTGGAACTCTCCATTATCTGTGAGGCCCTGGCCTCTTTTTAGATTTGAATTTTCAAAGAAAGACTTTCATTTTAGAGAAAAAATTCTCGCCCTTTCAGGTCCTGATCCCAGCGTTGAATAGATGAATCCGGCTCGAAAAACCGAGTTGCTATAGAATAAAACAATGAAAACAACACTACATCATAACCTGGTCAGAATTTATTGCAAGGAAAGTGAAAAGGAAAAACAACAACAATATGGGTACCTCATTACAAGTGTAAAAAGCTGCTGTATTTCTGAAAAGAGTGCAGTCATAGCTCAGGAAACTGATGAATTAACAAGAGTTTCCACAGATACAAACAAGCCAGGAGAAGTTTAGACATTGTAGATAGACAACAGCAGGTACGGCTGATGCATTTTCTCATAACAAATATAGAAGGAGGGGTTATCAAATCTATAACTTACTTAGACATTAGTTAAGTTATTCAAGTAGACAATAGGGAACAACATTCAGTCACAGCATAATGTCATAGAGCCTAGAACTTTAACTAAAAAAAATAAATAAATAAAGTAATGAACTTGACTTGATTCATCCCAGTATCAACTAAAACAATAACATTCATAATTCTAATGTTCTTAATTTTTCTAATAATGTTTCTAATAATGTTCATTATCCAATGTGAATATACAATGATAGTTTGTGATTTTGATAGTTCCAGAAGAATGATGTCCTGTTTTTTTATGTTCCTTTTTATGTTTTTTAATGAACATCCTTAAACATATATACCATTGTCATCACTGAAGAAGACACTTGAGGCTGATTTAAAAGGAAATAAAAGTTATTTTAGAGAGAAATTATTTGTTTAAATGTAGTCCAGTCTGGTGTACGTAGCAGAGGATTCCAGCATCCAGCTTCAAAGTGTGTGTAAAATCCCTTGAATGGAAATTAACCCGGTCGAGTGAACGCTTATCTAAAAACCAGGCAGTGAGAATGAGAAAGAGTGTGAGTGGAGGTCAGTAGCACAGTGGGAGCAGCTCAAAATGACGGCACTGTAAATGTTCATGAGTGAAAAGATTTACACGAGTCATTGACACTTGGAGAAAGCAAAAATGAATGAAAACACATCAAAACATGGGCTAAGCTTTTCAAATAGCCATGTTTCATAACATTCAGTGCTATTGTGAAATTGTATTGAGCAATGTAGGGAGTAATGCAGTACAAAAGTATCATATTTATCGTACTAGGAAAATATCTATATTACAACACAAATTATGCTTAAAAGGAAAAATAAAGCATGTCACTAAAGTTTGACAGAATGACAAGTATTATTGCCCTTTCAAAATAATTCTAAAAACATCCAATAAAAGCTGAATCCTCTATACCCTAAATATTTTCATATATATTTCTTACATTTTTTAATGAATTTACATAGTATTTAACAGGAAACAAGCTGAACATCATCTAAAGCGGATCCGCATTAGACAGGTTCAAAAAGGAGAAGGTTACCAGGAGTCCATCGAGGAAGATGAATTGTAAATGGTGATAAAGATGAGTAGAGCTTTCTGAGAGACACAGCAGTAGATACAGGAAGCCAGAGTGGAGCCAGATACGCCAAGTCACTCTGGTGAGTCAGCTAGTGTGAACTGTAGATCTGACCATTTGGAAGGTGAATAAAGGAGTCATTTATCGGTGAGTGCATATGTTGAAGATGTATGCTATATGTCTGTATGTTAGAAAAGGTTTGTCCTCCCATTGCACTTTATAGAGGGTGTGCATTGATGTCACTGTCACATCCAGTGATTCCCGTTTACTGAGACCGAGTGGGTTTATTACGGAAAAGTGGAGAACCCTGAGTTTTTGTGGCGATTACATGCTAATTGTGTTTAATTGAGATTCCCACAACGATTTTTTATGTTTTAAAACATAAAACTTGCAATCAAACTATTTTAGAAAGTTAACTTTCATGTGGGTTCTGGCATTTCATTTGAAATGACTGGTGGCTGGTTACTCCTGCGGCGCAACACAAAACAATGTTTAAATCTGTTCAAAAGCCTCCACACTTTAAAGCAGGATTTGTCAAGGACATTAAAGTGATGACATTTATTGACATTCTGGTTGTATGTGGATAGGTATGTAAAAATCATTTTTATTGCAATTAATCTCAGCAAAGCTGTTAGCTTCTAGGCTTTCTATAGCTAATGCTGTTACTCACTCAAGGTCACAGTCACAGTAGGAAGGATCCCCCACTGAAACGGAATAATATAATGTCAATAAAAAACATTTATTTCCAAATACTCAAAAAGTCATTTTAAGCACATTCTGGAGCACACGCTTTTTTCCTGTTTAAAGTAGGTTTCACTTTAATTAAACCTAGGGAAAGTACATTTATCTCCTTGTTCCAGCTGTTTCTTCAAATTGCAGCGATCCATTTGCTTCTCTTTTTGATTTTGTTAGTAGAAAAGTCCCTGAACTCTTTTAAAATTGTTTCAAGCCATCAATTGCACCACAGCTTTTCCTCAGTTTCAGCATGTGTGCAGGTCAAACTCACATTCAGCTCTAGCCCATGAAAAGGCTTTTGACTTCCAGGTATCATGATGTCATGTGCAAACCATGTATACTTACTGAGGAAGCATAAGCTGTCAGTCCACTGTGTGCTCACAGCCCTTTTGTTTATGCCTTGTGTTAACCTTCACCTTATCAGAACCTGGTTCCCAGTGCTCTAATTATGTTCACATGGTGCCCTCCCCCCATTTTAAACTTGGTTCAATGAACTTAGAGCTTGATGTGTGTTGTATTGTGATATTTTGTTATGATTATGGTGCACTCAACGTGAGGTTGAAAACTTGTTGGAGAGTGTCTTCCATGATTAATTACCTAAAAGTGAGTGCAGACATTTTTTTTATTTAGTGCAAAACAGACCAAGCTGAAAATAACTACTCATTTGAACAAAGTGTTATGGGATTAAGTGTTAGTAGCAGCCAGAATAGCACTCAACAGTAATCTAGAACAAACTAAATCATTATATTCCTGAGACAGAAAGGTAAGGGATGTTGTAGATGTTGTACTTAATGTACAACTTTTTAGAATGAACTTACACTGCTGTTAAGTGCTCTAACTATTTTTTGATGGGTGTTTTGACGATGGTTTTAGATATCTTGCTCTCCAATTATTACACTACGATCACACTTGTAGTTTTTAGGTTGTACAGATAGTATGCTCGTGTTTTTTGGGGAAATTTATACGTGAACAAATGGCTTTAGACAACAGTTTATTACAATAACGGCTGCAGACACACACAATCACACACACACAGCACTGGTTCATCAGTAGTCTGCTCACTGCTGGAAGACTCTGCTTATCTTGTGCTGTTTGCTCTGCTTCGCGCTACTGTAGTAAATCAGGGAGGTCTACAGAGAGACCAAAACCAGTTTCCCTTCCTCCTTCATCCTTTGACTTCTCTATTCTCTACCCACCTACTTTCTGAAGTTATTCTGTCCATCACTCGTACTGCACCATTCTGTTTGGCAAAATTCAGGTTTGGTTAACTCACATGATTTAATTTAAGCTTGTCTGCTAATGAACAAATGTACATTTTTTCCAGAACAATTTAACCAAATAATGAACAAACTGAACTGTAAAATATTCTCGGCTTTTTCTCAGAAATTATTATTTTAAAAAGGGTACATTAAGAATGGTGATAAAAATTATCAATAAACACAGGTTTTAACTTTTGATGACTTTAGTGAGAGAAAGAAGTACTTAAAGTTTCCTTTTTGCAGATTTTAATGTGCTTCTTCTTTGTTTTGTTGGCCATGGGTTTTTTTTAACTCTTTCACCAAATTCTTCTCTGAATCATTCATAGATTCATTGACTCCTTACCATTATCCTGATACTACTCAAGGTGGGATCTTGTTTGGAGCCCCAGACCGAGGGATATTGACTTATTTTATTTCTTCCGCTTGTGTACAATCTCTCTGACTGTTTTCACCTCCTCACCAAGCTAAAATCTTGTGTCTGGCCATCTTATAATACTCACTGGTCTTTTCATGGTGGAGATTTTGGAATCTGCCTAGGGTTAAATATCCGAAATGTTTGATAGTAAAGTAATGACTTTTAGATATTTAAGTACAATTTATAATTTGATGCTAAAGCACGAAGGATGTTTGGGTTGTTGTTCTCGCTCACTGTTGAAAAACCAATAATTGGACTTTCATTTTTTTTCCATGGGCAAATGTTAAATATCAGCAGCTCACTGCCTTTGTTGTATGCCCTATTGCAAGGATAGGTGACCTCAATCCTGGGGAGCTGGAGTACTTCAGGTTTTAGTTCCAACTGTGCTTTAAAACACATACCAGCAACTCCAAAGATGCCAAGAGTAGCGTGATTAAAATCACTTTGAACAATACAAAGGTCAGAATATATCCCTGACCAATGAATGACCATATTTCAGAGGCTGTGGGCAAATATCATTTACCCTTTGTTATATTCATTTATTTACTTATTTTACAAAGTTTTGGATGAAAATTGTGCATGCAATGACCTATACTCTTTATAATTAATTCTGCAAATCGATCACCATCACACTGTGCATTTGTAAGGGTAGCTTATCAATACTACCCCCCCCCCCATTAATCAGCTGGTTTCTTCCAGCAGTGCCAACCTTTTCTTTTCAGTCAATAATGGCGTCACCAGAAAAAAATTACACTGCTATAAAATGAGCACATTTTCTACCTTTAAAAGGTAGTTAAATGTTGTGATTTATGTAGATTTAAATCAGGAATGCATGTAAATATTCTTATTGATTATAGATCATACAGTGAATGAAAGGCTTGTAAATATCACTCATGCCTTATCCTGCCCAAGACTTAATGCCGCTGAGTGGCACATTAGTGTGTTGATCCAAACATGGTCTAATTATTCGGGAGTGTGTCTGTGTGTTTGCTGGTGCATGTTGAGCCACACGGGCACAGCAGGGAGGATGTGAAAGGCCTGCGGATGCTGCTGTTCATTGAAGATCAGTGAATTATTCAGAGAATCTTGTAAGAGGCTTTTTAAGGGCTCTAAAGATTGAAACATAAAAAGACATCTTAGCTGTGTCTGTAGATGTGTGTTCCGAGAGAGCACTGGCTCCATATCTGAAAACTAGTGATCTGTCTTGTGTCAAGCTTTTCTTGACCATGCACCGGAGCAAGGAGTAAATTTTAGCCCTGATTTTGAGTCACCGACAGGTTTTGAGAATTTGGATGTAACTGCCCGGAATCCCTGGCAAACCTTGCACGTGAGTGACAGTGTGAACTACCAAAGATGGGCTCTGAGAGAGTCATAAGCAAGTGATGGATATTTGGCAGGTTAAATATCTGGAACTAACTTCGACTTGAATTGGGCAATGATGCTATACGTCCTTGGGTTGGGGAGGAGATATTAAGGTTAGAAAGCATAAGCAACAATGTTTCCGGTTCAAAAGAGGCTTCTTCTCTGTCTACCTGGACTCAAAACCTGTAAAAAAAAAATAATCGCATTGTTTTCAAGTCACTTCCTTTGAGTTTTGAGTTTCATTGCGAGATGTAGTTTGAGATCATCAACAAAGTTTTCTGTGATTATTCCCAAAGTCGTGCTCTGTGAAATTACCTATCATCAAACACGTCGTGCACAATGGGTTCAGCAACCAGCTGCCCCAGACAATCCTGCAGTGTGTAAAGATCTGTGACACCATTACTCTGAAAATCGTGCTTTCTGAACCTGGCTTGAAGGGACCTCATCAAGGTCTTTGATTAGCTCAAACGGAATGTCTACAAACTCTCTGTGGTCATACTATCAATGACTGGGTCTGATCGGTGGATAGGTTTATCAATCTTTGAGCCAGTACTTAGACACGTTCCAGCCAAAACGGAGATGGCCACATTGACTACCTTCAAAAAGGAACATTGTGCCATGGAATGTTGTATGCATTGCTGAATACTGAACTGTAAAACCTGTCTGTATCTGGGTAGAAGAGACAGCAATCCAAACTTAAGGATGCATGATATGTTTGCGTTTTAACATTTTTCATGGCTGTGAAAAGAACGGTTTCATTTCTTTTTGGGAACAACCATTTGGGAACAAAATCCTTTCATATGAACAGTGTGGTCTATTAGCAAACTGAATTCAATTGCTGCTCCAGAAGGGTCAGTGAGGCACCAAGAGACCACAGGAAGCTCACAATAAGCTCCCTGACCTCACAACATCGATATTGTTAGTGACTGACAACTTCTCCAGAAAGAGCAGCCTGTTTTTGGACTTAAGAAAGATTCCAGAATCTCCTGATCCTTAGTGGAAGGGGCAGAAGGTGTCCTCCATAGGAGACATTTAAAATAATTATATCCCTGTCTTTAGATAGTGGTACATAAGGAGAACAAACCTGTACACTGCTTCAGGAAACCACAGTATACAGACTACATCTAGATGCAGGGTCTACCTCAAGAGGGAACTCTGGCCAGAGAAAATACACTGAATCTTAAACCACTGCACAGAGCCCTGATTGCTCATGTCTGCTTTGTGACCCAGAGATTTTGGAAATAACACTTTGGTGTTTTTTTAAAGAGTAAGCACATAACCAGTGTTCTGTGGTTTGACCTCCTGGAACGAGGTCAATGTTGCTCAAAACTCAAAAAGTGTGGTGCCACCATCTCTGGGCTGTGTGTCTAAGGGTCACTTCATTGCTGCTCTCTTACCCATCCTGGGGGGCCTAATGTTGACATGGTTTTATTCTGATCCTCAGGAGACCAGTTGTCAAACTTACAATGATCTAGCCGAGCTGGAGCAGGATCAAGGGGCAGAGCCACAAATATCACTATGTTCTTGGCTGCACAGGCAACATCTAAAACATCTTGTCATCATAGAGCTTCTTTAGCCTTCATCCCCTAAGGAGGAAGATTACAAGCTGTTGTGTATGAAATTGAGCAATCCCGGCATGGACATGAGCTCATCCAGAGGAAAACAGGGAGCTAGTATATCTGAAAATGTATTGGCACAGTCAGTATTCTATTGGGTTTATGCCAGTAGGGGAAAGACAGGAACATCTCTACCTTGTACCATCAGATGCTTTGAGCAGAAGCAGGTCTTCTTATATTCTGCCTGCTGTTTCATCTCCCAAATTGATTGCTGGAGCAGTGTTTGAAGGGCAACTTTTGTGGGTTCCAATTCAGGATTTTTACAAAGACTGTGTAAATCTTGGTCATTGCATATTGTGTCCATTACAAAACTTAAAGTTTCTGATGGTTTTTAGGGAGTTCTAAAGACTTATATGACTCAAATTGGGCATAGCCAGAAATTGATGAGAGTCATTGCCAGATTATTGAACAAAAGCTTAATAAAGGTGAGAAAGGGTAAAAAAAAAAAAACAATCAGCCAATCACTTTTCAGGGATTCACAGGCTGCACCAGTCTCTGAAACACAATCACCAGCCACTCCCAGTCAGCTGAATCATCTTGTTTAGCCGCGTGACCAATCTTTAGCTTCTAAGGGCCCTGCACTTCTTATAGTACTCGCCTCCTTCATCTCCCCCTTACCTGATCTATGATACACTTCCGGTCACTGACCTCTCCAAGTTTGATCACCGAAACTAGATTATTGATTCTGCCTCCAGCGATTGCTGCCTGACGTGTGCTAAACGCAACAAATCACAAGTGGTTTTCTGTTTAAAGAATACTTACATTCAACTACTGCAAAACTGCCCTGGGCATACTAGCAGTATGCACCAAAAAAGCCAGTCGGACTTATAATAGCAGTCTGTGGTAATAGCTTGGTTGTCATTTGATGGCATGATGCTTTTTTATGCTTTTCTATCAAGAACCCACCTCGTGGTTCACCCCCTTGGCATTTACCTATACCCCCTAATGGGTAGGGCCGACCCTGTTTATTCATCCTTTAAAAGATGCTTACCCCTAAAAGCTCAACACTGGCTTTAACAAAACTCTCCTGCAGTATTAACTCTGGTCTTACTGTAAACTCATACTGCATTCCTCTTCTTGTAAACTCATACAATATTCCTCTTTTTATGAACATGTCTTGCTAAGTCTGACTGTATTTTTTTTTCTTATAAAATAATACTGTATTCCGCTTTTTGTAAACTCTTCTTGGAAATTATATAAATATAAACCTTGTAAAAATTTCTGTATTCCTCTTCTTGTAAACTCTAGCCTATTCGAAAGCCTATTCGGATGTTGTGATTGTCCAAGTTCCAAAGACTAACAAGAAAATAAAAGGCAATCAGGGCTTTACAGTGGCTAAAGAGCATGAGGATTAAAAGGCAGTTTAAGCTGCGAAACAACTCTTAAAGATTTGGGGCTAATTGAAAAAGTAAGGTATTACTAAGGAAAACTTTTTTATTCAGTGGTCTATGCTACATATGCTATTGGCAGATTTGGAAAATGACTGAGTAGCTTACAAAAAGCGCAAATGTTGGTAGTAAAAAAAAAAATAAAAGTAATATATTAATCAGGCACTGACCATCAGAGCCAGCCACACATTTTACATCGAGAAAATGAAAAGCTAACACACATTTTTACTGCTGACGATTCCGCCTCTTCTTTTGTATCTGCATCATAATCCTTTATTGCAGCGAGGAATTGTGATGATGAGACCAGGGTGTGCTGATCACACTGCAAATGATATATTATTAACATAAAAAAACCATCGGATGCCATACCTCTGAATGCTGAAGAGCAGATTTCTCTAGTCTTAGAAACAAATTATTGTGATAAACCCTCAAATCACCGTCCTTCTTCCACCGCCACGCGGTGTGCAAATTATCATGACCATTCTGCAAAACACACAGCATGAAATTATGATAATAAACCATGCGGGCACGGATAATCACATCTTTGTGTGATGTAAGAAACTCTCTGAAGAGTAAATTGCATTTGAATGGGCTAGCACATGCTAAACAACAGGCAGGTGAGTTAGCTTAGCATGGCTAGCAGTGTGAGTAAATCCTGCTTTGAAAAGATGTGAATAAACTCAGTGGAGAATCAGAACTGAATCCAGGACCTCACAGAAGAAAGAGTTGTAGATTAGCTCTGTTTTGGAAAAATAAAAAAAAACAAGCGAGAAACAGGACTGGGAATCAAGGTTAACTCACGGCTGTAAAAATAATCTCACTAATAACCTACAGGGAAAATACCCAGCTATTATGACAAACCCACTTTTTAGGCGTTTTAACAGGTTTGTGGACCCAAACATTTCTTATTCAGATTAAAACATTTTCCTGTGCACATGGATGTGTCCTTTGCTCATGAAAAGTTCTTGTGTGTCTTATTCATTTCTGAATTTTAATAATAGTTCTTCATAAGGTGTCTGGCTTCTCACACCAATCATTTGATCTAAAAGAGATTTTAAATGGAGGGCAGTTCAGGACATTTGCAATGTGAGGTCGTCATGTCACTGCAGATGCTTTGGTTTTATGTAAAAGCTATATAATCATAAAGCTTGGGGATATGTTTATTGTCCTGAGTCATAAAATTAGTCCAATTATGAGCATATTAAAGCCTCACCTGAAGCAAAGCACCATTTCTTGACATTTCTCTAATTTCATTATAGCCAGAGTGTATTGGAGCATGGTTTCAGGCAACAAAGACCGCAATTGAATGCACAGAAAAACAAAGGGAGCCTGAACCCAAGCCTGAAATGAAGAAACAATAGATTTAGCTGGAGATTTAAATGGACCAACGACGTTCATCTGGAGTTCAAGCACAACGCCACAGATTATCTGTGTGAAAGGAAAGTAAAGTCTGAATACTTTGCTGAAATAAACTAAAATCATCCTAAATGATCTCTATTTTGTTCTGTTGACTGATTGGATAGTCGATGTAACATGTGACAGATTTTGGGTGAGGAAACCATTGATTTCCAAATAAAAACACAAATGCATTTAATAAAACACAACATATTCCAGGCCACTGTGTAAAAATTGTTTATAAAAACTGTATAAAACTTCACCAAAGTAGCAGCTATTAGGTATGACGTAAAAACAACTCAAGTTTGTCTGACACCGCTTGTAGTATGCTCAGGGGTGATTAAGGTGTTTGGTTGCTTTTCACTGAAAACTTGGAACCCTGTCCACACACACCCAGTTTTTTTGACAACGCAGATTTTCTACACGGGTAAATGCAGCACCGTTTTCATGTAACCGTGCATTCAACCGCTTGACATTTTGAAAATGTTCTGTACCCAGAGTTTGCATGGACACTGAAACCGGGTATTTTTGAGTTCTGGAGGTGGAGTTTGTCATTGTCGTCATGGGATTAATTAGAGAGTGAATCAGACCTTCACGTTTAGCATCATTTTTACCTCACAAATTGTTCACTTTCTGAATAATGGTCAAAAACACTCTTCAAAACCTTATTGAAAGCCTTGCCTATATAGTTGAAGCCATTATAGCTGCAAAACGAAGTCTGTTACGTACTCTTTTGTCAGGCCTGTGAACATTTCTCATTAGACTATTTATTCTCTATGTTTTTTTTCTGCTCCAGAGTTGCTAGACTATTGTTCTTAGATCGGTTTTCTAAGGAAGGGTTCAACTACGTTTTGTTCGCTGCGCCCAGAGGACTGATGCTTGTTGGATGGCAGCTGCCATTGGATGGTTTATTGTTTGATCAATATTAGAACATTGTTTTGATTTTGCCTTTTGTTCTGTTTGCGGAGAGGTAAATTATTCTGGATAAATTGGTTCATAAATCATTGCATAACACATGCAAGTCACATGTACCTGCAGCAGGAGTGATTTTAGGATTAGAGCTTCAGCCTCTGAAATATGATTCATCCAGACTTTCTGATTATAAATGAGAGAACCATTTCTCAAAACAATATTTGAGAAATCATGGTTTGAACCATTTCATTGAATAGTTTGCTCAGTGACAACACCTTGAGGAAGGTTCTGGAGCATGGTCCACCGAGTAATTTTCAGGTTCAGTGCAAGGTTTTTCAAGGGTTAAATTATAGAATTTGAAGATCCGTGAGATATCTCCTGAGTGCATTTTCATGTTTGAATTGCATGAATAAAAAAAGATCTAAGAAAGATCCACAGAAAATATTCCACGAGAATATATTGTTTTGATGGAGGAGAGTTTGTTATCATCTCAGTCTATAAGGTTTTAGGAGATGTCACTGATTTAAAAGCGTTTGATTTAATACATTTGGCAGCAAAGTGTATGAACAGTAGACTAGATTTTGAGGAACATCTCCATGACTGTGAGAGGAAAACAAAGCACAACTCAAGACCGCATTTAAACTCTAAATGCACATAGAGGGTCTCAAACTGACAGACTCCTAATGATGAGCAGTGCGAACTACTGTGCGTCTTTATTGCTATTAAATATAAAGTTTTAGTCAGTAAACAACAAACAGTTGTGTCACTAAAAACTAAATAAAAATAAATATGTTTCCTCGCTTTGATAGGAAATAAATTCTCTATGGGACAGGATCACTGCAGGCCTTGTCTGCGCGCAATACTGACATTTAAAATCTCAGTGAATCACTGCGGGGCACCGCATCTAAACCTGGAAATGGACGAAGATGCACGAGAGCTCCGGGACAGATGTGATGGTGACAAACACATCTGCTCCAGTCACAGCAAACAATAATGAACTCGAACAAGAGATGAAGATGGCGACAGATGAGAGGTGACATACACTTTTTTATTTTAGCTAATAATTTTTAAATACTTCAGATGGATCCAACTGCTGCACAAATCTATTCATTTTTTTCAAACCCACTTATTCCCTTTCGGGGTCACAGGGGTCTGCCTATCTCTAGTGCCTATCTCCAGCACATATTGGGTGATAGGCGGGGGTACACCCTGGACAGGGCGCTAGTCCATCGCCGGACAACATTCACTCACACTCACACATTCACAATTTAGATTATTCAATTAATCTAACTGCAAGTTTTTAGGATTATGGGGGAAATTGGAGTACCCATAGGAAACCCACGTAAGCACAGGGAGAACATGCAAACTCCTTCCAGGAAGGTCACCGGCAAGCCTTGAACCAACAACCTTCTAACCTTCTAAGAACTTAAAAACGGAAACACCCGTCCTAAGGTCTTAATTCCTCCCAGCAAGCAGTCAACATCAGAAAGATGTTTATCAAAAGTCTTGTTGGTTCAGAAGAAGTTAAATCAACAGTTTCTTGGTGTCTTTGGCTCAGTAGTTTGTTTCCGGTGACATTCAGAAGAGATTTTTAACAGCTCTTGGGTCTCTACAAGAAACATAAGCTCCAAAGATCTTCCAACCAGTCAAAAATAAAAAGATTACAATAAACCATGTCTGTTTTTCATGCTGGACGGCGGCCAATCAGAATTCTTTACCAGTGCCTCATTTGGCTACTTACGAGTCATATGTTATCCGTCACTAAATGCCTGTAGGGGAATTATTCATAAGGTCCATTTTTAGCCCAAAAAACCTTTGCATTCTCCCAATTTTACTCCTCAGAGTATATGAAGAAATAAAAAAAATGCTTAATCATACAGTCTTACCCCGGGCGAATTCGCATCATCAAATTCATTCACCTCACATACAACAAACACCCTCTGTAACCACAAAAGGGAACACTGTGCACAGCACATATAGGTTTATTTTTCACAGCCCTCGACCTTATTACAAGGTCATTTCCACTTCAGTCAAACTTTCATGCCTTCTCCGATAGCGCACCTTTAAATCAATCAGTAACGCAATTTCATTTTCTCCAGCATCCTTTCTATCATGTCCAGGCAAACAGCACACAACATGTTCCCCTTTAATCAGTGCAAATAGCTAAATCCATACGCTACTTACCAAATCCACCTATAGGGTACATTTCAGGTTATCGTATTGATTAGGTGGCTTTCAAAGATGATTAAATTCAGACGTACCATCACATTAGCTTTGAAGTCATACAGTACCCATAATGCACTGCACTACTTAGACATTATATCACAGCATTACTTTTAAAGATAAAGGCAAATGCAACACAATCATTTTAGAGTGAATCTTCTGGATTCATTACATGAGTTTAAGCATTGACAGTTAAACTGGGTGACTAATGTCAAATCATTTTCTTGTTAATGAACATATTGCTACTTCATTAAACCATTAAACAGATTAAGTTTTGTTTTATTATTTGCCAGTAATTAGCACTTAATGGCTGGATGCTTCTGATTTTCTCTCTCGGTGTGTAACAAAAAGAAACTGCAAATGTAACTGGCCCCACGTGTTGTAGTGCAGAACTTTTAATAAGAAAAAACATGATTAAAACCAATTATGTGATTTAAATTCAGCATTCCCATATACCCTGCATAAGGCAACGCATGCTTTAGAGGTTAACTTTGTGACATGAATAAAAAAAAAGCTAAAAAAAAACACGTAATTCACATATTTTTGGAAAGCTGAGAGTTTTTGTGATTCAAAGGATGCAAACCATTTTTGCATACAATCAACAAGGCAGGTATTTTTCTCAGGCAGCCAACAACCAAATAAATTATTTGAAAAGAGAAAGAACTCCTCTTCATAACGGGTCACTGAATCTTAACAATCCAACAAAATTGTGTAATTAGACTCTAAAAGGTCCAGACAATCCAATTCAGTGAAATATTTAGTCTATGGCACAATTATATGTAGAAAAACATTATGGCACTACATACGGAAGTTACCGGTAACTTTCTCAAAATATTTCACGAATTACTAACACCAACACAAAACCAAACGCTTGCGTAGACTGTACCTAAAATGTATGTGAAGGGATGCAGGCGCCACAGCATTTCTCCAGAACAGCACATTTCTTTTAGGACACCTTGACTCTAACATTTGTTATAGCACATTATTGGTATCTATACATAATGTTTCGCTTGATTTAAAACAGATTTAAACGGTTTTTGGTGTGATAATGTATAAAGTATCAACACCTTCTATTAATGTCTGTCAATGAGAGTGGAGCACCAGGACCCGGAAGCGCAGCGGGACGTCAGACTTAACAAGTGGATCGGAGAGCAGAACTTTTTTTGTCTCTGGGAATTTTCATAGCTCGAAGCATTCATATCTCAAGGTACCACTATACATCTATCCAATTACTCATTAACGCAAATTTCTAACAAGCCAATCACATGGCAGCAACTCAATGCAATCAGGCATCTAGACATGGTGAAGATGATCTGCTGCAGTTTGCCGTAGTCTTGACCATGTTTACATGTCTAAATGCATTGAGTTAGAAATGTGTGTTAATGTGAATGATTAGAAATGTGTGTTAATGAGTAGTTGGACAGGGGTACCTAATAAAGTGGCTATTGATCAAGTATATCAAACCAATTTGAAGTGATTGTAAATGGACAGAAAATAACAATGGCTGCCATCCTTTGTAATTTATAAAAATCAGTGCCAATCACTGAAAATTATCTCACTGGGTCTAGTTGTCAAATGGAACAGTCAGCTGTGTACCAACTGAACTTCTTTAAACATGTTTGGAGATATTTCACTTTTATTTTTGTTTACTTCCATATGTGTTAAAGTCTACATTGAGAATGTACATTGAAGGAGTGTGTATTACTTAACGTAAAAAGACCTGCCCTGGCAGTAATTACAAAAAATTACTCACAGACACAACCAGTCTTTACCATTTTCTAAAATTTGTGAAGGATTACATTGATAATAATTGTTATTGGGTTAAATATCCATTTAACATCCAAAACATCTCTGTAACTGAAAGTATTTAGTGTCCTGTCATTCTGGTTGTAAGCTTTGCTCAGACAAACACCGTTCACAGTTTCTACAGACAATTTAACATCTCATAGTGTCTTTCTCATAGCCTCAGGGAGCTGGGAGATGTTGTTTTTTTCTAGGACAGATGTGGCTCATATGTTCAGTAAACGCTCTCTCAGCCGTGCGTGCTTTAGGATTGTTCACAATGCTCAGGAGAAGTAGATGTGACTGACAACGTTGGTAAGTATAGGTATGGTTAGGGTTGCAAATACGATTATTTGAACTAATATTTTTATATGGTATTTTCACATTAAACAATAATTTTATACATTATTATGTTCTTCAAAAGTAAATTCGTGCCCTAGCGCATAATAGATAATACGCTCTTTCAAATAAGGGCTAATGTACAGTGTGTTCAAGGTTAAATGCTGTCACTTTACGGGATTGCTTTGTTCATTTTAGGACCTCGAAGGAGCCATTCTTCCTCCAGCAGAACTGTAGAACTCTTAGAATGTAAAAATCGCCTCAAGTTTTTCATCTGTTTTTGATTTTAGATGGCCCCCATTAACTCTTTCACATTGCTGGATGCGATCACATTCAAACTATGGGAATTCTTTTCGTTGTGGGACCAAAAATTTAGTGAATAAATGGGTGCAAATTTTTTAACAATGTTTTTACTTACCTACACCTTTTATTTTCTCATTTCAATTCTTGTCAAAAACAGCCATATTAACTGAAACGCTATGATTAAACCTGTGGCTTACCAACTTTTTTGACACTTGATTGACTATTTTGATTATTATCTAAAAGTTGATTTGGAGAAAATAAATGTTGTAGTTTGGAATGTAACTGTTTGGACCTAATATTAAGTTTGGAATGTAACTGTTTGGACCTAATTTGGCTTTGCTTCATGGTTCTTTGCCTCTATATTGTGTGGTTAAAACAGTTGAATGACTGCCTGGCCTTTGATTACATAGTAGACTAACATAAAATAAAATGAAAGGAAAATGCTACTCTAAAAGAGTTAAGGTTTAAACACTCTTTTCTGGAGCTTTGACAGTTTATATCATTAGAGCTATATGTTTAATCAGGTTCTTAATCAGCCACTTTCTCAGGCTTCTAAAATAACATTTCAAATACAGTATAAAATGACACAAGGATTCTAGATTCCTGTTTCTCATGGAAACAAGCAAACATCGAACAAGCATCTTTACATTGTGTCACACTCAGAGATTTTCATCTCAGAGATCAGCTCTGCACAGAGTCATTTTACATCAGTGATAAACGAGCAGCATCTTCCTCTCAGCATCCATTCATCCCGCCTGAGAAATGGCATTTATAAACATCCCAGTCTGTCTCCTTCCATTGGAGTCAGATGAACCACGCGTCCTCAAATTCAACATGCAATGCATCATCAGGACGTCTTGCAAACTGCTTGTGACAGGATCACATTCTCCCGATGCAGCACTGCTGGTGTCATTTCCTCCATTTATAAGAACGTCCCGCTTCATCTGTTATTCTTGAGCCACGAGGCATTATATGAAGATGACGAAATGTCAGAACTGATTGCTTTTCTGTAACAGTTCGACCAGTTGATGTTTCCATGGTAAATGAATAAGGTTTTTATTTAAGTGAATTATAAATAATTGGTTGCTTCTGGAGGAAAGAAACTATGGATACAAATCAACTGTGGGAGTTAAATGTAAAATGTCTTTCAAAATATTTTGGCAAACAATATAATATTAAACTCACAGTTTATTTAAGTTGATAGTAGTCAACCTCTCCTATCTCCCACCCATTTTTTGAACATATGGTATACTTGAAAATGGAATAATTAAGTTTATACATTTTACATGTTTCAATACACAGTTGTAGATTATTGCAGGTGTAAATTTAGAAATGCTCAACTCCAATTAAGCTACTTGTCAGGGAGGGAAACAAGTATTTGGTCCCTCGCTAAAGGAAAAAGTTTTGTATAGTCTTTTTGAATAGCGTATCTCACTCATCTGTGATTCTAACCATGAATAAGAAATTTAAGAAGAACATTAAACAATTGAAAACTTAACAGAATTAAAATTCATTTTGAAAGTTTGTAAATCTACAAAATGGATTCTGATCACAGTTTTCTGGTCACAGAACATATTTATCCTGCATCAGTTTTTCTTCAAACTAAGCAACCAGTCATCTAACCGAACGACCAAATGATTCCAAAATTCTTCAAGAATAGCAAAAGATTTTATTAGATTCCATGTCTAATTTAAACTCCCCCATGGCCTCCACACAAGATCTTGATTAAAAAATCTCCACCATGCTGAATACACAAGACTAATACTAATTTAGCTAAACACTAAAAATACACACCCTAATCCAAAAATCTGTACCAGATCCGTAAATCTCCATCGATTCCCAGTATCTCCACCTGATTCTAAAATCTCCACTACGCCAAAATCTCAACCATGTAAAAAAGATCCTGAGACAAAAGATCCTGATCCTAATATTCAAACCTGATCCCGAAATCTCCACCATGCTGAAAACAAAAGATCTTCACTCCACACAAGATCCCAAATCCAAAATCTCCACCAGATTCCAAAATCTCCACCAGATCGCAGAATCTCCACCAGATCCCAAAATCTCCACCGGTCCCAAAATCCCCACCATGCCGATAACAAAAGAGCGTGACTCCACACAAGATCCTTATTCCAAAATCTCCACCAGATCCCAAAATCTCAACTTGATTCTAAAATCTCCACCATGTTGAAAACAAAAGATCTTGACTCAACATAAGATCCCAAAGCCACAATCTTCACCAGATCCCCAAATTTCCACAAAATCCCAATATCCCCACCAGATTTCAAAATCACTGTGCAGAAAACAAAAGAGCTGTACTCTACACAAGATCCATATTTCAAAATGTTCACCAGATTTCAAAATCTCATCCATGGCAATAACAAAATATCTTGGTTCCACACAAGTATCAGATTTCAGATGAATCTATTTAAACTGGACTATAGCAGATGTCCTCAACGTTATGTTTTGTAAATGTGGTCCACACAGTAAATGCACTTACTTTTTGGTTCTTTACTGACTTTAATAGTTTGTTGTGTATACATTTTCCAACAAATAATGGAAATGTTGTTTGTAGTGCTCATAGAAAAATACTGAAATGTTGTAAGCGATAGGTGTATTTTTCAAGAGTGAGCATTTCCAGCTTTGCCCCTGTCTAATTTATTTCCTCCATCCTTCAGTCCTCTTTCACACTCATTCTGTATTCTGTCAGTCAAGTGGCACTCAGTGTCTCATCTGTCATACTTCAGTCTCTCTCTCTCTCTCTCTCTCTCTCTTTCTCTCTCTCTTCTCACGCTCCTCTCCCAGATGACCCCCCCAACAGCACTTTCTTTCTTAACTTTGGGCCATCCTTCATCCCACCTTTCTCTGGACTCACAATTTTCGTGTGATTTTTTTTTTCTTTCATTCAGATTTGGTCTTAGAGTGTATACTCCATGTGTATCCGAGTTAAGTGTATTACTTAAAATAAAGTTTAGCAATCTTGCAACGTTAGTCTGTCAGATGACAATAAGAACAGTTTAATTTTTCACCATTCTTGCATATTCATAAAGCATTTTAAGAGGCATATTGACTTTTAGAGGCAATGAAATGAGAATGGTAATAAGTTTAGAGGTCTTTAGGGGTTGTGAGATACCAGTTTTATCCCAGAAGAGCCTCTGTTTAACATTGAATGAAGTGGATTGTGGTTTAACAACACAGCATGTATTATTAATGAAAGAAAAAATGATAAACCTTAATGGGAGATGCACATTGAGAGCGAATAACCAACAACAACAAAAAAATCATAGTGAGAAAGCATATGAAAATGGAGTCACACAGAAACTGAGTGATTCTGAACATATGAACTAAACCAGGTCAAAGCCAAACATATTTTCCAGGTGTTCAACATTGTTTTCTACAATGTTCAATGCAGCTGTGAGATCTAAGAGAATTGAGATGGCACTACATCCCTGATCAGCTTCATAAACAATATCCAGACTTCAAAGGTTCTAACAGTTCATTGGCTCTTAATATTTTTTTTCTTCTAAAATTTTAGATAAAAACAAAGTTTTGAAACTGGTCTGCCAATGTTTTTTTAAAGCTAGAATTTTTTTTAAACCTGTGCCTTTAATTCTCTGATGTGTGATGGCAATTTTTACATATGTTATGAAATTGTTTGAATTGTGCTTTCACAGGTTTCATGCTAGACTCTGGTCTGTCAGACCTGATATTAAGTCATTATATACTATTTTATGTGCAAGGGCAATTATGCCTAGTGTTGTTATTCTGTCTGAAGGAGAGATGACACCCAGAAATCATGCAATTATTGCCTGTTTTATGTAATATTCCAAGTTTAGAGCTTCCTGTTCCTTTCCAGGGGTCTATCCCATTGAAATGACATTGGATAACATTTCTTTCATCTTTTAAGAGTACATCATGTTTAGATTCCTGTCTAATTCTGTGACTCCTAGAAAATAAACGTCATGTGTATGTTTGATAAATATCCAAAGGTTCTATTCTATTTGTTTTTGTAAGAAAAAGAATTAACATGTATATATGCTCACTCTGAAATCTAAGCACTCTGCTTGATGTATCAGTTATGTATCAATAATCAAAGCTTCCTTTATTTCTTCCAATTTGTGTGTTTTCCTGACTATCAATGTTTTCTTGCTCTGAATAAATTGTTGCAGCGATATTGAAGGTCTCAAAGTTAGAGACATAAACATTTGCAGCTCGAGCATTGTTACGTAACAGCGTTAGTATTCACGCTAAATGTCAAAATGAATCATGTGATGGTTTTGTCAAGTGGAACCGCTGTTTTTGTTGTTGAGAAAACTTTACTTAACTACCATTTTTTACTGCCAAGTTTCAGTTCCATTCTTTTCTCTCTGAACACATTTTGAGGAATCTAATAGAAAATTCTAGCTGTTTTATTTTTAAGAAAGTGAAGTGTGGCCCATAATGTCAACGTGGGTGGTCTAACATCGGATATTCCATTACATAACCTCTGATTGGCTCATCCTGATTGTATTCATTGGGTCCGACGTCTCTCACCCAGCAGGCCTGCGTGGCGAGGCATGTGGCAAATTACATCAATTTCATCAGTGCTGAGAGAGGTTCAGATTGCTTGCCAGGTTGTTATTATAAAGGCAACGTGTTCCCAATAACCTGTCAGGACAAATAAAGCCTGAATAAGTAAAAGAGTAAAAATAGCTGGCTGTTTTATAGTCAAAACCGAATTTCACTTCAGAGTTCTGTATTTGTCCATCGTCAAATTCAGAAAGAAGTGATGGCAACTATTTATAAACTATAAAGGTGCTCTAAAAGTATTTGATTTCGCCCTATAATAAGAAGAACTATAACTGCAAGCAGTGATACAGGGCCAGGGGGCCATAGGAAGAAGGAGACAAAAAGATCAAGGCCTGAAATGTATGTGGATGGAAGACATTTTAAGTTGATTAATGGAATTCAATAAAACACAGCATCAGTCAGAATTTGAAAGCTTTACAGTAAGAAGGCACATTGGAAGATCAGTCGAGTATGGAAAAATAATCTGTTTTTGTTATGATGCAGGGTAAAAAGGATAGATAGGACTTAGCCAATAAATTAGAGGCAACTGTATCCACAAGCCAAAATTCATAACTTTTGCACAAAGAACACTATAAGCTACCAGTTAAATGGAGGAAACCAAAAAGGATCTAGAAGAAATGGTAGCTTGTGATTGGTAAATAGCCAAAAATAAAATGCCACTTTTTATTATCTCCTGACTACCTGAGGGCACTGTGCTGAAACTGCTAGCAACCTTAGATCAAGGTTATTAGTAAATCCTCCTATGTCCTCTTGACATGTAGCATGTCCTTACAACCATTTTAGCGAGTGTTATGTTATAAATGTTCTCAAGTTACTCAAAAAGCATTCAAAATTCATTTAATAACTTTATCTCAGAAGGGTCTGTAGATGATTTGGCACAAATTTAGAGGAAATTGGATAAACGGTCCTGGGCGAGTTTGAAAAAGTTGTTTTTTCAATTATTCAAAATGGCGGCTAATTGGATTATTGTAATATGATGTCATAGGACCTATTAGAAACTTGTGGTGGTGCTTGTGAGTTTAAGTTATGGGGTCCAAATTGGGTCAGTTGACTCATAAGACCCTGTTATACGAGTGTGCCAAATTTCATAACTGATTTGTTGACATAAGCAGCTGGCCCCAAACAGCTGGAACTCCACCAATGAACCATTTACTTTAAATAAGCCTCTTGATGTACTGTACAGACATGAAGAGCTCTTATATGAATCCAGATTTGCTGTGAACTAGGTTACTGGAAATCCAGAGCAGTACTCAGCTGCAGCCCCTCAGAACACCAGTACCACAATGGTAGGGTGGAGTCAGAGGCAGCATGGCCTGTGACGGGGATGTGAGGGTCTGTTTATGTGAGAAAAAGAGCTGACTTTCATTCATTCTCCAATCCCCTTATTCCCTTTCGGGGTCATGGGGGTTTTGTGGCATTGTGGGGGTAACCAGAGTACCCGGAGGAAACCCACGCAAGCACAGGGAGAACATGCAAACTCCTTCCAGGAGTTGAACCAAAAACCTTCTAACTACAAGGCCACAGTGTTACCCACTGTGCCACCATGCCACCCAAGAGCTGACTTGTGTTGAAGAATTCTAGACTCTGAAAAACTCTGAAATCAAGATTAACAGCAATTTTTTTAATTCATACATAATTCACAAGTTTATTATCGGACAATCTGTCCAAGTAATGGCTCCAGGAATGCAAGATGATCCAGAACCGAAACCATTACAGTGTGGTGAAGGGGTAGAAAGTGGGGTAGCATAGACGACATCAGTGGCTCTCTGGTTGGTTGGGTTTATAAAGAGGAGCACTTTCAAGCTTAAAGGGGGATGATGTATTATCCAGGATAACCCCTCCTGAAACTTTTTTATCAAACTCACGTAAATAAAAGATGACTCAATCTCCATGTTTGTTAGAGGTTAGAGGTATGTAGATGTGATGTAACATCCTCTGTATGTAAATATAGAGGATGTTACATCACAGCAAGGCTCTATAATTATGTCATGAGCTGTTTCCCAATCTAGAAGTGTGCATCCTCACGAGTGCGTATTTTAAGACCACTTACGTCACAACGGTGTGCCAAAGCTGTCTCATATCGGCATATCTCAAAGGGCCCTTAAAATGCTTCCCACTTTCCCCTGAATTCAGAGGATGCATCACGACCAAATTAATGCTGGTAGTGACAAGCGAATTGTAAAACATATTTTCATGTTAAACATTCATTGTACACATTAATACTCACAGTCAACTAAATGTTAACTAAGTATTGGTGGATGTCATTAAGTTTTAAGAAGCAGATGAAGGAGTTTATAAAACTTTTGAAAACAGAATTAAACCAGACCGAAATACATGTACTGGTCTAAATTGCACACAACATAAAACAGAAAATAATCCCAGAGGGAAATGTGACCAATGCATCCAAAATAAAAATACAGTGCATGTTTTAGTACAATGTATTCAAAATAAAAAAGACAAAAAATAAATAAAGAAAGATAAAGAACAATTAAAAATAAACCCTAAAACACTACAAAATAAAATAAGCAATGAAAGAACTTACAGTGATCTTAAAAATGTATCAGACATAAAACATAAATAAAAAAGAATCACTTAAAGAAAAATATTAATAAAACAAGAACGTTTCATTAATTTATTTGGCGATCCAAACTACTGATCCAGCTGGTGGCGCTAATGCACCATGAAGCAAACTGCCAAAAAACAAAAGAAGAAGAATAAGGGTTTTTACCAAGGGTTTTTGCAGCCTTCGGAGGATCCTGCCAAGTCACAGCCTTGGAGGCTGGAAAAGATTAACCCTCCAGAGGTTTTAGAACCTGGATTGGGACACAGCTATGGTGTTGTAGATCTTCCTCCCTCTCTCCTACTCTTTCAGAACCCTCTCTTCTCTTCCCAGCATTCTTTCTTCTTTGTTGTCGATGCAGCATGGTTTGTTAGCTGTTTAGCAAACTGTTTTAAAGAATAATAAAGCTGCATTTTCTATTATACCTTCTTAAACATTGCTTCCAGCATCTTCATAATAATGGATTATCACAATATTTTCAATTACAGACTCTAGCAATAATTTGTAAAAAAAAAAAAACAAAGAGGTGGGGGTACACCCTGGACAGAGGAAACCCACACAAACATTGCTAGAACATGCACACTACTCCCAGGAAGGTCACTGGCGAACCTCAAACCGGTAACCTTCTAACTGAAAGGCCACGGTGGTTCAAACTGCACCACCCTGCTGCCCATGGAAGAACAATGTGCTTAATAAATTCTTAATTTTAAAAATAAATAATTGCTAAATTTTACTTCCTATATTCGACTTTTAGATAATTTAAACTGGCCTTTCAATGCTCTTCACCTCGTTGTTTTGGTTCTAGCATCAATGGCCTTTGTGTTCTGAGACTGGTGCTGGATTTATCTCAGAACAACTGAGCACTTTCTGATTCCGCTCTTTATTTAGTAGTGGCAGTGTTGGAGATCTTTTGCATTTCCACTGTGACTCTTGCATAGCTTCGGGTGTTTGTGAAAGAGCTGTTCTCTGGGCTTTTATCTGGTTTTGTCTGCAGTCCACTCTTTTTCTTTGATCAGATCAAAGAGGGTCTGTTCTCACAGCAATCTTTGTGTTTTTAAGGGCACTTGTGTTGTTTGTTGATGTGTTGTTTACTAATGGCTTCTCCTAAGGGCCCAGAGCACTGGTATGAAATTTATGCTTTAAGATTGCAACACGATGTATTGAGATTTGGGGGGTGGGGGGTTGGGGGGGGGGGGTTGACATTTGCTGCCACTTTTTAAGATTTCCCACTTGCAAAGAATAGAGAGACCTGAAATTTTCATTGTGACAGTAGAAGAGTTTGGCTGTTCCTCACCCAGTTTTAAACCTGAATTGGTTGTAAAATCAAATAATGATTTTGTTTGTTTGCTCAGAATTATATATATATATATGGGAATCCTGTGGGAATCCTGTCAATCCGTTGACCTGCACCACTCACCTTTTCAATAAGCTCCTCTGGAGACACTTAATACTTGATCTCCTGTCGCCCCGGTTTGAAGTTACACTGTTCTCCTTTTTTTCGGTGGTTGCTGCTGAGTAACATGCTTCCTTCTTCCTATTTAAAAAAAATACTATCATATACTTGCATATTGTTTAAATCAGCCACATTTCAGTTCCAATCTTTAATGTATGTAGCGTGAGTTTCCTTCTCACCAAGTGTCCCTATCAGCGAAGGCCCTCAGCCTTGTGCAAAGTCTACAGTTTTGTCCCTAGTGTCCTTACACAGTTCTTGTCCATAGTGGAGAGGCTTGAGTATTTGAGTTTAGGTAATGGGTTCATACAGGTGAGCTCAGGATAAGATTTGAGGTTTATTGAATTTCTGGCTTATTGGTACAGAAGGTTATTTCATGCATTTCTTAATTTGTATTCAAATCTTATTTTCCACACTGTGTGCATACAGGAAAAATACCTAGATGAACACAACAAAAATAGTAAAATTGTATTTTTTTTAAAGGTAATTTTTTGCTTTCAAGTGAGGTAGAAGCATGATCATTACTATGCAGGTAGAGCATGGAGGTGCTGCTCTTCTGAGATGACCACCTCTCTTTCACTCATTAGGTTAGTTGACCCTTTCAGAAGTCCCTTCACACAGCAACAAAGCATCTCTCTCTAGGTTATGTTTTGGAGTTGACCCACAAATAAATCCCCTCAGATACTTGGCTCAACCCTGTCTTAATCCTCGCCAGCGCTACTTGAGAAATGTCCATTGAGATTCGGCAGGGACTCATTTGTCACCCGTTGTCTTGACCCAGAATTTGTTGGGCCACAGGGATAATGTTATTTCAGCTGGTGTCTCATCACCAGGTTCATCAAGAGGATTTTCAGCACAATATCTTCAGTTCTTCTGGGGGTTTTATTCCGGAAAGTTATCTAATTAAATGTTAAAGTTAAAATAGTATTGCATTCGTGTCAGTCACAAGGGATTAAGAGGAGGGCTAATGACATAATTGTTTTTTTTCTATTGTTTTTTTCAATTGTTTTCTGTGCAAATTACATGCATCAAGACAAGATGCCACATATATTTTTTCTTCTTAATTCTATTATATTTACAACATATTTAACACTGCAGTGTTTATTCATGTCACTTTTAACACTGTGCATTTTGGTGTGGAAAATGTCAAATTTATTGAATGAATGAATTAATAATTTAAATGATCATTTAGCGTAAATATATATTATGTTTCTGCTCTTAGCAAGACTTTACTGTAAAAGTTACAGTAGCTGTTTTTTTGGTATTGCTACCCACATTTATGTATATTAAACAGTTTTTCAATTTTATTATTAGTTTATTATTGTCTAGGAATCATGTCCAAAAAGTAGTTTAAACCTGTCAAATATAGGGTTATAATAATTACAATTTATTACAGTTAGAAAAGTCAGTTGAAAGGTTTAAGCTGTATAAAAATTTATTTGTCTGTGGGGAGCACTGTGGTGTTCCAGTTAGAAGGTTGTTGGTTCGAGGCTCACCGGTGACTTCCTAGAAGGAGTTTACATGTTCTCCCTGTGCTTGTGTGGGTTTCCTCCAGTTACTCCTGTTTCCCCCACAATCCCAAAAACATTCGTCACATTAATTGAATAATAAAAATTCCCCTTAGGTGTGAATGTATGAGCGAATGTTGCCCTGCGATGGACTGGCGATCTGTCCACCCTCGCCTCTCGCCCAACGTGCGCTGGATCCCTGTGACCCCCGAAGGGAATAAGCGGATTGGAAAATGAATGAATGAATGAATGACTGGGTTTTAGAGAAATTACTAGTTTAAACACTAGCTCCTTTGTGCATGTTTTACATGTACATTACTCTTCTTCTCTTGACAAAAGTGTCAAGTTTAAAATAAGAACCTGAAGCCCTGTTTATGGAACACATTCTTTATTTTTGTACGCCTCGGAGGAACTGTTGAGGTGCTTATTTGTAAGAAAAATGTGAAAATACAAATTCAAAAAATATACTGATTTACACTATTTTTTATATATTTAGTTTTTCTGAATCTGGCTTTATTAAAACTTGGCCGCGATCTAGCTTTTAGGACTTTTATGCTGATAACATTAAATAAAAGACTTGAAAAGTCTTTCTCTTTCAATCCCTCTCTCCCACTCTATATCTTTCTCTCCCTCTCACTCATACACTTATCTTCTTTTCCTCCATTCCTACCAATTTATCTCAGCGTTATAAAATCAGTCTGTCATCCTTCTAAAAGCACCTCAACAATTCTCGGCTTTCTTCTCTAACATATATTATTTCCTCTTTTCTCACTTTCTGGATTACTGTCAATTTTTCTGTTAAGCTTTGTGGATTGAAAGCATCATTCTTCTAGTTGCAGAACGTTTAGCAGGTGCTATTTGAGAGGGAAATAATAATGTCTATTTCTTCCTTCCGTTTTGCTCGTTTAAAATCACAAAACCCCCTTGATACACTCTTAGAGCTCAAGCAAAGTCTTTTATCTGTGAATGTTATGAATGGGTCAGTGTGGGTTTATTTGACCTGATACTGGTTACACTGGTTGTTAGGTTGACTTAGGTTTCCCCTCATTCCTTTCATGCTCTCCCAGTCCAAGCTCTTCTAAAGACCTTTAATAGTTTTGTTTATCAATCTCAGGTTAGGTTAAGTAAGTAAATTTTCCAGAGTTTTTAAGTATTGCAATATGATCAGAAGACTCTCTGGTTTGTTCACACTCAAACCATATGAAAAGAATATTTATTAAACAACATTTGTAACCAATTACATTTCTTTAAATTGGTTACTCTTTTTATAATTTAACATCATTTAAAAAAAAAAAACACTAGAATAAAATTTTAATTTTCTATGTTTCGCTCAGTCCTTTGATTTTTCTTCAAGTGTCTCTCATTTCTGGAATATGAAATGCCATAGAGTAGACTCTGATGGTCCGAGACCTGAAAAGAAGGGTTTTATACTTTAATTTACGTCATTTGTTCTTAGACTTTTGGAAATTCCCCTGGAAATTCCATCCCCAAATCATATGCACATCATATTTACTGTCCTGCTGTTGTTATGCACTGAATATAGTTTATTCCTGGTGGTTTCAAAAAGCACCCACCACTCCTCAAACCGTTCCACTGCTGTGAGATAAGTCAAAAAGAGATTTTAAAAGACCTTTGGCTTAATGCCAAAACTCAAGTTGTCATTATCTGTTTAGCAGAACATTTGCACATCGATTCATCTTTTTCTAACAAACTGTTCTGCATACACACGGTTGTGGATATGTTATGTAAACTTTGATGTCTCTCTGCAGGTTCTTTGTCTCTGAGCGTGTTCCTGGTTTCGGTGGGTTTAACAGTGTGTGTTGTGTGGTTGGTGGCACTATGCGGGGTCTGCGGATGGTGTCAGCGGAAACTGGTGAGTGATGTCTCTTTCTTTACAAATGCAGAAATTATGGTGCACTGACAAGGCATTCATATTGTGATGATCTACCTGATGTCCAATCAGCAACTGTGATGCTCTATTCCATATTCCTATAATACAAGAGCTTAGAGACTGAAGTACCAATCAACACAGCACAGAAGAAATTCAAAGCTTCTCGTTATCTTGTTCTCTGGGGGAGTTGTTTTGTCTCCAACAACAGCCTTAGTCGACGCCATCTTGAAGAAGTGAGGGAAAGCAGAGAGAGAAAGAGGTATTTTGTCAGTTTAGGGTCAATATCTTGCAATTTCACAAATATATAATGTCCAACACTGGTCTCCATTCTGTCCAAAATCTGGTGCCGTGCCGTTTCTCTGTGAGGTTATCCAATTTGCAATCTATAACCACAGTCGGAGACCCAACAGCTCAGAATAAAAAAAGGTTAGAAACAGGTCCTAACACTAATATTTTAACTTTCTCACTTTTGAACGGCCCTTTTCATTCGTTCATTCAGGAAGTGAGAGGGTGAGTAAATGAGAGACGGAGGGACTGCTACCCATAGGGCTTCTATAACGTGAATGATAGTCAACCACTCAAAACCATTCCAGTAAGATGCAGTTGTGTTATATTTTATTCAATATGGGTGTGGTGGTGATGATCATCATTTTAATGCTGCGATAGATCATTAATTCTGAAGAACAGAGCTGTGTCACTGAGCTTGAAATACTCTGTGCTAGACGTTAAGGTATAAAGCAGAAAAGGATGCAGAAATTTGCCTTGGGGTCATCTAATTATTTCCCCTCGCCATTTCCACAAATTGCGCTTGTGCACAGAAATAAATGAAAAGCTAAAGTTATAATGGAAGGATTCAAATGCAGTGTTGTTGACATTGCATGAATATGGAGGCTGGGGACTGAAGGGATGACGTGCCCTTGTTTGTGTTTACATCACACTCACACTCAGATACAGATTGCTTTTCACTGCCTGCAAATCTTATTTTCGCTCTGGATAATTAGGTGTTGAGCCTGAAGTTTTCTATTCAAGCTCAGGATCTGTGAAAGTAGACCTAACATTTGATTCCTGTTAAGAATTAGCATGCGAACAAAAAAAGAGCCAATTGGGAGCAAAGAAATATTAAGTTAATGATTTATATATTTGAATGTAAAAATGTGATTATAGATCTAGTTTTTGATCAATTGCCAATTTGCTCTAGATGGAAACCACTAAACGAATGAATCAGCTCTGGTCTGAGATATTGTCCGATAAACCATTATTTTGAATAAATGGCCTTTAACCTCATTCAATTGATTGTTTTTGTCCCCCGAACAATCTGTCCATTCATATGTCCTTTTGTTGAACCTCTTATTGGTCCTTTAACAATCCATTAATACCTTCTTCTAAACACCCATCCATCTGTTCATCTGTCCTTCTGTCCATCCTTTCAGAGCTCCTCCAAACAATACTTCACTCTATCCATCCATCCATCTGTTCATCTGTCCTTCTGACCATCCATTCATCCATTATCTGTCCTACTGTCCATCCTTTCAGAGCTCCTCCAAACAACACTTCACTCCATCCATCCATCCATCCATCCATCTACCTTTCTGTCTATCTGACCATCCATTCATCCATAATCTGTCCTTCTAACCATTAATAGCTCCTACATTTATACTTTCACCCTATTCATCTGTCCTTCCATCCATCCACCCAGGCAACCATCCATCCACCCATCCACCCGTACATTTCTCTGTCTTTCTAACCATTCATTCATTCATACATTTTTCCATCTGTCCTTTCATTTATCAGTTCTCCAGAAAATTCATTCATCCATAAATGTGTTCTCTGTCCATCCATTCTTTGACCTTCCCAACAATCCATCACTCCATTTATCTGTTTTTCTGAACACCCATCCATCTGTACATCTGTTCCATTCATCCATTCTGTCTATCTATGCATCAGTCTTCCTCATCAGTCCATTTATATGATGTTCTGATCATCTGTAGATATCTCTTTCTGAACATCCCTTCATTCATAAAGCTCTCTTTCTGTCCATCCATTCCTCTCTGCCACCTAACAACCCATTAGTCCATTTATCTGTTGTTCTGACAATTCCTCCATCCACACATCTGTCCTTTTGTCTATCCATTATTCCATAAATCTGACAATCCATCAGTCCATTTATCTCTCCTGACCATCCGTTCATCCATACATTTGTTGCTCTGACATTTCGTGGGATGTGACTTCCCTTTCCATTGATGTGTGTTTGAAATGATCAGCACTAGCCAGACGGAGGAAGCACCAGAGTGGAAGGAGCGGAGGAGTGAGAAAGACAGTCGGGAAGACGGCGGGCAGCGAGAAAGAGTTTTCAGGCTTTAATTACTCTCAGTAATGGCTTGCCCTCCTTGTGCTAGGCCTGTGGGCTTCTCCCCTCTCACTCTGATTACAATGCTGTTTCACAAAAGCACTTCTCACTTTTTTCAGTCGTTTAATTCATCATGTGCCGTTTCAGACCTTCATCTTTTGCCATTTTTAAACACTTTTGTCATTTTCCGCTTAAATTTGCTATACCGCTGTATTTCTTTTCATGCTTATCAGCAGAACAGTGGCTCATGAGAGAATGTGTGAGGACGTGTTATGTAAGGTTGAACCGTGAGAGTCTTACTGGCCTGTATGTTTCTCATACCTCATACTGGCACGCCGCAGGCCTCGCTAATGATTCATATGTTTTATTTTTGACCCGCAGCACCCCACGCTTGTTTCAGAAATGACAGACTGTGCACATTCTCATTCTCCTCCTCAATAGATGTGATGATGCTAGATGCTTTCAAGTCAGTTCCACAGCGGATTGATATCTGTCTTATACTCTGCCTTATGTATCTTATAACAAAGTCAATTTGGAGTCCTTTCCCTGGGAAAGATCTATAAGAGATTCAAATTCAGCATTTTCAAACTGTCTATCTGCTTGCTGAATATTGGAAGATTATCTATGTTCCTTTTGCTGTAAAACAAAAACAGTGAGAGCCCAAGTTCATTAGTTTTGATTAGTGGCCTCTATTGATTGTTTATTCAGCAATAATACAGGTTATCAGTTTGCTAAACTTACATGGCCAGTAGCTCTTTTGAACAGCTTTGTCAGATTGAGTTTCCCAGCTATACAAACAATACAAACAGCAGTACTTACAATAGATACGTGATCAGTAGATTAATAACTTAAAGTTAGCTGCTCACAACATTCTGTGCAACACCTTATGAATAGTTGAAGGTTAATAACAACCTGCAGAACATTTTGAAAAGTGTAATGAAGATGCCACGTGACTCTCCACCAATCAGAGCCTGCTGTAACTCTGTCAGTCATCAGACTACGAAGTGTAGTTTGGATTAACAATAAAATGTCACTTTACGATTTTGCTTCACCTAAAAAAATCTAAATTTCACACAGATTATTCAGCGTTCACTAAGTGTTAAAACAAACCTGCTTTTCAAGTCAACTCTTTTGCAAACTCCTTATGGCTCTGCTGTAGGTCACATGATCTATCATGCTTCAATGCAGTCTTGTAGTCTTTAGACATTCCAAAGTTTGGGGTCACAAGAAAAGTCACACTTTTATTTACCACATGAGTTGATTAGAATTAAACACAGCTGCATGAGTTGAAAAAGATTAGAAAATGTATTCAAGACATTGACAAGGTTAGAAAAAACATTTATTTGAAATAAAAATAATTTTTTCCTTCAAACTTTGCTTTCGTCAAAGAATCCTATATTTGCTGCAATTACAGCATTCCGGAGCTTTACCATTCTAGATGTTAATTTTTTTAAGTTGTCTGGAAAAAATTCCCCATACGCTTCTAGAAGCAGCTCCCTCAAGTTGTATTGGCTGGATGGGCACTTGTTGGTTACCATACGGTCAAGCTGCTTCCACAACAGCTCTAATAACTGCGCTGGCCACTCCATTACAGATAGAAGACCAGCTGCCTGCTTCTTCTCCACAATTTGGAGGTGTGCTTTGGGTCAATGTCCTGTTGTAGGATGAAATGGGCTCCAATCAAACGCCGTCCACAGGGTACGAAAGACAGCCTTCTTTCTAAAAAATCCCTTTTACCCTGAACAAATCTCCCATCACCAAAGCAACTCCAGACCATCATGTTACCCCCACCTTGCTTGACAGATGGCGTCAGGCAGCATTCCAGCATCGTTTCAGTTTTCGGTGTCTCACAAATGTTCTTCTTTGTGATCCAAACACCTCAAACTTCAATTCATTCATCCATATCACTTTTGTCCAATCTTTCTCTGTCCGATATCTGTGTTATTTTGCCCATATTAATCTTTTTCTTTTATTGGCCAGTCTCAGATATGGCTTTTTCTTTGCCACCCTACCCTGAAGGCCAGCATCCAGGAGTCGCCTCTTCACTGTAGATGTCGACACTGGCATTTTGCTGGTACTATTTAATGATTTCTCAAGCTAGAGACTCTAATGTGCTTATCTTTTTGCTCAGTTGTGCAGCAAGAAAAGTGAAGAAACGTGTTGGTATTAAAATACCCACACCCCACCACAGTAGCAAACAGTTTTTCAAAATGTTTGGTTTTAGCTTCTCTATTCCGTTTATTCAACTTTAGACTTTTAAAATAACTTTTTATATAAACCTTTTAGTCCCTTAATAACGTTTTGTATAAAATCACAGAAATACGGCAGCTGAATAAAATATAATAGCCCATAATTCCTAAATAAGCTGCATGATTGGATGCAAATTGGACCCTTATACTTAGCCGTTGAGTAAATTGTTTTTAAACTTTTGTTTTAATCATTTTAAAATTGACGCGCATTGACCTGAAATTCATTTTTTAACCTCAACAAAATAAATAAGAAGCAAAGGAAGCAAAGAAGACTTTGTAAGCAAGATTGAGCAGATTATAACAGAAATGCTGCCTTTATTTAATGTAAACATGCAGACATGTATCAGCTAGATGTACACGGCTTTGCATAAGAGAAAATCAAAGAGAGAGGCGGGGTGGGGGAGAGATGGAGGAGGGAGCTGGAGATAGAACAATCACCTCGAAACAAGTCAGAAACAAAGATACCAAAATCCTCCAGAGCTGCTTTTTAGTAGGAGCTTGCCACTTCGAGTTTGCACTGTACTTCCTGTTACACTTTAAAGATAAACCAAAAATTGGATTATAAAGATTTTTTCTACTACAGACCCATGTTATATCAATAAGTTAGTGCTGTGCAGCACACTTTTATATAACTTTAAGCTGTGACTTAGATTGGTCGTGTCCTTTGGTTGGTCCAATCATGTGCTGTAACTCATTGTAATCTCCATTCACACAAAGCTGGTTCTGTTGAGAGATAAAAATGTAAAAGTGGGATTCAGTTTAGTGAGCAAAAGGTAACATTGGGGTGACTTAAATCAATGTAAACTAATTCATTTAATTGAACTTTTCTATTTATACGGGTGTCTTTCCTATAATGGTTATGTTATTGGTTCAGCAGAGCATCAGCGTGTGGACTCTGTGATAATGAACAGACCAATATTCACGAGAACAATTTTAATTTGAATCTTAATTTAAATAGACTTCGCTCTGACTACAGTGAAAAGAGTTTTCAGGGCAGTGTGAACTTTTAACACTTTTAAAGGTCTTTCAAAGCCAGAAATAGCAAGCTCCACTGATGAAATAAGGTCAAAAAAGCTTGTGTAGTTCTTCTTGGTAGTGCTCAGCATTACAGTCACTGGCCACTTTATTAGGTACATCTTTTCCAACTATTCATTAAAGCAAATCAGCCAATCGCATGGCAGCAAATCAATGCATTTAGGCATGTAGGCATGAGCAAGACGATCAAAAAAAGATCATTTATGTGACTCTGAACGTTGAATGGTTATTGGTGCCAGATGGGCCTCTCTGAGTATTTCAGAAATACTGATCTGCTGTGATTTTCGTGCACAAACAAAAATAGGGTTACATAGAATGATCAGAGAAATAAAGTATCCAGTGGAATTGGTGATATCGAAGAATGCAAAACACTACAGCAGTAGAAGGCCGCAAAATTGAACAATAGAAGATTGGAAAACTGTTGCATGGCCTGATAGGTCTCGCTTTCTGCTGCAAAATTCAGATGGTAGGGTCAAAATTTGGAGTCAACAACATGAAAGCATGGATCTGTCCTGATCCAACAGTTCCACGGTGTACCCATCTTCTGATTGCTACTTCCAACAGGATCACCATGACAAACTGGTGGGTGTGATGGAACGGCAGATTCACATCATGGATGTGTAGTCGTCAAATCTGTAGCAACTGTGTGATGCTATCATATCAATTTGGAGAAAACATTCACTCTGGTGAATGTTTCCAGTACCTTGTTGAATCTATGCCACAAAGGATTATGGCAGTTCTGAAGTCAAAACGGATCCAACCTGCAAAATAAAAGCATACACATTTTTTATATCCATGGAGCATGGCATGAATAAAACATCAACGGAAGCTCGATATCTGCTGATGTAAACAAGTGTGCAAGCATCTCAAGATGTTTATACCTGTGTATCAACACCCTTGTTTGCTTCCTATCTATTGTTACCATACCAATTCATTCCACTGGCAGACAGATCATGGCACAGGGATCAGTGGATGTTGGCAGGTGGCGTAATTTAAATGCTGGAACTGGCAGGCCCTCACTGTACCCGAGCCAAGATTTTTGCTCTTTCATGCTGCTGTTCAGATCATTTATCATCCCTCACACAACTGCTGGCGGATGATGGCTTTCAGAGGACTTTGTAATGAATACTCCACCTGCACAATCGCAGTGAGATGGATTGGCCAATCATGAGTGGCTGGGGCGGAGGCCATTTTTTGACAGACTGGAAATGATGGAATTAGCCTTTATGTAATTTTTGCATCGATCAGTAGAGTTGTTTGGGTTATCTGCCAAAAGTGCTACTGTTTTCTTAACATGTATTACCCATGTGTTTCCTCAAAGCTTTTCAGATTTAGCATTGATAGCTCACAGGCCACTTTATTAGGAACACTTATGCAATTGTTTGCTAACACACAATGCATTAGCATCGCAATGTGCTAAAGACAATTTCAAACCAAGGGAAAAAGGTGGATTTACATTGACTTTGGACATGGAAATGTTGTTAGTTCTTGAACTGGTTGTAATAGGTCAATATTCTTGAGTTGCTGGATCTTCCAAGTGGGGTTTTTGGAAATGGTAATAAAAAAATAACAAAACCGAGTGGACGAACATTTCTGGTTGATGCTTGGGAAGAGAAGCTAGTGAAGCAGCAATGATTCAAATAACCCGTCGTTACAACCAAGTTCTGCAAAAAAATAATCTCTGAACAATAAAATGTTTGACCCTGAGGATGTTTCTAAATTAAAGAGCTGATCCAACCCAGTAATAGTAAGGTTTGTGTACATCCAAGTCTTTAAAGGTGTGTTTACAACAGTTGAACACGTACTGTGTTGTGAATTTGTTATTATCCTTAGTGTGAGGTATTCCTGTTTGTCCGTATACATTTAGAAAGAGTGGTGGTGGCACAGTGGGTAGCATTGTGGCCTTCCAGTTAGAAGGGTGTCAGTTTGAGGCTCGCCGGTGACTTTCCTGGAAAGAGTTTGCATGTTTTCTCAGTGGCTGCATCAGGTTAATTGAATAATCTTAATTCCCCTTAGGTGTGAATGTGTTTGTGGCCCTGCGATCAACAGTCGACCTGTCCAGGGTGTACTATTGCCTTTTGCTTAAAAGGGAATAAGTGGGTCTGAAGATGAATGAATGAAGGAAATAAAATGCAAGAACAATATATGAACATTTTCGTTTTCTCAATAAATTTGTCAGAAAATTTGATCAGATCTTTGTCTTAGTGGAGGGTATTATTAGACAGATCTCCAATGTTCTTCATCTGGTGTGTTGAATTCTCTGATGTACCTCGGAATGTGTCTTCCTCTCACTGAGTGCAATCTGGCCAGGTCCACATAATGATGTTTCCTCCACCATGCTTTTTACAGTACGGATTATGTTTCGTGATGATATGTCATGCCTTATCTATGTGGTTATATGTGGTTTTTTGTGGATGTTTTGTTTTTAATCATCGACCCTTTGTGTTATTTTGACAGGGCAGGGTAGCAACAGTAGACTCAATGTATCTCCATTTGTTGATCAACTGTAGACTGGCGAATTTCTAAAGTCTTTGAAATAATCCTTTCCAGCTCTATGTAAATAGCAATCCTTACTGGGAGGTCCTCTGTAAGCTGTCTTTATCCAGGGATGTCTCACATTAGCATTTTCTTCTTGTGCAGATGTTCCTCCGGTCACTGTAGTCCAAACCTCCAACTTGAATGTTAACTAAGTTTTATCACAAGCACTATTCAGTCACACAATAATTATCAGGTCTCAAACAATGGTCAATTTATTCCGAAAAAAAAAAAAATACAAAAAGTTCTAATAGTTTTTCTTGCCACTTAAAGTGAATTATGTCTTTCATACAAAATAATATGGTATCATTGGAGTACATTGGTGAGTATGGGTGTAAAGCATCCTATCCCCAAATGCCTCCCTCATTACGGGCATTGCAGATGGTTCTATGCTGGGACTTCCAGCACAACTCACACCTATTGTCACCATAAGATGAATTTCAAGGCTCTGGAAAGACTTCAAAAGACCTGGAAATTCAGGGTAATTTCAGCTCCAAAACATGCTATAATGAGCATTTCCAATTTTACCAAGGAGTAAAGGTTCTAAATTTGTTATGCTGTTCTCTGTGACTCAGTGGTATCTATATTATAACCCCAAAATCCCAGGTAATTCTAATTACCAGGCACACCTGCAATCATCTGTAGAAATACTCATCTTTCCCTTCTGTTTGGTTGTCTGGTCTACTGATCACTACATCTGTTCATCAGACTGTTTGCTCCTTGTGACTCAAGTGATTAAGTTCCAACCTTATTTTGGAAATACTACCCCTGGACCCCTGTCATATCGAACAAAAAGCTGAAAGGCCAAGGAATATTGTAGTAAACGGCAGTGTAGTTTTTTTCACAACTTCATTAAACCTAGCACAGTGCAAAGAAGCTTAGGTGCTGAGAAGGTGGGAAAAGGCCGGCTGTCATCTGCAGCACAAGTTTTGAGTCGTTTTATAATCATCCCATGATGAAAACGGAACAGAATCAGGCAACTTTCCATCTGATCATAGTCAAAAAAAAGTCTAGCGGAGAGGAGAGGTCCAAAATTCAACAGCAGGCGAAAGGAGAGACTGCAGGATTTCTTCTGTGTCGTCATCTTCTTCCTTTCTATTTCCCCGTATGGCACATAGTGCATCTATTGTACTGTAAACACCATCTTTGAGCAGGGGGTGTCATTACATCATTAATTCCTCGACCCAGACGGAGAGCACCTTGCTGAGAAGCCATCTGAAGATTCAAATCAATTCTTCTCAAATGTGTAGAGGGCTTTACTTTATAAACAGAGTAGCTAGTTATTATTTTATTCACGAGGAATAACTTCTGATGTCCCGTTTAAAACGATGAAAATGTGTGTTTTGCTGCACACATCAACATGGTTCACTAGCTGTGCTTTCACAGATCCAGTTGGATGAACTCATCATGAACGAACCATCTCCAGTCCCTCTCTTTCTTTTTGAATCTCTACCATGTAAACATCCCGAGGCTCTCAGAGATGTCATTAATATCAGTGCGAACACTCTCTTTGGCTGTTGATGCTGCAGTGGCTTCATCACCATCATCTCTCTGGCATCACTGATTAATTAAACTGTGTCACTGGAAGCAATTACACAGAAATTGCTGAAATAAACCTGCCAAAATGATATCAGACAATCCTCTACTTTCATTCAATTGAGTGCTTTCCCCTCTTTCTCTCTCTGTGTCTGTCTCAAGGGGATGAGGAATAAGCCAGGGGTGGAAACGGCGGGGACCCCGGATTCTGTGTCTGTCTCGGGACGAGGCCGAGGAGAAAATAAAGCCATCAAGTGAGGGCTTCCCATTGGGCTCGTTCAGGTCATTTCAGCATCCTAATTCTTCTTTGTCTCGCCCCAGCAGTGATCTTGACAGGGATTTCTGGAATAACAACGACAGCAGCTCGGTGCAGCAGCGCTGGAGCTCTTACCCTCCGAAAGAGTTCCTGTTGAACATGTCTCCCTACGCACCCTACGGAGACCCCCGCCTCACACCCAAGTGAGTCCTTCTGAGGGCTGGTAAGATGATGCTGTCTGCAGTCTGCAGGGCTGTTCTGAACAGGGAAGAGCCGTTCACTGGCTCTGGGTCTCCAAAAAAATAGATATACATTTTTTCACGCTTTCAATTCATACAAATCAATTCAAATCATCTTATTTCTATGCAAATGATCCATTATTTCAGTTTATTTCTGTCTACTCAGTATTATATTTTCAATATTTTAGTAAATGAAATAAATGAAATCACAGAATCTCATCAACATGCATTAAAGGCAAAATGAAAGGATCATATTTTAGCAGAAATATTATTCACCCTATTCATGTTGCTGTATTTACATCACCTTGAAATCTTTTAAATAGCTAAATAAACAAAACTAGTTTTATAACTGGGATTCTAACATCCTTCAAATTTGGGATTATTGTCAAACCCATTTTATGTTTGAATAATTAGAAATTAAACATAAATTCGGTTGCATAAAATTCATCTGACTAAATGTAAATGACTTTTATTTCAAGCGAATTCAAAATAGGCTGAGATATTATATATTATAGTCATTTGGTTTAATTAAGTTAAATTCCATCATGTTAATGTTGTTAATTTGGTTTCACCTTTTAAAGGAATAACCCTTTGTTTTAAGATAAGGTATAATAATATATAATCATTATGTAGGATATAATTATTTATACTCCTAACAACCCAACTGAAAACATCCACATGGCATGAGGGGGTGGGGCCGGCAGTAGCTCCAAATGGTTTAAAGGGCCAGATTCCAAAACTCATCACATTAAATGGAACTGTTTAAAAAAGCTCTGTGATGGACTGGCGACCTGTCTAGGGTATACCCCCACCTCCCTCATGAAGTTAGCTGGAGATAGACACCAGCAGACCCCCGTGATCCCAAAATGGATTAAGAGGGCATAAAGATAAACGCATTCCCATAAATGCATAAGCAGTTAAATAAAACTAGTGGCCAATGTGTCTTTATATTTGTTTTTTTTTTGTGAATAGATATTCATTCCTTCATCTTCTAGCCCGCTCGGGGGTCTGCTGGTGCCTACCTGGTACACCCTGGACAGTCTATTGCAGGGCAACACACACATTCACACCTAAGGGGGAATTTAGATTATTCAATTAACCTAACCGCATATTTTTGGGAAACAGGAGTACCCAGAGGAAACCCACCCAAGAACAGGGAGAACGTAAAAACTCCTTCCAGGAAGGTCACTGTGCCATCCATGGACAGACATAATATGCACAAAAATATATTAATTACAATATGGGGCTGAGCCTGAAAACATCTTATGAAAACATCATGGAGATCCAGAAAAGTATTTTTTAACAATAATAAAAAGTTTTGAAACTTTCAGGGATTTCGTGGTTTCTCAGTTCATGACTCTATTAGGAAACAAAAGTCGTGTTCAAATGTTTCCGAACAGTTTAGCCACATACTCTTGCCATTGGAAGAACAATCTGTGAAAAAGACATGTTCAGAAGCCTTTACATCTTGTATCATTTACTCAATGATTCACCCTGGGAACTAATCCAAGAACGAATACATCCCCTCGAGGATAACAACTTCAATTAAGCAATTAAAACCCCAGACGAGCTTCAACCTCGACCTGAGGACTGGTCACTTCATCGCTTTCAGGCTGTATGCGCTCTACACTTATAAAGAGCGCACAGCGCTGCTGCAAGATGACCCAAGTGCCCTAGAAAAAAAGCTCTTAAAGATGAGGTCAATGGGAAATACGAGAGGCTTTGGCAGGCTTTGTGTGTCATGAAAAGTGACCTTGAAGCCATGAGAGGTTTTTAATGCCTTTAAAGATGCACGGGTGCATTTGAAGATCCTCAATGAGGACTTGCCAAAAACTTGAATAGATTCTGAGTTGATGAGCGGGCATAGCACCAATCAAAGAATTGATCAAAATAAAGTTTTGAAAAATACTTATACACTAATTACGCTTGAAACATCAACGTCGTGCATATTGATAAGATTTGGTTACTTATTATGAAAGTGGTATCTAATACAATTTAGAGTTCTAAACAAAGAGGCACTATTAAATTGATTTAGGTTACACAATACTAAATTCTACTAACAAAAAGTATTGATTCATGTTAGGTATTAAAAACATACTGAAAAACACAACAAATAAAAAGAACAAAATGCTGCATTCTAAAAAAGAAAAGGGCATTTATTAAGGCATTGATTTGGTATAGAACAAAAGGCTCAAGTCTTCTAGCAAACAAGCATTTACTTAACAAATATATGGAAATATTACTATGTGGATTCAATGTTTTTAGTTTGTGTTTGTCACCATCAGCATTTCTTTCATAAACATAAAAAAGAACTAACTTGTTACTTCGAAGTAACCATTCAATTACCAATGCTTTTTAAAATAATACATTTTTTTTTGCTATACTTAATATATTTTATTAAACAAAAAGGCAACATCCTTGGCTGCCACAAGATTCAGTCACCTTTGATCCCCAGACCCTGTTTATTACAGTCCTGCAGCAGCACTAATATCACCCTTAACCTTCAAACCTCTGACCTCTGATCGCTTGACCTGAGAGGTTAAGGACCGTTTCAGCTGAATGCAGAGGGCTGATCGTTCTTTTATTCTCTGTGTGTATTTGTGTGCTTAAGTATAGGTTATTCGTTGCATGCATCATCATCAGCCACTTTCCCCAGTACGTTATGTGACTGTGTAACTGACATTTGTTTAATGTCAACAAATTGTTTGTATCATTGATACAACAATCATTTGCATTATATAGTTTACAGAATAATATTCTTGCCTATTTAGGCACCAAATAGCTTTTATTAATTAGGCACAAAGTGTTTATTTTATTTCTCTCGGGTAGATTAGTTTAGTATGAATGCCATTTAAATAAATAGTGTTTCCCTATTTCTTTAATAAAAAGAAAAGAAATTTTCCTATGAGTCCCAAAAACTGTGTTTGAGTCTTCTGTCACAAAGCTGTGCTTGAATCTTCTGTTGAATCATAAAACGTATGCTTGAATCTTCTGTTGAATCATAAAACGTGTGCTTGAACCTTCTGTTGAATCATAAAACGTGTGCTTGAATCTTCTGTTGAATCATAAAACGTGTGCTTGAATCTTCTGTTGAATCATAAAACGTATGCTTGAACCTTCTGTTGAATCATAAAACGTGTGCTTGAATCTTCTGTTGAATCATAAAACGTATGCTTGAATCTTCTGTTGAATCATAAAACGTGTGCTTGAATCTTCTGTTGAGTCACAAAACCTTTGCATGAATCCTCTGTTGAGCCAAAAAACCTATGCACGAATCTTCTTTTGTCACAAAACTTGTGCTTGAATCTTCTGTTGAGTCACAAAACCTGTTTCAATCTTCTTTTGAGTCACAAACCTGTGCTTGAATCTTCTGTTGAGTCACAAAACCTGTGCTTGAATCTTCTTTTTAGTCACAAAACCTGTGCTTGAATCTTCTTTTGAGTCACAAAACCTGTGCTTGAATCTTCCTATCAGTCACAAAACCTGTTTGAATCTTCTGTCACAACACTTGTGCTTGAATCTTCTGTTGAGTCATAAAACTTGTACTTGAATCTTCCACTGAGTCACAAAACCTGCACTTGAATCTTCCTATGAGTCACAAAACCTGTGCTTGAACGTTCTGTTGAGTCACTAAACCTGTGCTTGAACATTCTGTTGAGTCAGTAAACCTGTTCTTGAATTTTCAGTTGAGTCCCAAAACCTATGCTTGAATCTTCTGATGAGTAATAAAACCTCTGCTTGACTCTACTACTGAGACACAAAACCTGAGCTTCAATCTTACTTTGAGTCATAAAACCAGTGCTTGAATTTTCTGTTGAGTCACAAAACCTGTGCTTGAATCTTCTGATGAGTCATAAAACCTCTGCTTGACTCTACTACTGAGACACAAAACCTGAGCTTCAATCTTACTTTGAGTCATAAAACCAGTGCTTGAATTTTCTGTTGAGTCACAAAACCTGTGCTTGAATCTTCTGTTGAGTCATCAAACCTGTGCTTGAATATTTTCTTGCGTCACAAAACCTGTGCTTGAATATTCTGTTGAGTCACAAAACCTGTGCTTGAATCTTCTGTTGAGTCATCAAACCTGTGCTTGAATCTTTTCTTGCGTCACAAAACCTGTGCTTGAATATTCTGTTGAGTCACAAAACCTGTGCTTGAATCTTCTGTTGAGTCATCAAACCTGTGCTTGAATATTTTCTTGCGTCACAAAACCTGTGCTTGAATATTCTGTTGAGTCACAAAACCTGTGCTTGAATCTTCTGTTGAGTCATCAAACCTGTGCTTGAATCTTTTCTTGCGTCACAAAACCTGTGCTTGAATATTCTGTTGAGTCACAAAACCTGTGCTTGAATCTTCTGTTGAGTCATCAAACCTGTGCTTGAATATTTTCTTGCGTCACAAAACCTGTGCTTGAATATTCTGTTGAGTCACAAAACCTGTGCTTGAATCTTCTGTTGAGTCATCAAACCTGTGCTTGAATATTTTCTTGCGTCACAAAACCTGTGCTTGAATATTCTGTTGAGTCACAAAACCTGTGCTTGAATCTTCTGTTGAGTCATCAAACCTGTGCTTGAATCTTTTCTTGCGTCACAAAACCTGTGCTTGAATATTCTGTTGAGTCTCAAAACTTTGCTTGAATATTTTGTTGAGTCACAAAACCTGTTTGAATCTTCCTGTCCCCAACCTGATCGTTAATATTTCATGCCAATCCTTAAACCTTTGCTTGAATCTTCTGTAAAAGTCACCCAACATGTGTTTAAAGCCCTTTCTTGTATCCAAACCTATCCCAGCAAACATTCAATGTCGGACCATCCTTTGGTTCAAAAGAAGTTAAAACAACGTCTTTGCCACAACAGATGTTTGCTGAGATGCTTGGGCCATTCCCCTTGTTGGTCTGTTTTGTTGCTTGTTCTGTCTCTGTGAAGTGTAGATCAGTCTCAGTTTAAAGCGTGGATAAAGAAGAATTAAATTTATTTATGAAAGGAGACTGCTCATTATATACTGATATGGTTGAAGCCAAAACTTACACATGGAGGAATAGATAACCAATAGTATTCCTTAATTTAGTACAACAGCATCAACCCCCAATTTCCTAAATAATACACGACAAATTTACATTGTAGACATTTTAGAGAGTATTTATCAGTAAATATTAAATTATTATTATAACATATATTAATGCTTGTTTTTCCATTCACTATAAAGTTCAGGATTAACATTTTAATGTCAACATGTTTTTTCTTCAAAACATACGTAATAAAGAAAGATATATTTAGGTTATATTTTATTCGAGGCAAGTAAAATGAATCTTGTAATCAAGCTCTCGCTGTGCCTGGCATTCTATGCCCTGCTGTGACACTGTTAGAGATCAATACCACTTTTCTTTGCTGTGTGATGCCGAAAATGAATCGGATGCATCAATTTAGCTTCTAAAACCTCTTTCCCATTGTTAAAGTAACATTTTTTTGAAGAAATCATCAGATTTTTTCTATTCATATCTCCCAAAAGCTTACAGTCTCTGGTAGCTGTTTGACTGTGAATGTGAAATGATTTAGACGTAAATACGTAAAAATATAACTCCACAAAATTTTTGCCAAATAGGATTTCCTGACGACAGAGGGGTATAATTTTCCCAGTTATTACAGTGTTTCCTCATTGACGCTGCTCTCTTTCTTCTGAAATCTTCTCGTCTGCATCTTTCACTCTCTGTCTTTCTTCTTTTAGCGGATGTCTGGAGAAGGGTGAGGGGGGTGGGGGGGCTGTGGGGGGTCCCAGCCGCAGTGCCAGCTGCATAGGCGCAGGGACCAGCAAGTCCCGGAGGTGGCAAACCGTCCAGAGCCACCTGCACTCCGGCAGCCTGAGGCCCAGCAAGTGAGTGCCAGCGTTTGGGGGAAGGAAATTAAAAAAGGGCTTATTTTGGAAGGATTTTCTTTCAAGCTTATGATTTTGTTTCCCATATCAGATGAATTTGAAAATGTAAGCTTGAAAATCAGACGGTATGCATGGTTTATACACTAACCGGCCACTTTATTAAGTACACTTTGCTAGTACCGGGTTGAGCCCCTTTTGCCTTCAGAACTGCTTTAATCCTTCATGGCCTAGATCCTGGAAACATTGAGACAGAGGGTTTGGTTCATATTGACAGAATTGCTGCAAATTTGTCAGCTGCATATCTATCATGTGAATCTCCCGTTCTACCGAATCCTAAAGATAGTCTATTGGATTCAGATCTGGTGAAAGTGGAGAACATTTAAGTACAGTGAACTCATGTTCAAGAAACTGAGATGATGGACCCAAAGTGTGTCAAGAAAATATCCCTCACACCACCAACACCTGCTTCAACTGTTGATACAAGAGAAGATGGATCCAAGCTTTCATGTTGTTGTCTCTCATTCTGACCCTACCATCAACGAATGTCCAAAGATAAATCGAGTTTCATCAGACCAGTCACCTTTTTTCAATTTGCTTTTGTTAAATTTTTATGAGCCTGTGCAAATTGTAGCTTCAGTTCCCTGTTCATAGCTGACAGGATTGGCATCCATTGTGGTCTTCTGCTGCTGTAGCCCATCCTCCTCAAGCTTTGAAGTGTTGTGCTTTCAGAGATACTCTTCCTTGAATATAACAAGTGGTTATTTGAGTTTTTGTTGCCTTTCTATCAGCTCGAACCAGTCTGGCCATTTCCTCTGTCCTCTGGCATCAAGAAGGAGAACTACTAGTCCACAGAACTACTGCTCACTGGATTTTTTTCCCCAACCATTCTATGTAGACACTATAGATGGTTGTCCAAGAACATCCCAGTAGATCACCAGTATTTGAAATGTAACTTTAATCAGCCTGTCTGACACCAACAACCATGCTATGTCACCTTTCTTTCCCATTCTGTGACTCTGTTTGAACTGCAGCAGATCGTCTTGACCATGTCATCGTACCTAAATGCAGCCGTGTGATTGGCTGATTAATTTGCATTAACAAGGAGTTGGACAGGTCTACCTAATAAAGTGGCCAGTGATTGTATAATAAAAGCACTGCAAAGTTTGCTGTTAGTTTTACTTGTTTAAAATTGTCAACTTGTTTTAAAACAGAATGTGGTTCATGGATTTTAAGTTTTTTAAAAACTTTGGGGTTAGAGTTACAAGGGGTACTGAGTACATTTAATAACAGTTATTAACTTCTCAACTTTGACATTTAAAAAATGTATGTTAAAAATATGTCTTATATTAACCCCACAATACAAAAACGAAATCCCTGCTCTATCCTATCAAAGGGCAATCCTCACAGAGTTCTCATTTATTAAGTGCAGTGCAGTACCTTCATGAACAAAAACATTTACTAAATCTTTTTTCTTGCTCAAAGAGCAAGATAGGTAGATTTTTCAAACTTTGTCTGTTTAAATTAATTAATCCCTTGGTGGTTCATTATAAAATACCTTTGTTGGCCAGTTGTCATGTTTAATTGTCAGATGCCTAGGAAAAAGAGGGCAGCTTGAGGAAAGCTTGGATTGAGACGAAGTTTGAGCGGCTGGTGTTCAGTTTGACTAATTTTCTCAATCTCCTCTTGAAACTAGTTTGGTAATAACAGAGTAAGCTATTGTTACATCACAAATGCATATGATTTTACTTGCTCAATGACTAAAGCGCTGTGTGGGTGCACAGAATGACCCTAGCTCAGGCTGATATATCAACTTTTGTAGTATTCACCAGTAGACTTCTGATAGATGTATAGTCGGTTACACCACTACTGGGTTGTTGTAAGTGTCATCATTCGGGAGTACTGTGAATAGCTTTATTGTCTTGCGACCCGTCTTGCATTTTTTCTGTTTCACCCGGAGCATTGAGTCTTGCAGGAGTGCAGGTCTCTAGTTTAGGGCTTAATATAACTTCATTTAATGGTTAGCAAATACTCACAATTGTGATGGTCGAATTGAAGTGCATTATATAGTGCTTGTTTCTGGCTATTTGTAAAGGATTTAACATGGGAGTCAATGGGAATCTGCTCACTGCTGACACCAACATCAAATGGCTGGTCGAAGAATTGCAGTTTCAGTCACTTCCTCTAACACATAAGGAGGGAATTTTGGAGATTGCTGCCCATTCTGTTTACCACTGTTGGCTACCTTTCTTGAGACCCTTAACCCTTCCATCTCATGGCTGATCCAGTGTGGTGATCCCAATTCAGCTGGAGTAAAAAAATCTCAAAGAATATAATTTTACTCCATATGTATTTTAGGAGTGTGGTTTCCTTTTTGAAAATCTTTCCACTCAGTCTCTTTCCATCATTTAGCCCTGGAATCAGAGGGCTAGGTCCATTTGATGAAGACCTGATCATTAAAGCCAAACCAAATCGATGACCTGATAATCTGAACTGAATTATGAGACCGGTGTTCTCAACCTTACAGAGAAGACAATCAGGAGCAGCAGACTGACCAAGAGAAAAATACCTATAGAAACATTTGAACTGACACCCTTGACTGGCACCATTAGTTTATTTCTTCTTACTCGTATCTCTCTCTATCCTCCAAGGCTCCAGCCCTGTTTGCGTCCGCTCTCATCTTCAACCTGTAATTGCTTTCTATTTTTGGGAAGGAAAGAGTTGCGACCCTCACCCTAATATCCTCCTGCTAGATTTCCAGTCGTCTCGTACACACGTCTGTGTTGTCCATCACGCTTTCTGAAGCTGTATAATAAGCATAGCCAAAGATTTGGGCTCAAGTCTAAGAATTTCCTGGAGGATTTTGGATCAGTGTTTGTTAGCATTGCTACAGGAGTCTGTTGCTGGATCATTTCTCAGACAGGAGCAGCCGAGTGTTGTGTTTGATCAACAGATCAATCTTGAAGAGGTAGAGATGGTGGCGAGTTAAACCTGTGGTCTGCTCATGCCTTTTTCAACGTATGCTTGGATACCCTCCAGCTGTTCATGCATCTATCCATCCATTTACCTGCTTAATTGTGGTTACGTCACTGTTGGTGCCTATCTACAGTCCACATTGGGAGTAATCATTATGAGTGTTCTCCAAATTGGGCGGCACGGTGGCGCAGTGTGGCCTTCCAGTTTGAAGGTTCGAGGCTCGCCACTGACCTTCCTGGAAGGAGTTTGCATGTTCTCCCCATGCTTGTGTGGGTTTCCTCCGGGTACTCCGGTTTGCCCAACAATCGCAAAAACATGCGGACAGGTTAATTGAATAATCTAAATTCCCCTTAGGTGTGAATGTGTGAGTGATTGTTGCCCTGCGATGGACTGGCGACCTGGCCCAATGTGCGTTGGAGATAGGCACCGTCAGACCCGGGTTGGAATAAGCAGGTTGAAAAACGAACGAATGAATGAATGTTCTCCAAAATATTTTGACCAGCAAATCAGAAATGGCCGGTGCATGAACAGCATTTTGGGGAATTTTTAAATATTGTTAATAAACTAAAAGACTATACATGTTTTTTTTTTCTTTTTTGTGTATGTGTTGTTTCATTTGGGGTTGATTTGTTTGTTTTGTTTACTATTGGTTTTGGCTTTGTTTTGTGTTTTCTTTCATTTGGTGTTATTTGTCTCCTGTGATTTTGTTTGTTGTTTTGTTTAATTTTACAGTGCTTTGGTTGTTTTATTTTGCGATTTTAGTCTATGTTTTTTTTTTGTTTAGTTGTTTTTGTATCAATTGGTATTGTTTGATTTTATGTTGTTTTATTTAAATTAGTTTTGTTCAATTTATTTTGTCAATTTGGTGTTTTGTTTAGATGTTTTCTTTATTTTGCTTGATGACGTTGATGTTTTCTTTCAATTGGTGGTATTTATCTTTTTTGATGCTGTTTGTTGTTTTGTTTCATTTTATGGTATAATTTGATGTTTATTTAGAGTATTTGTTGTTTTGTTTTGTATCGATTGGTTTTTGTTTGTGTTTTGTTTGTTTTGTGTTATGTTTTATTTGGGATTGGTTTGGATTAAGTTTTTTTTCCATGCAATGTTGTTTTGTTTAGTTGGTGATAGTTTGACCTTTGTTTACTGTTTATTTTTAGTTTGATGTTGTTTGGTTTCATTTGGGGTTTGTTTGGTACATTTTCTCTTTTTCAAAAGTGTTAGGGTTAAACATTAACGAAAGAAAAAAAAATGTTACTGTGTTTTATTTTTAAAAAGTCAATTTGTATTTTTATAATTTAACTAAAACCAGGTAGGGTTAAGTCCGGTTAGCATCTGGATAAAGGAGCACCAAAAAAAGAGTTTAAGGTGAAGTGGGGACAGCAGAGCTCACCCCAGTGTTCTGTGTTGGTGCAGTGATTGGGATACCATTACATAACAGACTATTTGAGATCTTAACCCGAGGCTCTGTGTGTCTGTAATCATAAAAATATAATCTCAGCAATCTGGCCAAATGTTTGCCACAAGTTTCAGTAACTCAAGGCCTCCTAATAATCCCTGTGCACCAACTGGCCCCGTATTCACCAGCCAGACAGTTTGAATTCAGCGTTCTGCTGCAGTTAAGCAGAGACTGCACACTGCTAGTGGATTATGAGAGTCTCTTCAGATTTGTAAATATTTAAATGAAAGTGCTGACTCAGAATTACCTGACAATCTTTTGGGCACAATCTTTCATACAATGTTGTACTATTGTGTCGTTGAGTGCTCTGTCTGCCGAGGATTAGAGGCTATGAATGCAGTGAGGGAACCTTTGATTTCTTCTACTGATAAAAGATAGTGACACATTTGCAGAGTTCCACAGTACTTTTCTTTCGTTCGGTGACACTTTCCTTTGCTTCAGTTTCTTGCTTTGATCATTATAACGTCTGAGTGTGCAACCCACTTGCTGCTTTTTCTCTGTTGCATTCTGAGACTATTTATAACACTCGCACTGAAGCAGGGATGTGAAAATGAGTAGATGGGGAATGTTCCTTAGTGACAGCTCAAGCTTCAAAAAAAGTACAAGTAGAAGGTGCTTTGCTGCATCAAAAATATATGATGGTTTTTAAGCAGTGAGTTGCAATAGAACAGGTGCATGGATACACTTCAAGGTTGGACCTGGTATTGATTTTGTTTTGGTGAGAATTTAGCTATAGTTAAATTTACATATCACACATTGGTGCATTTCAGGCTTTGTGTCTGTGTTGCTATTGCAATTTCGTTTTCAGAATGCATCAAGCATTGCTTAAAAGTCTGAAATCTGAGTTTGATCTGGTACAATTTTGCTAAAAACAGAGCAAATTTAAGGTAGAGGTGGCACAGTTTCAAAAATAATGGTATTGACTGCACTAGTAGTGGGGATTGTAAAAGCGTGTACATTAGATCTTTCACAATAAAATCCACAAGAGGTTCTCTTAACCTCTCTCTGCCCTCCATTTTTCAGTCACGTACCAACAATTTATCCAGAATTATACTGAATGTTATTTTAAGCCCAATTCCATTTCTCGACACACCCCTGAGGATACCATTATATCATAGAACGTAGTAAACCATGCACAATTTAATGTTTTTACCATTTCTAATTGAGTCGATTTTTTTCAAACTCACAGCGACATACAATAAGATAGCAATTATACCATTTATAACAAACTATTTTCTTGAAATAATTTTCTAGATATCTAGAATAAAATTCTAGAATAAAATTTCAAGAATAAAATTCTTTCAGTCAGTGAGATGTTAATAAGTGTATTATAGTGATTTAGTTATTTTATTAAAATCAGTTCGAGGTCATTGAGACTAATCTAGATGAATACATAACACACACTGGATTATAAGATGCACTGCAGGTGTTTTATCGAATTTAAAGCCTGAAAAATACATTATGCTATTTGTTTACTTTTGAATATTTCATTTTTATTGTATGGGCTTAAAAAAAATGGCAATTGCGAGTCAAATTAAGTGTAGACTCGAGTCTGGTTACTAGGTTGAGTACCCCAATTCTAGCTAATTACCATGCAGTAATCATGCAACATTAATTCAATAACCCAAAGTATTAGAAATGTGCTCTGGAGAAAAGGGAGAGATTTTATATCCTGCCGACTGGTCAGTACAAACTAGCAAGAGCTGGATTCTTCAACATGGATGAAGAAGCAACTTTGACTCATGAGATTACATCATGCATGAGCAAAGCGAGTTCTGCATCCCATGACCATTTAGTCTCAGGCATACACCCGAGGCTTTGGCCTAGGAGAAGTGTCTCTGAAGTTCAACCGAGGAAATTTACCCGGTACACTTAAATAGCTTGGAGATGATGTACCAGGGCCAGACACTTGTTTACCAAAGTTAATTAACAGAAATAGGGTATTAAATTCACCACTTGCACTGTGTAAATAACCGGGAGTAACAGATCATTCATTTTCAAGAAAGGCGTTGGATGCATGGTGGTACCCATTAAAATAAACGAGGGTTTAATAAAGTACTGGTTCAAAAAAAATATCCAGTGAGGGCTTGTTTTTGTGGATGGAAGTATTTGGGTGTGCCATGCTTTTGTGGTGTAGAGGACAGTCAGCACAACCTGATCGCGGTTGTGCAAGGGGTCCTTCTTGACCTTTGTGTCATCTCCAGACTCTCTCCAAATTCACTTCCTGCCTCAATACTTTCCACGTTTGAGTATTAACTTACATAAGTTTCATTACATTTGATAAAAGTTTGGCCAAATCTGGGACTAGTTAGGCGTACCATAGTAGGCAGTGTGTGTCCCAACTGGTTTTTAGAAATAGCTTTCATTAGTAACATGGTTGCAGTTAACATTTGTGAATTGCCTACCAAATTACAAGGAAAAAAAATAATAATCTGGTAAAATTACATTAAGCACTATGTTTAGAATGTTTAGTCATCATCGCTGCTAGCCCTCACAACCAAATTACAGTCACTGTCCCCGCAACAGTAATTCCTTCATTTAACTCATCTATTTGAATGCATGTGAATTAACCTGCCGCTGCTCCATAGAAACCATTAATTAAGTGTATAGTGTATAGAGTTATTGCTGACAAGGAATCCATTCACTAATGCTCTCACCAGGGTCACATCTCTTGGGTACAGTTTGAGAAATGCACCACTAGTTCCTCAACAAGGGTGTGTTGCTGTATCCCTGGGGTTGTAAATTCTTCTTTAGAGTGTAAAGATCAATGATCGAGCTCAATGGAACTGTACATGGTTCACACACGAAACTGGTGGGATAGTTGTGAGTGGTTGAGAAACAGAATTGTGAATAGTCTTTTCTACTGGGTGAAGCATGTTAACCAGTATCATTCATTTAGAGTTTCAATTTAAAATGAAAATTAAAAAGTAAATATTAATTAATTTCGTTTTGTTTATTTATTATTTTGCTTTTATAAACAAATGACTTTTCAATATTCTGAAGACCTCGCTTGAATTTTGAAAAAAAAAAAAAACTTTTCTTTTTCATTTTGGTTTTAAAAAAAAATGAAACCAAAACTGCCTCTTTTCCACTGAATGGTGAACTTGCATCTGCTGGTGAAATGTGAAAAAAAAGGCATTCTAGGCTTGGATTTTAACATTCTCAGAGAATCCGAGTACCGGATTATTTATTTGTTTATAAGGTTTATTAAAACATATTCAATTGAAGGCAGATAGCCAATTCAGCCAATACCCAACACTGTGTATATTATTTAATGATTAAATGAATAAAGCAATATTTTGTTATGGCTCTATCAGTACATTCTAGTGAAAACATTTTTAACAGGCTAACAGCAGACGGAAGAAACATAGTTGTGTCTTTTTCCTCTGTGAACATGTACTTTGCCTCCCACTTGGCTTGAAACCCCCTGTTCTCAACGTCCCCCTTGGGTGGGTGGGTAGATGGTGAATGACAATGAACCCACACCCAATCTACCTTTTCAACTAACACAACAAGCAATCTCTCATTTTGAATCAACTCGTCCTTCACTGGTAGCTGCTCTGACTGCTGATGAATACTAAAGCTGAGGCCCGCTTACTGCTCTGCAGTGACTTCATGGGCTATTGAAATGTGTTGTTTGCAGGCAAAACACCAGCGGGCAGCTGAGGCATGCAAGATGGTTTCAATGACACCTCTAATGACAGTAGTTAACAGTAGTTAACTTCCTAAAGAAAAAAGGCCTAGAATACAGTATCACGGCTCGTCAAACTTGTGCCATTTGGATTGATCCTGCTAAACACAAGCTATTGCTACAAGGCAATGTCTTTTGTTATTTTGGTGAAACAAATAGAACCAATAGAAGTAGCTCTATATTTAACACAGTTTTAGTTTGGCTTCTTGCTCTAGCACCATCACCCAGTCACTGGAAAAGAGGCAAACGTAAATAAATGAATGATGTCAATTTGTTAATATTGCAGCCTGACTTTGCTTTTTTCTCTCTCATTTCTCATTGTTCCCTTTGCCTGTATCCCCCGCCCAACCCTGCATGAATGTCTGTTTCCCTTTACTATAAAATCTCTTCAATTTCACTTGTTCTTCTTATGTGTTTTAAAAATGTTCCTCATCCTGTCTCCTTTTCTTCACTGGGTCCTGTCTCTCTCATCTACGTTGTTCTTTGTTGTCTTCATTAATCGCATCTACCTTTTCTTCCCTTTATCTTGTTACTTCTTTCTGTCCTTGTTTCTTGTCTGTCTGCCTTGCCCCACAACTTGGCCCCTTAATTATATTTTGGTGCCAGTTTTGGGGACCCTTCTCTTTCCACCACCTCCACCCTGGAGCATATCCCTTCCTCAGCAGCGCGCCCCAGGCCCCTGGTCAGGCAGCAGAGCCTCCAGCAGCCCCTTACCCACCAGCCCCCGCCAGGCCCCAACGACCCCCCAGCCACTTCCCAGAGTCTGGGCCAACTTCACACTGGACCTGGGGGTGGGGGCCACCGGGGGGGCCCGCGGGGGGTGCGTGGGAGCCCGGCTGGGGCAGGGGCGTCCCGCTACAGGTCGGGTGGAGGTGCAAGATCACGGTCCAATCCCGGAAGCTGGGACCACATGATGGGACAAATCCGGAACAGAGGCATGGATGTCAAATCATTCCTGTGAGTACAAAGATCTACATTTTCTCATCTAAATTAAATCAATTTTGCTGTAAAAAAGTCTGTTTGATAAAAGGTAAACTGTTTGACAAATCTCTGTCTCCACTGTTTGACCCCAGGTTAGAAACATTGGAAAATGACCAAACAAATCAACACAGTAGTCAAAAGCCGTTTTTATCAACTTTGTTTTATTTCCAGACTTAAGTCTATTTTATCTTTTTATCTACCTAGAGAAAGTCATCCATGCTTTTATAACCTCACAACTTGATTACTGCAATGCTATTGCTTCCAAAGCGGGTAGATTCAGACTGTTAACAGGTAGAAGGACATTTAAACACAACAGTCTTTTTACACCCTGTAATTTTAACTTATTTACATTTTACACCACTTTTTTTTTACACTGGGAATTTGCACTCGATAGATTAGGACTATATATATGATCTGAGCAGTGTTGGATTGACACTGGTAAATTTAATGTGAAGGACCAAACATCAGACAAGATGATTTGCCAACCTAGTGCCATTAACAAGCATTTGACTGCAGAGGATGAACAGAAAATCTAGTCCCATGCCAAAACCAACCACAGGACAGCAAGAAAGTAAAACATAATCATTACTAGGTGAATTAGGAGTGGAATAAACCCAGCATCAAAGGAAACAAAACACCAAACTCCCAATATACTGGTGCCAGGGTCTGCTTGAGCTCCATCACAACCAGGAGCAAACACTACAAGACATGGCAGCAATCTCAACAGATTGGCTGAAAATGTATAAATTTCATTCTGAGATTTTTTGAGGCGGACTGCATCCATTTGGTCATGCACAGCTCGTTCTTTAAGCTTGATCACCTGCTCATGTTTGATTCACTGTTTCTTTCACGCACTATTGGCTGCTCCTGTACTTTGTTTCTGATCGTGCTGTGTCTTTTACTCATGCCTGATTGAATCCTGTCTCTCCCTGTGCCCGTCTGTCTCCCTCTCGGTTTGCCCATCTGTTTGGGGTGTGAGCATTTTCTTCAGGACTCTGTAGACCTGTCACCTGTGCTCTGCAGGGGAGGTGGATTATTCATCTGTGTCCATCTTTATCTTTAAGTGAACAGAATTTCAATCTGGGACTTCTTTACATAATCAATGAATGTTTATCTACTGCTGCGCTGAAAGGCTGTTCAAACATAATGAGGGAGTCTAATGAAGAATTCTGTGGCCAAGAATGGAAGCACTCACGTTAATAGATTCCTTAAACAAGAATTCATTCGTTCATTCATTTCCTGCCCGCATTTTTACTTTTGGGTCACCGGGGTCTGCGTAAAGTTATTTGTTTGCTTTTTTTGCAATGGATGTAAGTCAACTCCTGCCATAGTCTGACGATCAGGGTGTACCCCCGCTTCCTGCCTAATGTGCGCTGCACCAGCAGACCCCCATGACCCCGAAAGGGATTAAGCTGGAAAGAAAATGGATGGATGGATATCAGTCAACTCCACTTAAAAATTCAGTTTCCATAATTTTATCTCACTTTATGTGTCGTGTATATGATTTAATGTAAGGGCCAAATAGCTTGTGTTTGTAAAATGTACTTCAAATTTTAATTTACTCATTGGAAACCTTTATCCAGAGTGACTTTTATTTGAAGAATTGAGCACATTTGAGTAAATGACTTCTGAGCTATACACACTTTTTTTGCCATCTAACATCACCTTCCACATTTATGCATCTGTTCTAGGCAAACAGCAGGTCTCTTCACAGTAATGTGTTTGTTTCATGCACAAATCTCCGGTAGAACATTATCGCTGCTCAACTTAGCACCCCAAATTACTCAAATTATACAGAAGATGAATCATTTACAGGTCTGTAAATATAAAGGTATTTTATTTGTTGCCTGGCAAACAAACTGTGGATAGCAGCAGCAGCTCCAGATCCAACTTTCCTTTCAGCAGGAACATTATAGCCCTTTTCAAAACTGAAACTTTTCACTGCAGATGAAGCAATGTTGAGAAGAAAAGAACCTTATGAGCCTGAGCAGCATTTATCTGTGTGTTTAACGACAATCTTTGTAATATTTGTTAAATATGTAATATTTGTAATATTTGACAAAATGCACAGCGCAAAGAGCTAGTTTTGAGAGTATTAGTGCCAAAATTGACTATGAAACAACAAAAAAGAATGTCACAAAATTACAGTAGCAATGGTTACAGTAGCCACTGACCCGCACCTCGACACTCATCCAAGCAAAGTGTTACATAAACACAGAGGTGTAAGTGGGTGGGGCCTGAGAGGTAAACTTTCGAAATTGAGGCATTTTTAATAAAAGATCAATACAGGACCATAATAAAGTGCATTTTTTGGACCTTTAACTACACAAATAGTCATGTAAGTGTGCAAAACAACTACAGGCTACAACAGTAACTTCTGGGCAACTGAGACAATGAGCGTGAAGCAGCTGACTGTCATCTTTTTTCCATTGGTAATAATAGTTTGTACTTGTTTCTTTTTAAGTACTTTTATAGAAATGTAAAATATGCAAAATCTTTCAGCGTTTCAAGCATATAAACAATCGTTTTGTGGCCAATTAAAGTAAATAATATATAGTGTAAAGAAAGGTAAGTTGATTTTTATTGTGCATTTTTGAAAAATTTGTACTTTAATGTACTTTAAAAGAGAGCAAAATTTGTAAAAAAAAAAAATTTCTGAATGAATATATATATATATATATATATATATATATATATATATATATATATATATATATATATATATATATATATATATATATATATCATTATCATTATTATTATTTCCAGATTTAATTTTTCTGATTAATTGTTCTGTTTTTGATTAAAGAGAAGGGAAGATGGTTGTGCTGTCACTTGCGATCGGATTAGCTGAACAAGACGATTTCGCCAACCTTCCAGACCTTCAGGAGGTGCCGACGAGCCAGGAAACTCCACCTACTGACAAACGGTAAACCTAAATCTTAATTCCTCTGCTAGTGTTGCATGGAATATTCCATCAACGGACTCTAACACAATTTGCACTGTTTAAAGAAAGAGTGGTACCCTTCATTTATGTAAAACATGATATAATGGTATAGCATCAAGTGCCATAAGTAATGGATCAGACCCCACTTGTCGGTTTGCAATCTCTGTATTGTGATCACTTTCATTTGTAGGTAAAATTAAAAATGTATTTATGAAAAACATTTCAAGCTGATTTAAGGGCTACAAATATGCAGAGGAAGAACACACGATATAACCACAATTGCACAAAAAAAAACTGTCCAACAAACATACAGAGATAAATGTGATTTCGGGAGAGCCTTTTGACTCAAACCCTTAAATCCTAAAGAAACAGACACCAGAACAAGTATAAAAGGGAGTATTTAGTCTGTTCTCAAAACACAACACTGAAGGAGACAATCTAATCTAAGCAGGTGGTGTACACCTTCCTATTGAGCCTTTGCGTCTTTTGAATTTCAGGCTTATGGTATGCATTAATGTTAAGATTTTGCTGAGTATTGTTGTACATTTACATTACATTCATACATTTGGCGGACACTTTTATCCAAAGCGACTTACATTTTGAATGAACACTATTTTTTTCAGTTCTTGCTTTTCCCGGGATTTGAACACACGTCTGTGTTTTTAGCGCAATGCTGTACCTAATGAGCCACTGGAAAGCTGTTGTTGTCCTAAATTATGTTTGTCCATGTTTGATACTAGCATGTATCTTTTCAAGTAGTAACCTGGGATATATTACTGCTTCCATTTAATAATAACATACTGCAAATATGTCTCTTGTGGGCACTTGTATGGATTTAGTGATTCCTCTTATTTGGTCAATCAGTAAATTCATTATCTTTAATCACTGTAATTGGGCAGACTGTAAGGTCTGTAGATATGTCTTTCACCATCTTTTTCAAAACCCAACAGTTTCCAAGTATTTTTTACAGGTCCCTCAAAACCCATGATTTTAGATTTACATCCTGTCAGAACAGTGTTAAACGTCATTTAATCAAACATATTTATATCTGTACAAGCTTATGTTTTTCAATTTCATCATTGGGTGGATGGACTACGTGCTTTTTGCACTAAGGCAGGTACTGATCAATCAAAGAACCTTCGCATAAGAAGGATTTTATGGGTAAATGTAGCATGTTTTTGCTGAAATTGTCGACAAACCAGCTGTATTAAAAAAAATTCTGATGGGTTTCCAAAAGCTCAATAAAATCTTCCTTTGATCGATAGCAAATATGCTACTCCATATTTGAATTGCAATCTAAAATCTCCCGCCGGATGTAAAAAGATCTCTTGGTGGCTCTTGAAATATTACTGGAACTGAAGGTGACTAAATTAAGAGGGTGAGTAAAAATTTGAGTGTTTTCTGCTAATCAAGTCCTCGACACACTCAAGCTCATCACAAAATCAATGAGTGTTGTCTTGTAGCTGAGCTGGTGATCAATCACGATGTCAGGGAGGCGTTTCACTAAGTTTCTTGTAGCTTGGAGGTAGAAAAGAATCAGCTGTGTGTTGTCATTCACAACAAATGTGGGTTGTCTGAGTGCAAATGTTCAAAATCCATGCCACAGCTCAGTAACATTCATAAGAACCATTCATTAAGAATCATTTTGGCTTGTTTGATGTTTTTATCAAGCATTAGCAAGGTCATTTGGATGGTCATTCTACATATTTTTTCCCATCATTACGTTTGTGTTCGTGGCATCCATATTGCTTTCATTCCCATATGCATTAGGTCAGTAATGCTTTACAATGCCAGATGATCTTCCATCCTTTATGGGCTTCTTCAGAGGTAGCCTTCAAACACATCCTTCCAATATTTTCCGTCTTCATTTTCCCAAGCTAATGGAGACTGTGGATTTTTAACAATAAAGCTGTTTGACAGAAGAAAAGGAAAACCCAAATATTATTTGGTGTGAGTGAACAGCATGGAAAGGATCGAGCTTGGTGGTGACTTAGGGTGTCAAGTTGTTTAGCGTATCCTCAAGATTTTGAGGTCAGATCAGTATCTTACACTAACAAGATTTTGAGGATGATTTGGAAATTGACAGATTCTCAAGATTTTGGTATTTGATAGTGAAATAATTGGATACCAGCAGATACTCAAGGTTTATATGCCAGATGTGCTTCAATCATTTGAAGATCATCTAGATCTAGGTATCAGATAGGGTTTGAATGTCTTCAGATCCTCAAAATACTGGTATCAGGTAGTAATAACCATTTTGATAATGAAATTCAGGAGGAGTTGGGGCATTAATTAGCCGCCCGGCTGGAGTTACTCAATCGCTAACTGGCCTACTGGCTATTTATACCTCTAGTAAGCTTAGTTTCGGTTGACAATTACAAAAAAAAAAAAAAAAAACGCTCCACACCCACCCCTTCGCCACACTGGGGTCTCTGGGCTCGGGGGACTCTTTGGGGTCACCAGACTTATTTAATGTTATGGTGAACTTTCAATCAGGATACCAGCAGATGCTCAACATTTCGGTGCTTGATATGTGTGGAACATTTTGGTGTCAGGAAAGTATCAGATGAAGGTAGATACTCAAAACTTTTTGTATTGGTTAGGTATTGGATATCCACAGATGTTTACACAATATTTTGATTGCAGGTCTGTATCATATATTGGCAATACTCCTTGTTTTGGTATTTGATTTGAATTGGACATCAGCATAAACTAAATATTTTCATATCAGGTAAGTATTGTATAAAGGTACATAATCAAGATTTTGGTATTGGTTAGGTATTGGACATCAGCATTGATTTAAGTTTCAGATACCAGGTCAGTATTGATTTAGGCAAATAGTCAAGATTTTGGTATCAGGAACGAATCAGATGCAGGTAGATAATCAAGATTTTGGTACCAGGAAAGAATCAGATGCAGGTAGATAATCAAGATTCTGGTATTTGTTGTGTACTAAAAATCACCGGATTCTTAAGATTCAGGTACCTAGACATTATTAGAAATCAGTGGATACAAGATTTGGGGATCAGTTGAGAATCTGATGCAGGTAGATATTCAAGATTTTGGTTTTGCTTAGGTATTGGACATCCGCAGATACTTACGTTTTGGCTATTGAGTCAGTATTGGATATTAGCATATACTCAAGATTTTGGTACAGAGTAAGAGGTGGTTATATACAGATACTCACTGTTAGAGCCTGCAACAAACTTCCCGATACTTATCCTAACCGCCTAAATCCACTCACCTCATCTTCCAATCGCTATCCCCAAAGTTCCTTCATCGCCTTGTTCTGTCGTCGAGATCTTTTCTCCTCCATGTCATTTCCTGGACTCATTCTCCAGTGTCTTGAGTCCAATACTCTCAAACCCAGATCCAGAAAATTCCTACGTAAGTGTCCCTGCCGGTGCGCGATCTCCGCAGTCTGCTGGATCCTTGAGATAAGCTTTATTTGTTGCGCATGTGCAGGGTGCACTCAATTGCTCATGCCTGGTGGTGCATGCTTCGCCCTGGGTACTCACCTGCTGTGTGCCAGGTGTGCTGTGTGCTTCTCGACTCTATTAGTAAGGACAGTATCTTCCTATTGATCCTCAAACGTGACTCTTAACAGTTTTGATTGCTGGTCAATATCAAATATCTGCATAAACCCAACATTCTGGTATCAGATCTGACCATTAAAAAGTACAAAGCCATCCATTGTGCAGGTAAAAGGGAACTGTTAAAGTGAGAAGAATATTAGGATGATACAATCCTTTGGTCTTTTTTTGACAGTTTGTGGATTCCCCATTATTTCTATCTCTTGGTCTGTAGTGTCGTTTTTGGATTTGAGGTTTGTGAGTAGACTCTGGACTGATACACACTCTCTCTCTCTCTCTTATCTGTGTGATTCAGTGAGGTGTCAAGATCACGGTGGGAGTGTGCTCATTAAATGAGTGTAGTCCAAACTAAAAATACACCCTCCTCCGTCTGGCTGACACACACAGTTCCTGAAGAATATACCTAGACACTTGAAACACATTCAGGATCAGTCCTCACACATACACACCCTCTCTCTCTCACTGAGCAGGTTACAATCTTCCTCAGTCAAGAGCACAGATTCTCAGATGAAGTAAACTAGAGTGTTTACTTTCCATAAGTGGTTGCATATTTCACCCAACTCTTCAAGATTCCTCTGCCCACCCGAGACTGTTCCTCGTTAAGAGTCCATCTGCTGCCAATTCATAATAATTCTCAACCCATCTGCTCAATCCAGCCTCATTCACACTGTCGTCAGAGAATAGGGGAATCCTGGGAAGTGTGAGGTTGCTTTTACAACCCTCATTTGCTTTAGCTGCCATCTTTATTCCAATAATGCCCTAAAACACACTTCAAAGTTCAAAATAAAATGCCATGTATGGCGACATAATCTCCATCTGCTCATGATATGGTACCTCACACTTTCTCTTTTGAGAGATAAAGAAATAGTTCATAGTGTGTGCTAAGACAGTGTCTTAACCTGCTCTCCTGGGACCAGTGCTGCTCAAAGCACTTGTGCTCGCTGTGTTAAAATAATCATGCTCTTTTACCCTCTCATACCTCTAGCTGCTTCCTCCACTCTCCCTCCCTGTGGCCCACTTTGAGATGAATCATGGTGTAACAATGCTCCATAGACTCTCCATCAACCACTGAATCTTCTCCAGAGCCCTGCGAATCAATGCATTTGAAAAACAAGCCATTCATCATCACGTATCACTCGTGCAATATGAAAATATCAATATCCATATCCACCTGCCAAAGCTCAGCTCTATCTCTCTCTTATTACTGTCCTGCGTAAGCCATTTATGAGTGTGGTTATGGCAGCAGAAAGCACATTTAGATGATGAGTGTTCATGATGAGAGCAACCATTTTAGCTTTATGGATCATCAGTGAGTAACAGAGGCTCGTTGTGTTTGTACATGAAATATTTAGAGGTTGGGGGGCATGTTGTTAACTGTGTAGCTTAAGAGTCCTGCCCCAATAGGAGAAATTTGACGAATCACAATCAAGTATCCATCACACTCGTGAATGCTCAGTTCATTGAATGGGCCATATTACATATTTTTCACATCAGCTAGAATAAATGTTGGATGCCTTTAGAATAGCACTGTGTCCTTTATAAATATTCAATACTTGTTGAAAAACATTCTTTGAATGAGCTCTAGTTTGTGTAGGTTGACAATGTTGTTCTCACATCCTTGGACTTCCCTTTTCTCTTAGGTATGGTGAATATTAAAGCTTCTAATTTGTTACCTACAGAAAAGAACTAGTAACCTGTAAAGAGCTATAAATCATGTTTATTGATTTATACACATTATACACATTCTTCAAATAACCCTACCATTAAATATATGGACTGACTTTTTCATAATAAAATGGTAAAAATCAGCTGGGGGTCAAATATTGCTTTACCACATTTTAGCATCTTGCCTTGAAGAGGTAACTTTGAGCACAAATGGACTAAAAGATGGAGCAGTGAGCTCCAGTATATCAATAAATGATTCATCTTTTATTTTCATCACCCACTAATTCTGCTACTCTATTACAGAGCGTTGGTGTGCGCTTGCAGATTTATTTCAAATCTCTGATGATGTAAGCACAGGAAATGATGTGTTCTAGCCAGACAGAAATCCTGCATGGGCGGCAAAAGACTGATGTCCAGACGACCACCTGCTGAGAGGTCTGACAGAGTATTAATAACTGTGAAGTCATTACAGTAACATTCATAAAAAGGCTGCAGAAATTATACTGATAATGTCTGTCCGCCATTAGTCAGGAGAGTTTGCTTTTAGAGTGTTGGGGGGTAAACTGGGAAATCAAGTACAGTTGGTTCAGTTGTAATTTGCTTTGATCACAAAAATCACAGAATTATCCATTATTTTAGAAGGTATTCACTGGGAAATAATTAGCTCACAACCCCAGCTGGAAATGCATTCAAAGCAAGTTAAACTGAATCCACACCATCAATGTTGGCTACTTTGAAATAATGGGTTTTTAAACACATTATTATTGCCACCCCAATGATTTCCCGCATGTGTAACATGTCTCTATTACTCTGTTTGCTATGGTAAACAGACCTATATCTCTTTACTTATGGTAAAAAGAAGCATCATTCTTCCAGAGGGACCTCACCTGTCAAATGAAGAAAGCCTAGATTTCTAGAAAATATCTTTTTTTTTTTCAAAGCAAGACAGTAATCACAGTGTTTCATTTCATTTTTGTGTTTAGTGATGTTTATATATTTTGGAAAGAGTTAAGTCATTAGACTCCTATATAATCCTTCTTCCACTGATATTCCTCCTTACTCACTAACACTTCACTTGGTGGAAATAGTCACAGATAGCATCCATTTACCATTAGTAAATGCACAAAAACATACCTTAGGGTCAAGGGAAAAATGGAAACATTTTTCAGTGGAAAAATGATGCATGTGAGCTGTTCGACAAATCGACAAATGCACAGGATAAATCCATAATTAATAAGGGTACTTGTGACTTTATGTGAACTTATTTTCTAAAATGATTTTCTAATCTGTTTTGTGCCGGTATATTTTACGTATTTACATTTACAAAAAACGCACCAAAATATAATCCTGAAGCACAGTAATGTATTACTCCGCAAGGCCACTAACTACAACAGCCACAATAATATGTCCATCCATCAACCTCTTTGGTTTCATCAGGGATCCAGTGTACCCAGAAGAGACACAACCAGCAATAAAGAGCCAGACAATCATACCACTGTATCAGTCATCCAATCAGAACACTCCTCCAATCCATCTCCCTCTGTGAAAAGGCTTATCCATGCAACATTATAATGGTTCACTCACCCTGACTCTCCATGATAGTTCCCATGCTTCTTGGATCTCCCCGTAAGCTGTGTCTAATTATTCTTCTTCATCTGCTTATCTGCTACTCACCCTCACTCCAGTCATCACCTCCAAGGTCATGACTGGGTTCCTTGGTTCCTGACACCTCCCTGCTGTTAAAGGCAAAAGTGACTTGACTGCAGAATACCACTCCCTTAAAAATATGTTGTTGTTTAAATAAACCCTTGTATGCAATTTCCGATCATGTGTTCCCTTTTCCTTTCAGCAGCACACACTGACAGGGGCTTACTATTCATACTAAAACATTTTTACAGATTTTTTAACTGCTATGAACCACATAAAATAGTTTTAGGTTAGTAAACACATTGGTTGACAATTTTGTGAAACCTGAAAATAACGGTTAATAAAGAGACGTTAAAATAGACATCATCTGGTTTAGGTCCAGACTGTATATATTTAGAGTGTAGAAAGCCAGGTTCTACTCCCTGTGGTGATATAATGGACTTGAAATGTTTTGAGGTGTGTGTCATTTCCAGTCGTGTTTCTGGTTGTGTGTTGAGCTGAAACCACTGCTGCAGGGATGCACTGATTTCCACACGGCAGGCTGGGTCTCTTGGTAGTGCTCCGTGCTACTCTTGAGCAAGCTTTAGGATGGATTCAGGAGGATCAGAACAAAGAGCTTGACACAGATCTTTTTATTCCGTTCTAATATATTCTGACAGTTTCAAAAGCATATATAGTTAGCAGAAGACCGATCACTGTCTCATCATGTATTCACTCTCATATCCTTCTTAATGTGCCTGACTTTCATTTTTCATGAAATGAGATATGTTGAATAATGTGCTTTGAGAAATTTAAATAATGTTGTAATTACATAAAGTAGTAGAGTGCAGGGAGTGCATCGTTTTATGGGTCAAGTAAGAACAAAAACCTATTACATTTTTGGAAACATCCTCTTCTTGAAAAACCTGACACACGCGTGGTCCTGCTCCGGTTTGGTCCTTCTCCGGTTTGCATTGTCACTTGCAGCAAAAAAATTGGTTCCAAACAACATCCACAGAACTGATTGGTTTGGATGCAAAATTTTCAACCTGTTTTGTTTAAAGGGTTTTGCCTCTTGTTTCTGCAACCAAACACCTTTTCGGAGCCGTTGAACTCTGCAGTAGAAGTGTGTGCAGTATAACTGTAAGGACCTCTGACTTTATATACAATGCTGGCATCTATTGATGTCCATCTACTCCAAGCTCTTAGAAATAAAAGCATTGTTATTAAGTTATCATTTTTATCAAGATGACATTGCTTCTGCTCTCAACACAAACATAGACATCAATAAACAGACAATAAGGATGTAGAATAGAAAAGGAATTGTGTAATTCATCATTTTATTTTACATTTTCAGCACGCAAACAAATATTAAAAGGCCAACCGTTTTGTAAAAGCCATATTACAAAATGATTTCTTTTTTTTAATGTACACAAGAGATTGATACACAGACTAAGTATTCCTTTGGGTTCTGGTTTCAGCTGGCGGCATCCAGGAGCGAAAGTAATGAGGAGTAGTGTGAGAAGCAGCAGTTGTTGGGAGTATTAGTTCAATAATAAAGGACTTTCTCTTTTATCAATCCAGGCCTGATTGGGATCATGTGCATCTGGCATCTGACGGTTTCATTGGAAGCTCACCGAATGGACAGTAACAGTCATGCATGAGAATATCACTGTATTTAAAGCCCAAGCTCTTCGCATGATTATGGATGAATGGGACTGAACTTTTTTGTGTCTCCTAGAAGAAAGCATCAATGTTTGAATGAAATCACAGAGAGTAAATGACGACTTAATCTTTTCTTTCCTTTAATGCTCTAACGGCGCTCAAGAAAGAAACACCACTGATTCTATCAGTCATTTCACAGGTTAATGAAGGAAAACCATCCGCCTTAACAGATCAGACATGGATTTAGAGAAATCTCAACACACACATCTGCTAATCTTCCTCTCCTCTGTCTTCCTCAGCTTCGCGATATTCACTGCAGTGTGTCGTTTCAGAGCTAAAGCATTGTACTGGGACCGATGGCTTAAGTCACTGTCAGACTTTGACACAAAGCACATTACATTATTTCTCTCTCTCTCTCTCTCTCTCTCTCTCTTTGCATTTTCTAGCTGTTGGTAGAAAGAGCGAGTAGATCTTGAATTTCTATTGACTATAGACTGTCTAGAACTATTCTAGAAAGGGTATATATATATATTAGCATTTTCTATCTATTTCTATCTATTTATTTGACTTTTAACAAAAAACAAACGAAACTAACAGAACCAACAGGTTTCACTGCTCAAAAAGGTTATTTAGACACTGGAGGCAAGTAGATCCCTGAAGGAGATCACTGGAGGTACGCAGATTATTGATGAGGGCATTGTCGACCTTTGAAGCAATCTTTTTTTTTTTTTTACATTGGTATTAATGTACAGATCACTAATAAAGAATACCAGGTTCATGCTATATAACAATACAAAAGTGAAGAAACAAAAGAACATTTTAAAATGTATGCAAAATTACAGAAACCTTCTGTAGGTAACCACTTTTTTACCGGATGCAACTGACAATTTATATTCAAGCTAAAATCTATAAAATGTAAAGAACATATTCTACCTTGAACTATCTTCAGATAGAGATGGAAGCACTCGGCCAGAGAAGCAAGGCCGGGCTGGACCGGGCAGCTCAATATCAGCCTGCCAGTGATATGGAAATAAAGGCCTGCCATCCGTGACTACTTTTGGGCTTTGAGAGCTTGTGCCTGTAGAAATAAATCCTGACTTGACACTCGCCCATGTGTTTGGCGACAAGGTTCAGCAGGGAAAATGGCCTGATGCATGTGAGGCTCCATGGTTCAGTGCTCACTGCTGCTCCCTGCGTATGTGTTGAACAGAAAGATGGTGTGTGCTTTATAAGAGATGATAGTCTCGTCCACTGGACTGTGTCTGTCTGGCAGGTCTATGGTGTGTTTGGTTATATCACTCACTGTGGTATACTAAAATGTATTTTTAGAACCTCAATGACATTAAAAAGTACCAAAAATCATGCGGTGAAATGAAAAATATGTTATTAAAATGTGGACATAAATATTTTTGTAGTTGCATATGTGTGGTGAAATGGAGCAGATGTTTTAGAAATCTGAGGTTGTAAGTATTTGCTCATTCACTTTCTGTTATCTCAAGGCTGGTGCTCTACTTTCAAACAAAAACTATGTCTCCTCTACTTTCTTAGTGTTTGTTATATTGGTAAAAGTGCAAGTTAGTAACAAAGCTCTAATCTAGAGGTGGGCAAGGAGGGCGGCAGCCCTGCACAGTTTAGTTCCAACCTTCATAAAACACACCGGATTGCACTAATGAAGCTACCCTTGGTTTGTTTAAAGCTGCCAGTGTTTGTACTGCTCTAACCAATAGTGTATGTCACTTCCTATTAATTTTCTCACCATGTTGGTATGGGTTAAACCTATTTTTAGGAGTACTAAGCATTGCTTTTTCATATTTATAATATCAATTATTAAATGTAGTAATGTGGTCTTTTGGTGAATACTGTATGTCTGATCCAGTAGTAGTGTGCGGTGACTGGTCAGGAAATTATTTTCTTTCAACCATTTAATGATGTCCAGTTTGGATTTGAAGTGGATTTTGGACAGATTTGTGCTTGAAAGGCATGGTTGCTTAAGGGGCTGACCGTAAAACTGCCTGCAGTTCAAACACCTTGAAACAGAAATGATTTGTAAAATTGGGACACCATTAACGTTTTGAATAAGGGAAAGGTTTGGGTTTAGAGTCTGGATAAGTATTAGAATCATTGTTAAGAATAAATGTAAAGCTTAGGTCTCCCTTAGGGTAGAAAAGGTGGGGTCAAAATAAGAGGAGAGACTTAGAAGTTTACCAAAATATAAGGATTCTGATTGGATTTAGGGTGTGGATAATGGTTGAAAGAGATTTGGATAATGGTTAGAATATGGTTTGTAATTAAGGCTTGTATGGTGGCTGGGATTATAGTTTGGATAATAAATGGGATAAGGGTTTGGATGATGGTTGACATAGAGTTTAGAATTGAAGTTTGTTTAGTGGCTGGGATTATGGTTTGAATAAAGTTTGGTTTAGATAATGGATTAGATTAGGGTTTGAACAATGGTTGGGGTTAGGGTGTGGATATTGGTGAGAAAAGTTTGGATTTAGAGTTTGCTTAGTAGCTAGAATTAAGGTTTGATTAATCGTGGGAATTAGGGTCTGGATAATGGTTGAAATGATGTTTGGAATTAGAGTTTGAATGGTGGTTGGTATTAGGGTTGCTATGTGTGAGGGAAGCAAGAGGTCCCACTTGCAAGTTCACAAACAGTTCTTTATTGACTGGAGAGCAGCAAACGGTGGAAATGTGTAGCTCGCTCACATCTCGATTTTACCACTGAAATCCTCAAACGGGGGTAACAGCACAGGTCCACGCACTCCAGACAGGCAAGATCTCAGACTTGAGGACGAGTCAGGTAGACATCGGTTTTCTCAAGTGTTGGGTTGGTGGAGTTGAGTTTGGTTAGTTGTTGGTAACAGGGTAAAAGTTTGAATTAGGCTTTGGCAAAGGTTTGGATGTAGGGCTTGGATAGTGTTTGGAATTAGGGTTTGGACAATGGTTTGGATAATGATTGGAATCAGGGTACGCATAATTGTTGGGATTATTGTTTGAATAGTGGTTGGGATTATGGTTTGGATAGTGGTTGGGATTATTGTTTGGATAATGGTTGGGACATGGATTGGAATTAGGGTTTTGTTAGTGGTTGGAGGTAGAGGTTGGATAGTGGTTGAGATAATGGTTAAGAAAATGGTTGGGATTTTGGGACTGAATAATGGTTATATGGTTTGAAATAAGAGTTTGTTTTAGTGGTCGGGATTAGGGTTTGGATAATGGTTGGGACATGGATTGGAATTAGGGTTTTGTTAGTGGTTGGGATTAGGGTTTGGATAATGGTTGGGACATGGATTGGAATTAGGGTTTTGTTAGTGGTTGGGATTAGGATTTGGATAATGGTTGATTAAGGTTTGGAATCAGGGTTTGGATAATAGTGAGGATTTAAAAAAAATTAGAGTTGGCATAGAGGTTGAGTTTATAACCCCGCACATGTATCAGAGCCGTAGGGAGAACCAGTCGCAGATGGTTTATATTACAAATATGAAAAGGTTAGGCAAGTGTAAGTATAGGCACCAGAAGACCCCTTCACCCTTATCATTATCCTTATGCGCATATAAAAGATGAATGAATGTAATTTCAGCTGGCTTTTTGCTTTCAATCTGGAATATTGCAGGGTATAAAAAAAGTTACATAATGCTGTGACTTTACCCAGAGCAAGAGGGAGGGGGGACGTGGGTGCGAGCTGGTGTCAGAGGGCATTTAATTACAGAGATGATCTGAATTGGAAATGCAGGATGCTGCGGCTGCTCTCCAGCTACAGTAACTGAAAGTGACGTGTGATCAAGTGAAGTATCAGACAGCCACGTCCTGGCAAACATGTAGAATTAAAATCAATGTGTAAAAATGTTGTATAAAACAAGTAATTTTGTGAATCACGTATTTGCTTATTTAACTTTTTTAAGCACTAATTTTAAATGTTTTAATCTCTCTCTTCAATCGGAAGTATTGGAAAGATCCATGCAACTTTATTTTCATCACCCATGTATATGCATTTCTTTAAAAGCACTGAAAAAAATGAAAGATGTTTAGAGTAAAATGTTCCTTTAACTCAATAATGGGTCAAATATGCATCAAATCATGTAGCTAATGGGGGAAGGGTGGCTTCCCCCATTAGGAAGGGAATTTATTAATAACATGCCTTGTGGTACATATTCTGATGACAAATAAGGGATGTTATTTTTGGAGAATAAGCCAAATCTTAAGGCTTTTTGCTCTGTGTGTTTGATTTGAAGTTAAAAAGTAGGAATCCAGGAAACTCAAAGCTAAAAAATGTTGCCAATGTCCTCATGGTTAAAATTAAATGTGAGCTGTAATAATAGTGATCTGTTCACTGGAAAGCCCTAATTAACCAAAAAGAAAGCAAGAGAATGCTGCAGGGCCCTGGGTAAGATTAGAAAGCACAGAGACAGCTTAACTTGAACACAAAATCACACATCAGCATGTTAATTCATGAGAGGAAAGACCTCCAGTAATTCTACAGGCAAAAGCCTCCCCACGCAGAGCCTGGATTCACCGGATTGGATTTTTGAGCTGCAAAAATAGAAAACTAGTCTGCCTACGCTTGAAAAAAGCTGATGGTGAAGCAGTTTGCTGGCAACCAGGATTCATGTGTCATTAGCATGCTACGAAGCATTAGTATGCATGTGTAAAGAAATGGTCACTCTACATTTTTCAGTCAGTTGACTTCCATTTATTTGTATGTGAATGCATGAACCTAAGGGTGCAATCTTGTGGGCTGCTACTTTGCATTTTGCTGCGTTTGGGGTCAGGTTTGCTGAACTCTGGCCTGTAATTTGGATTATAGCACATGAGGACCAGCGGATGATTTATGTTGAATGACATGACCTCTTAGCAGAATTAAAAAACTGCATATTTTATTAAATGTATTGGCTGTGCTAGAAAACGGGGAGTGAAGGTATAGCTCCCACTGATTCAGTATAGTAATAAAATAAAACCAGAAAATATATTAATATCTTTGTTAAATAGTTTCATGCAAAGGAATGCCTTGTTTCTGTATGTACACTGAACAATGTTTACTTTTGATATTAGATATCTACACTATATTTCCAAACTATTCACTCACCAATACATTCGTCTTCCAGTGATTTCGATTGCCCTTTGTGAATCAAATCAAGCCCCTAGACCTCAGCTGAGTGGTCACAGCATGGTATTGTCAAAGGATGCCTTCAGTTCAGCTCAGAGCACAGAGAGCTTCATGGAAAGTGTGTCCATGCCTAAGCAGCTGCATCGCAACCATACACCACCAAGTGACAAGTGGTGTTAAGTATGCTGTCAATGGAGTCCAAAGCAATGGAAATGTATACTTTGGAGTGGTTTCATAGTTACCAGTAGAACAGCACTCACCTGACTGCATTGTACTGCTCGTGGATTATGGTCTGAGGTTGTTTTTCAGCAGCTAGACCCTTAGTTCCACAGAAAGGAAAGGAGATTTTGAACTTTGAAGGTGGTGGCTTCTTGTTTCAAGTTGACTATTCACTCATGCACAAAACAAGATCGATAAAGATGTGTTTAGTGTGGATAAAACATTGTTTAAGTTCAAGTAACTTCACTCCAACCACATAAAGCTGATGTACTACAAAGCCAATCAATCAATCATGCAATCAATCAAAGTTTATGTATAAAGTGCACATACTGCAATCACTGGCAGCCCAGGGCGCTTGAAATAAGGCAGTGTTTTTCAACTATGAGGTGAATTTTTATGTGTCATAATAATGGTTAGAGTCAAGGTTTCCTAAAAGAAATAATGTTTATAAAGTGTAAACTGCTTTTCTGTAGCGCAAGTTAGAGGAGAAACCCCGGGTTAAACAATGGTATCTTACCTTTAGCTTTCATTTCCGAAATATGATTTTAAAAAGAAAGTTTAAAAGTGGGATGAAAAACTCAACAAGTAACCAAGGCAGGTCCTCCTAGAGCGGGACCATTCTACACTGCCTGTAGTCTGGCCAGCAGAAATATATGTATGCCTTAATAAAGAGCATTACAATAAATAAAGTGACATAAAATGCCAATTTTTCAGGACTTATAGCTAAATAAATGTACAAGAGCTAAAAGTGCATGGTGTGGAACATTGTCCAAAGAAACATATACAAAAAAAAATAAATAAATAACGGGAAAAAATTATGCAAAACATGACATAGTTTTGACATAACATGACAAAGCTTTTTAAAAAGTATAAGTGAATTCTGGTTAAAATGAGTGATTAAAATTGATGTAATTAGAAGGACGTCCGTTAGCGTGGTATTTTCTCCATCTGTCTAAACTCACAAATAAACCTCAAGAAAATTGTTAACACAATTTAAAGGCTTACAAAAAGCCTGTTATAGCTGCAAATCTCAAATCTGTTTCTCTAAATCTCTTTATTAAACTGCAGAAGCTTCAGGGAAAAAACTGGCACATAATAGTGACAATAGTAACAATTTTCCCACAGGAAATTGTTCAAAATATCATTAAGACTTCTATGTGTTTTCTAACAATACACGGTACTATATGAACTGTTGAAGTCTCCAGTAAGTTTTCAATCCGCAAAAAGACAAGAGTAAATCTACATGCAATGTGAAAGCCAAAATACCCAAACAAACCTGAAAATTGTTACCATTTAAAACCTTTATGATCAACAGAGCACCATCATGACAGCTTGAGTCAACCGCTCAGATCTCAGCCTGTCAGTGTAGCAGGGATGTGCTGGAGCGTTTCACTCTTAGTTTCTGAGTTTGAGTTAAATCTTCATCGGAGTCTCATCCATCACGCACTGGTGTCTCCATCGACATGCTGACGGTTTTCTCTTCATGCTTCATGCACGTGTGTATCAACAGCACGCCCCTGCCTCGTCATGCTCATCCCTCGCTCATATGTTCACCGCTTTCATTTCCTTACACCCCCATCTCTCTCTCTCTATGCCTCTTCTCTCATGCATACACCTTGTTGTTGAAAATCTCCATCATTCAACCTCACGTTGCAGCATAAACACATTTATACTGAATTTCATCGACCACTGTGCAATTTTTACAGCTTCAAATGTGACTCATCAAAGTGTGAATAAATCAAATTAGGTGCTAAAATTAAATGACCTGCACACTGGGAAACTTGATAGCATTCTAAAGAAAAAATCTGCTAAATAATAGCTATAAACATATGTTTAAACTCCAGGACTCAGTGTTATGTAACCTTTAACATCAGCTAGCAAGCATTTGACTGATTAATGTTTACAATCTTTCAACCAATGGCAGGGGAAGCTCATTTTAGGTAGTAAAAGTTATAATACTGTTAATACTATAATACTGCATGTTGCTAAGTTAACAGCAAAAGTATGAACAAGTAAATGGAAAGTAATAACTTAATAAATCCCCCCAAACCCCCTACTCCTCTCATACAGGTAAGCACCTTGGAACTAGAGGACCACTCTTGCAAGATATCAGTTGGAACCAGAAGACCTATCACATAGGTGAACACACCAAAACCTCTGGGACACTCTTGCAGGTTATCAGTCTGGAACCAGGGGCTCTCAAACAGTTGATGACCACTTTTGCATTAGAGTTCAATAGAACCACAGGACCGCTGTGGATGGGAATCAAAAGGGAATCTCTATTCGCGAAGTAGCACCGAACCAGAGGACAACACTTTCAGGAGAGCATGCCGGGTCAAGGGAGCCACTCTTGTGGGTAATTAACCCAGAACTAGTGGATCAGCCCAGGACCAGAGGACCACACTTGGCGAGAAGCAGCCCAGAACCAGAGGACCACTCTTGCAGGGAAGCAGCCTGGAATCAGAGGACCACACTTGGCGAGAAGCAGCCCAGAACCAGAGGACCACTCTTGCAGGGAAGCAGCCTGGAATCAGAGGACCAATAGTTCAGAGAAGCAGCCCAGATCCAGACGACCACTTTTGCATGGGAGATTCCAAGAACCACAGGACCACTGTGGATGGGGAGTAGCCCAGAATCAAAATGGAACCTTCATCAGGGAAGTAGCACCGGACCAGAAGACCACATCTTCAGGTGAGCATGCCGGGTCAAGAGGGCCAGTCTTGTGCTAAGTAGCCCAGAACCAGAGGCCCACTCTTGCAGCTAATAGATAAGCAACCAAGAAACTGAAGGATCACTCCTAAAGGTGAGTAACCTAGAACCAGAAGAGCACTCCTAAAGGTGAGTATGCCAGAACCACAGGACCAATCGTTCAGGTAAGTACCCCAGAACCACAGGACCACTCCTACAGTGAGCAGCCGTGAACGAGAAGACCACTCATACTGGTGATCAGCCTGGGATATTAGGAACTTTGTTAAAGAGGGCATATTCAAAATATTTAAGCCATTTTTACCATCCTCAAAGTATCTACCTTTGGCCCACATGATTTTAGGTTACAATTATATGCCAAAGATTGGATTGGATGCTATGCTTGTTTGATTATTAAAAAGCAGATTGTAAAAGTACCTGTTTATGACCACTTTTCCCTTTTTTCCATCTTTATTGTCTGGAGTGTATACAGGACAGTCATCCTCAGTTAGTTTTGGCCATTCTTTCTGACATTGCTTCTTAGAGATATTAGCTCTCGGCTGTGTGGATAATTATTGTTAATAAGAATGCTAATTGCAGCCTCATGTCTGAGACTTTCGCATTCCATTGAATGATTGCTGGATATTAATTCTTTTGAGTAAATGTCAGGAAAAAGCCTCAGATTAAATTAAAATTGGACTCACTAATTTACAGTGTGTTGGAAAGAGTGTTTTTGGATGTCAGTGTTCAATAAATGTAACAAAATACTGGTTACAGGCAACTAAGGAAGAGATTTTGCTCCCCTCTCCTTTGGAGATCACACCCAAATCATTGAGGTTTTGAGGCTGACGTGGTTCAATTTTTCTATGCAATTAAGGTCTTGGCCACTCCAGGACCTTAATGTACTTCTACTACAGACCCCTTTGTTGCCCCCACCATGGGTATTTTTTCCATTATGCCTAATACCAATCCATGATACACAGAAAAAAGGACAAACAAGGTACAACATTCCAACAAGTTGGTTGGTTTTTGGTTGGTTGGTTGGTCGTTCGGTCAGACTTTGTTTGGGTGGTTTGTAGGTCAGACAGTCAATCATTTGATTGGTTAGTTTGTGGATTGATTGATTGGTTGCTTGGTATGTTTATTGGTCGGTCAGTCGGATGGTTAGTTGGTCATTTGGTTGGTTGGTCAGTCGGTCATTTGGTTGGTAGGCCAGTCTCAGTCAGTCGGTTGGTTGATTGCTTGTTCGTCGGTTGGTTGGCTAGCCTTATAGACTTACTACTTACTACTACTTACATTGGACATTGGACTGTAAAATAGACTAGACTTGAAAAATGGAAACTACATGCTGGTGAGAGGAATTCTAAACTGGTGTGCTTTGATGTGTATCTACAAGAGACTCTTTCTAAAGCTTTTAAGTATTTTTTCATGGTAGGGTCAAATTAAAGATTTTGCGGTTGAAACCAAATGAGCACTTCAATCGGTTATGCTTGGAAGACAATTTCTTTCTTTTCACTAGCGAGAGGTTTAGGATAATAACAGACTTTTGTTATTAAATGTTTTTGATTTACCACTAAACAGGAAATTGACTTCAAGATCCTAAAGATGTGTGATTTTGCAGGTGCAGAACGAGTGAAATGTCAACCTTTAAAACTTTCTGAATCAGTTGGGGTTCAGATACTGTAAGAAAGTATTTCAGTTACTTTTCAGATTCAGTTTGCTCTTCAAACGTGACTGAAGAAAATAACAACCTTCTTTCTAATGATTTGACAATCTCCACATACACAGCGCTCTGAGAGGTTTACAAGCACCGGAGGATTTAATGACCTCATGATCTTTACCAATTCCAAAGTCTAGAAATAAGAATTTCATCACGATGTAAATGAAGGCCACCTCTCCTCCTGAAAGCTCTAAAGCTGCTCTCTCATGCTTATGTAAAATCCCACTGGAAACCTAGGATGTTTCATAATTGATAGAGTAGGAGGAAACATGGAGAATTGAGACTTGCATGTCTTGGAAAGAATTTCAGCAGTTTCTAATAAGAAAATGTTGATAACAAGTCAAACATTGGGGGGTTTGAACAGACATATGTTTCATAATCAGAATTCCAGTGTTTACAAATGTAAATAATGTATTAACTGCTCATGAAGCCCTTGATTCCTTTTTTTAAAGCATTTTAGAGCCTCTGTCAAGCAGGCAATTGTCATAGAGAATGAGCCAGAAGTTATAGGTTTATTAATTTGTTTTGTCTCAGCAATGTTTTATGTTAGGTAAGGGTTTAGGATAACCTCAATGCATCGAACTCTACAAGTACTTCCAGTACAAATTGTCTTTGTAAATGTTCTGTAACCTGTTTCACCAATACAAATATGTGCAGTTCCTATCTTAAAAGACACAAACATGAGAAATAAGTAAACAGTGCAAGCAAAAGGACCAAAAAAGATTATAAAAGGTAACAATATTATAGTCACAAGAAAATCTCAAGATAATTTCGAGAAATCAGTCAGGAGAAGAGGTCACTGCAGACAGCTAGGATCACAAATCGAGAAACGTAACAAAAGACAAGCATAATCACAGGAAAACAGAAGGCGGGTGGCAAAAAGACATTGAGAGCAGGCACTAAGAGCCTCAGATGTTGGTCATTACATTCAATACTGACAGGAAGAGGAAACAATTCGGGGGATTTCTCTGATGGAGACAGATTCTGACAGGGTGCTAAAGAAGTGCTGACTGTGTGAATGTTTTCTGTTAGCTATACTTCTGAAGCCTTAAATGTTCTCACTTTGTGAAGCATCCTGACAAACCATTTGTCACTGACCAACTAAAAGGGATTGTACATTCTTCTAACGTTGTTAGGTTAAATTTGGATTTTTTTTGGTTTAACAATTGGTCACGCACTCTGATTACAGCACACATTCACTGGGGCATTGTTTCTATAAGCTTCTACAATGTCAATATATTTTTTCACACCAGTGCCTCTCCAAGATCTTGAATGATGATGGTAGAGTCCTACATCCAAAAGATTCTCAATGGGGTTAAAGTCTGGATACTGGTGGCCAATACATGTGTGAAAATGCTATCTCATACCTTTGTTTCCACCTTTCCACAATCCAAGCTGATGAATCCTGGCATTGTCATCTTGGAATATGTCCTGGCCATCAGGGAAGAAAAATCCATTGATTCAGTATATTCAGGGAGTCAGCTGACTTCATTCTATGAGTTTATCCTAATGCTGAACCTAGACTTGAGCAACTGCAGCACCTTCAAATAATCGCACTGCCCCCACAGGCTTGTACATTTAGTACAGTAGTAAACAACAGTGGGTCCATCATTTCATCTGCCTCTCTTCTCACTCTGATCCACCCATCACACTGAAAAAGGATCAATCTGAACTTATCATACCTTCTTCCATTGCCCCAGAGTCCAATCTTTATGCTCCTTATAACAAACTGAAGTCCTCACTGATTAGTGGTTCCCTTCACATTGTGTGTGTGTGTGTGTGTGTGTGTGCGTGTGCGTGTGTGTGTGCGTGCGCGTGTGTGTGTGCACATATGTGTGTGTGTGTATGTGGAAATGCTCTTACGTTCGCTGTTTGGACAGTTTTAACCCAATTTTAGTAGTTTCTGCAATCATTCTTAGATGTATTCTCTACTTAATGCAGATAATTAAACCCTTCTCAAACTAATATAATTTCCATGATAGGATATGTTTTTCGGCGGTTGTTTGAGAAACAACTCTTTGCTGCAGTTGGGGTTAAATAACTTATTGTCAGCTGAAAGATAATCGCAGTAATTATACAAAAGAAGGCCACTTTTAAAGGGGCAGACAGTGTATTACATACCCAATTCAAAATTTGTGTATTTGGTTAAATAGCTTTAAACGGTCCAGCTACTGCTTATATCACCAAAGATTCTGACCCTAGGTCAGTTGGATGGGGCTGTGTTGCCTTATTGGGGTTCCCCAGTCAAATCTAAAATGGAAAGGTTAGAGGCTTTTTCTATAGCTTTGCTCCAGCTGTGGAATGGTATTCGTCCAGCATTTCATGATGTTTGAATCAAACTTGAGACTTGTTTCCCAAGGCATAGAATTGTAATTTTGTAGTCAATGTATCTTTTTTGTGGCTTGTATATTTATATAGTTATTCCGTTTGTGCACTACTTTGGGCGGCATACTTTGAAACATTGAAACATAGCATCATTCATATCCTTCAGATAGAATTTGCTATGTGCATTTATTTGTTGCATGTTTTCATTGATATGGATATTTTTGGGATCTATAATTAAAGAATTTGTTGAAGTAAAATATTTTCAAAATACAACAGAAGTTTTCAGACAGGAAACAAATCTCTGTGGAAAAGTACTTTCTCACTCTTGAGAGCCTGTGTCTCCCTTTTCCTGATTCTGTCTGTCACTCAGCCATATCCATGAATTCCTCTCTTCAGGCGCTCTTAACTTCCTTCCAGCTGTTTTTTCTATGTCTTTCTTTGGGATGTAAAGTTCAAAGTGGTTCTTGGTCTCCCTCCTCTGGTAGATGAAATTATTATCCTTCTACCTAAAGTTAAAATCCAAATTGGGCTCTTATGAGCTATTTTCATAATGAAGTATACTTTCTTTGGATTTAATTAATGTCACTTTTGGCATAATTGCCAAACTTCACAAACTTCACAGGTTACCAACAAATGCAGATATTAAACAAGGTTTAGAAAAGTGAACTGATGATAAGTATAAATAGTGTACAGTGAGAGCTGTTAGACTCAGTGGTGCTGGATTTAGGAAACATCAGACTGGCAGTGGAACTGTGTTGTGGGGGGTGGGGGTACAATATGGATCGTGGAGTTATATCGTCTCTAGGACCTGAAGTGTATTTGTTTCTTGGTGTTATTGTGATTCTAGTCACTTCTGAAACGTTGTCTTCTTTTTTTATTTAATATTTATTTTATAATCTTCACATTTTAAACGAGAAAGATTATAAAGTTAGCTCTCATTCTTACAGTAAAAAAGATTACTTAATGTAAACATTAACACTGCCACCTAGTGGATGGATGGCATCAAATGCTCTCATGCAAATCAAACTAGACCCTATCTTTCTTAGGTTTGTATCCTCAAAAATCTTTAAACTCAATTTTAGCTTGTTATATAAATGTTAAATAATTGGTTTAAAAACATAAGTGTTGTAAAATATTGTAGAATAGTGTTATCAACTATTAAGAGTACACATTTTAATCAAACTTTGAACCTTTATTGTAACTTTTTAAATATTTGAACAGCTCACGTTACATTTTAATATAGGAGCCTAATTTGAAAGCAGCTTTATAAGTCTTGCATCTATTGAACTTGTGAGCTTTTAGACAGTTTCTGCTTGAATTTATTTTCAAGATGTTAGAATAGTCTCCCAGAGCTGTTGTTTGGATGTCTGCGTACCACCTTCATAGATCCATAGATCCTTTGCTTGAGGATGCTCCACAGGAGATGGTGAATTGTCAAGAATAATTTCACTACTGGAAGCAAGAGGTCATCTTTGCTCCTTCGGGGACCAGCTCTCTTCCCATGGTTTTGGCTCAAAACAAGACTTTCTGACATTGCAGTCTTGTTGGAACAAGGTGGCATCCCATCAACCATCCACTAGTCCATCTATTCTAGAGCATCCAGGGTAGCACAGCACTCATCAGTGAACAGCCCTGTTTGACAATTAGTCTTTATGTAATTTTCTGCCCAATTGAGCCATTTCTGCTTATGAGCCTTGGTTAACAGTGCCCAAATGGAAGATTTATGCACATAACTGTTACAAAGGTTTATGTAACAAGACTGTAGATTGGTAAATATCTGGTAGAAATCTTCATGAATGTGCCTTTATCTACATGAACCCATCTGTGCTCTGAATCAGCCACAAATCATTTAATAGTGCAATGGTCAAGTAAGTTTTTGTAAAATATGTGATGTTTTCATACCTCATCCAAAACCGTGAACTATTTCACACTTTTCAACAGCAAAAAGAAAATGGTGTTCTGCCCAATAATCCCACCTTTAGTAGTTTGTCTTTAATTGGGCTCACTGGGCAATGTAATTATCGCAGGTGCCTAAAAAATCAAAACAGCTCAGAGACACAATGGCATCAATGAGTCAAACTGAAAAAGAAAATATTTCATTTTTGTGACACAGAAATATCCTTTGCATGGTTATTATACACATGGTGTAGATTTGTTTTGACTAAAGGAATAAATCAGTCAATAAATTCTCCAAATAGTGGGTTAAACATTACGTGTCATGTGATTGTTGTCCAATCAGCAATACATGAGCTGCCCTGCTAAACAGCCAATGTGTTCTATGGCTTTCAAGCCAAGCTACTAAATACTAAATTTTAGTATATTTTATGACATTTTTTTACATACAGATATTCTGTTCCTTGATTCTTTCTTTTATTACATTTTACATTCATTGTTTCTGAGGTATCCAATTTTTATTTTCTTGTCGTCCTATTTTGCTGTATGGTGTACTTGGGCCCAAGTACATGAAATAAACCTCTCTGTGATTCTTAATGGGCCATGAGTGCCGCCCGTTTCAGCAGAAAATAAAATGGGGCAAGTTCTGCTGCGCAAAGTGGGTTAGAATGTGAGAATGGCTTGGATTGGCTTTCGATTACAGGTATAGAAAGTGCTTCCTGACAGCTAATAAAACACACACATACCTGCACTGAAGTGGGTTGTAACCGCATTGCAAGCTGGGTTGATTTGCAATCCAAAGGACCACCCTTCTCTAGTTCTTGTAGCTTTCTCAAGGAAAATGCTTGCTATAAATCCATAGTTTCGACATGTCAGTTGTTGGTGGCCAACCAACCGCTCAAAGTCAGAGTTTCAGAGTTTACAGATGAGATGGTAGGACAACGTATAGCACTATGAGATGTCACTTCAAGCAAAATTATGAACAAAAGATTGAAATTAAAATATTTTACCCAGTATCGGTTTTAACAGACAGTACATTTGTCCTAAATAATATTCAACGCATGTAAATCACTGAAAATATCATGTTGTTTACATCATGTGTATTGTGGCCATTAAAAGGGAACAAATAATATCGTATTACTTTCAGGGAATAAAGCATTTTAACCAATATATGACTTTTTCCACTTACATTTTTTTTTTTTTTTTTTTTTATTTCGTGAATAAGAAATCTGAAACTGAGGGTTTTCTCTTGTGTTTCTTTTGCAGATCAAACAGACCGGGCAACAGCCCCAAAGGCCAGACACCAGACGATAGTCAGAGACGGACAGACGCTAACTCATCCTCTGACCTGGCCAACTCTGTTACCAGCGATATGCTGATGGTAATGCCAGCTCCTGCATGTACTTTTGCTACAGACTGATCTTTGGTTAGCTTGAGTTTTTTGTGTTGGTTTTGAATCTTAAAGTGAAACTTGCAAACATAGCTGGAGGTTGATGTCAAGCTCATTGTTTGTACAGTGTCCTAATGGTGACAGTATCTCAGTGGCTCCAATCTCAGAATAAAGACCCCCTTAGACTCTGTGGAAGGTTCCAACTTTTTTTGTGGTGTGGAATATGCAGCTGCATCTGTACTGCAGACAGAAAGACACTGTCAAAAAAAAAGGCCAACTCATAATCCCTGCTGGAGTTTGGCTCTCATTCTTTGGTATCTCAACCATGAAGGATGTGGGTGTTTCAACTCCCACATGTTTGACCATGTTAGAGTAAAAAAATAGCAGTTTTTCTCTAGTTTTGCTCAAATTATCTCTCATTTACTCTTCATGTCTGCACAATGGATGGATTTTCATCATGGGTAATTAAATGTAAAGGCTTTTGTTGCACAGAACGAAACTAAGTTTAACTGTGCGCTTGTTTAAAGTTCCAAGTTTATAAGAGACACAGAGACTATTGCCCCGGACACTTTGGCAACTCTAGGACTACAATCATACAGCCAAAATCTGTAATTGTTACATTCCCAGTCCTATCTTTCTACTTATTACAATTTAGCATAGTTAGTTTGCTGTTAGCTTTACTCATTAGTGTAAATAAAATGTATTAAGTTCCTTACAGCAATACAAAGTTGTTTATTCCAGACTAAAAAGCAATGTTTTTGAAGATATGCATTTGTTGTAAGTTGTTTGTTTTTCTTTTTATGTTAATAAGGAATGAGTGTTGTAGAGAATTGTGCTTATAATAATTTTATAGACAAATGACAAAATTTACTTGGGAGTGGGGAGTTGGGAGTGCAAAATCTTACTTAATTTTTACTTTTTTATCCCTCATCTCAAAGTTTATTTTACATAATTTTAAAGCTCACAAGTTTACATACCCTGGCAATATTTTTGATTTCTCAAAAAACACGAAAAATTAGATTTTTCTAAAAACATGAATAAAAAGACAAAAACTTTTTTTCCCTGATCAAAAGTTTATACACCCCAGCTCTTAACATTTTGTATTCCGCCCTTTAACATCATTGCCAGCCTAAAGTCTCGTAGTTGTCGATGAGGTTCTTTATCTTCTCTGTTGGTAAAACAGACATATATTGGTTTATGATTGTATCTATATTCCTTTTCAAACCTGCTTATTCCCTTTTGGGGTCACAGGGGTCTGTTGGTGCCTATCTCCAGCAAACATTGGGCAAGAGTACACCCTGGTACACCCTGGTACACCCTGGAGTACACCCCAAGGGTACACCCTGGACAGGTCACCCTGAACATTCTCTCACACATTCACACCTATGGGCAATTTAGATTATTCAATTAACCTAACCGCATGTTTTTGGGATTGTGGGGGAGTACCCGGAAACCCAAACAAGCACGGGAAGAACATGCAAAAACTCCAGCAAGGTTACCGTTGAGCCTCGAACCATATATATATATATATATTCTGAAAAATGGCCAAGATATAAGAACATTTTCCAGGGTCACATTTGTTTCTAAATCATAATGCTTTTCCATACAGTAGTTCTGGTTTATTTTTTTCACTCCGAACCAGTGGTGGTTTTGAAGGGAATTCGTAAAGCATAATGGGTAATTGCTGCTCTCTCTTACAAAATTCATTCTCACACACAAGTGTCAAATGAAACCTACCTCTACATACCCCCAGCAATTCCAAAGTCTTTGTGCCACAGGGATCACAGATGACAGGCTTCACTGACTCTGTGTGTCATTATGTGGGTGAGAAGGCGTTTTTAAAGAGATGTGATGAAGGCTAATGATGGTGCTTCTTCTTTAAGAGGCTGCCAAAAGCTGTTGTAAGTGCCAGGCTGCATCCCACTGAGGGAGTCCGGGCATCGGGGCATGGCATGTCGAATTAGGTCTAGTTTTCACTTTCAAGGTCCTGGCTTGGATGGGAGTTCATTAATTTGATGCGCCTCTGCTTGTCAGGCCACTTTAAGTGATGGATCGTAGAGGTGTTTTCAAAGGCCAATGACCATGTCACAACTTTCTGGCACTTTAAGACAAATGAAACTTGTTAAAGAGTGTCAGCGCACTTTTGTGTGTTATTATAAGACATTTGATGCATTATGAATTGACTCAAGTTTTCGGAAGCCTATTGAATCTTCTTTGTCATTCCATGCAAAAGTATTTTCTCTTTTTGTCCTCAGCTGTCTCCAGGCTCAGAAGAAGAGGAGCATGAAGGCCCTGTGTGTGAAAAGCTGGGTCAAATTCAGTTCAGTGTGGGCTACAGCTTTCAGGACTCCACGCTAACGGTGAAAATCCTGAAGGGTCAAGATCTGCCGGCCAAAGATTTCTCAGGGACTTCCGATCCCTTTGTCAAACTGTATTTGTTGCCGGATAAGAAGCACAAACTGGAGACCAAAGTCAAAAGAAAGAATCTCAATCCACACTGGAACGAAACCTTCCTGTTTGAAGGTCAGGTTCTTTCATGGTTATATCTTAACGCTGCTTTGAATGCCTACCCTCATCCCTCTCTCTTTGCCTTCTCCTAATATTCTTATAAATGTATTGCACCAAAACAGACGTGAAGGATGTGTTTCGGTTCAGAATATCTCCTTCTTGTTGGAATTTGCAGAGGTCAGATTTTTTGCTGGCACCAGGTTTGCACACATCTCAGTAGGAATTTTTCCACTTTCCACTGATACTTTAACCGTGTTAAAAGGTTCCAAGGCAACTTGTCCCATTCATCATCCATGTGGTAGGGTGCCGTTTTCCTCTCCCTCAGGCAGAAAAACACTCCCTAAGTATAATGTTTTCACCTAAATGTTTGAAAAAAAAAATTCTAGTAATCTAGTAATCTACTAAATAATGGTAAACTAGTAGAAAAATACTTTTAATCTCAGCATGAAGGATATTTTCACAATCAAATTGTTAAAATACGTATTTGAATCTGTAGTGAATTGAGAGCGCTGCGCTTAATTTGTGCATGAGGGGGTCCTGAAGCACCATAAGAGTGCTGAGAATATTTTTCACCACTGTGTCACAATGTCGTTGTTTCATTTGTTTCATTTGTTTGGAACAAGGATGCTTTGAAAGTTTCAGAACTTTCAGGGTTTAAGGTTTTAATTTGCTGGATTTTAAGGGTTAAAAACAAGTCAGTCTTGGAGCTTCATTTTTTGGTTCATTATCTGGTTAAATGGCCTTATTTAAGAGTTTTTTTGTGAAATTTCCGGTCAAATACATCAAATTGGGGGCATTTTTGGCTAAAAATATTTGATCCTGGAGAAAATCTTGCAAATTTTGTAGAAAAGTATAACCTTTTCAGGTTTTCGAACGGATGTCAGTATTTTGTGTGTTAATGCCCACTAAATGATCAAAATCCACACAGGGTTTTGAAAAAAAATCACACAATGTTAAAAATACTGAGTATAATAAATTCTGAAATCCCTTTATATTTTAATACAATAAAACCTACAGGTCAACAGTGCTGTGTGGCTTGATTTTGGTCATAATAGAGCATTTTAGACTGAGGTTATTAACCATTTTCTGGTCAAAACGTATTTAAGGTGTGGCACTTTGCAGATGGTCCCCAAGCGATCTTGTCCCAGTCAGCTGCCCATACTCAGCAACAGATTTTAGTGAACGTGTAGAAAAAATTACATTGCAGATTGTTCGCTATAGAACACAGATTAAATTGACATTTTACTAAATTGCCAACAATAGCTAACTTGTTTCTGTTTACTTCTTGAATACCGCCCAAGTCATTCACGCTGCAGGTTACATTGCGTCATCAAGTGACGGCTCACTTTCCCAATCTTTTATTTTATTTTTTTCTGATTAAAGTCCATAAGAAATAGACAACCAAGCGGCACTTCAAACAGAAAAAAAGACTCATAAATTACATACCACACACAGTTTATTTGATTGGCAGTGATGCTCCTAGATCCAGTCAAATAGGTCCCAGTCCTGACTTATCCCAGCTCGGGCGTGCTCTGACACAAATCAAGCATTGTGATTGTGCTTAAAAACCCTGTTGTCATTTTTTTCCACAGGGTTCCCCTACGAGAAAGTGGTCCAGCGCACGCTATATCTCCAGGTGCTGGATTACGACCGCTTCAGCCGAAACGATCCCATCGGAGAAGTGTCTATCCCTCTTAATAAAGTCGAGCTGGGCCTCATGCAGACCTTCTGGAAGGAGCTAAAACCTTGCAGTGACGGCAGTGTGAGTACACCCTTCACCTTTACTATGAGACACAAATCTAGAGTTTTTGTCTCCTCCAGCTTTAGAGTAGCATCCAGTTGCAATGCCGGAGTAGGGCTTTGTTGGGCACCATTCAGTAAGACTGACTGTGCATTATAACTCAGTGGGCCTAATATATGAAAATTGATTCATTCATTGATAGTGTGGCTTTTACCCTAGTGTGCCTTGAAGAAAAATATGATATGCGTTTTTTTGTGGCTCGCCATTGAGACTTTCCAGAGATTGTAACGCACAGATTAAAATTATCATAAAAGCTGGGTGTGGATTTATCTATTTCACCATTTATACTGCAGAAAGAGAATAAAGTGTCAAATAGAGGGTCAGCTGGGGACAGGAGGAAAATACATTTTGTCATGGGTACAGAGTGACTTGCAGATCTTGTCATGCCTGAAGTGATGGCAAGCTGGCTGCTGTCAAATCCTCTAAACCACTTACTCCAAACAACAGGATTTCATTATTTAATTTGGTTCAACTTTGCACAAAAAATGTGCTGTCACGAGGTATTATTTGAGAAATTGACATGAGGGAAAATGAAAAGTAGACATAATTCCCTGGAGAGTTGTTTATGAAAGGAAAACATTTAACCATCAACTATGTATTCTTGCTGGGTGAGGAATTCAAATATTGTGTAGGTAGTTGATGCAAAGGAAGAAGTCTATAAATTGTGGGCCCAGCAATCAGGTCCGGTTGGTCCTTTGAGCCGGAGAATGCTAGAGAAACAAACTGTTTTCCTCAAGTTTCAACTGCAGTAAGAGTGCCTGACTGAATTGTTTGAAGAAGAATTTCACTCTGGAAGTGGCATTTGTGAAAGTTGTATCTTAAGGGTGATTCTGAACACAATGGTTGCCACCTGCCACATTGCTGGTATAGATACCTCCAATTAATTGTAAATGGATGTGACAAGAGGTTGGGTGTGGCTAGAGTTAATTGAATCGTATCAAGATGTCAGTATGTCCCAAAGTCTCTTGATATGATATTTTATCAAAAATAAATTGAGCAATTTAACTGTTAGCAAAGGTCTGGTAACTCATTTACAATAAATACTGTTGCTTGACTTACCTGTATAATGTTTTGCTGTTTGTGTTCAGCAGTAAAAAAAATAAAGGAAATCTGGAAGTTGTAACTTTTTACTTTTGAATGATTTGTCATGTCAGTGCTGAATACATTAATCAGTGAAGTTTGATTTTTTTTAGGGGAGTAGGGGAGACTTGTTAGTTTCCCTGTGCTATAATCCCACTGCTAACATCATCACTGTGAGCATCATCAAGGCACGTAATCTCAAAGCCATGGACATCGGAGGAACATCTGGTATGTTAAACATATTTACTTTGATATATTTTGGTCAGTTGATCAATTGGCTGGCATTTCATTGGTATTTTGTTTTTTTTATTATGGTAGGTTGTTTAGATTGGTGTGTTCGTTAAATGCATGACTGTTGAATGGATTTCTGGATTTTGTTTGTTAATAAGTATGGATGGATGCAATGGTTGGTTGATTAGTTGGTTTGTTTGGTAGTTGGTTTTTTGATTGGTGTTTGGGTAAATGGGTGGAATGGTTGTTTGTAGGGTGCTTTGTTTGGTTGGTTGGTTTGTTGATGGTTGGTTGCTTGGTAGGTTGATTGGTTTGTTAATGGTTGGTTGCATGGTAGGTTTGTTGTGTTGGTTGGATGGATTGTTGGATTAATTTCTGGATTAGTTGGTTGGTTTGTTTGTTAATGGTTAGTTGCTGGGTAGGTTTGATGTGTTTGTTGGATGGATGATTGTTAGATTAATTTCTGGATTGGTTGGTTGTTTAATGGTTGGTTGGTTGATTGCTTGGGTGTTTGGTTTGTTTGTTAATAGGTTTGTTGCTTGATTTGTGTATTGGTTGTTTGGTTAATTGGTGGGAGTGTTAGTTATAGGGTGGTTTATGGGGAGGGATGGAAGCATGGGTTTAGTTTTGAGTAGGTTGGTTGCTTGGTTGATTGATTTGTTTGTTAATGGCCGGTTGGTTGGTTGGCTGGTTGGTCAGTCTGTCAGTCTGTTGGTTAGTTTTGGTAAAGTTGGTGCATTGGATCAATGGTTTGATGCAGATAAATGATTCTGTGATTCTGGAAGTCTCTTTGTCAAATGTGTATTTATCATATTGCAACTTTAAGTATTGTTTTATAATGTAATTTTTTTGTACTGCATGTGTCTTTGTTTTTGAGATCCCTATGTGAAAGTGTGGTTGATGAATAAAGACAAGCGAGTGGAGAAGAAGAAGACAGTGGTGATGAAGAGGTGTTTGAACCCAGTGTTCAACGAGTCATTTCCATTCGACGTCCCTGCTCACGTACTCAGAGAGACCACCATAGTCATCACAGTAATGGACAAAGACAAACTGAGCCGCAACGATGTCATAGGCAAGGTCTGTGATGTCACACATGCACACATGGGGAAAAAAAAAAGAACAACTTATTTATGCAATATCTAGTCAGTGTATATGTTTTTTTATGAATGCAATGCACTTGACATGAGGGCAGATATTTAAACAATATATTTTAAAGTTAAATCAAAATTTGCCTAATTTCAGATCTATCTCTCATGGAAGAGTGGACCAGCAGAGGTAAAACACTGGAAAGACATGATGAGTCATCCACGCACTGCAGTCGCCCAGTGGCATGCTCTCAAAGCCTGATGGACCCACCACCAAAAGTAAACCACACCATCAAAACCCTGTTGATATGCACAAGTTTTAAGACGGGTACCAAAAACCATCCAAACATCTTTCTTTCTCTCTTTCTCTTTCCCTCCTTGTTCAGTTACACCCTTTATTCATTCACTGTTTTTACTTTTTCCCGCCAAAAAGAGGCTAAGCACTGCCAAGGAGACTGGGAGAGAAAGTCTTGTGTAACTATGAGGTAAACAGACTTGTCTTCCTTGAGAAAATAGATGTTCACGTGTCAACGGATGGAAACAGGGTGATTTATCATTGAACTGAAATGGGTCAACTTGAAAATGGCTGAAAACAATCTACGACAAAGACATTTTATTGCCATGTGTTTGTCTCACCTTCCTCGTGCTGTCCCTCCAAGTAAACGAAAAGATCTGGACAAAGATTCAGATCACAACCACAGTGCAATACTTAGCTGAGTGAGGGACCAAACTGTTATGTGTTGGACTTTGTCACCTCAATGTTTTCCTTGGAACCGTGTTGAAATTCGCTTGAGCTCTTCGTTGTCTGTATGTACCTGTGGGTGCTGTTACGTGACAGAAAAAAAAGAGGTCTTGTTTTTTTTATATTAAAAATGTTTAAATTCATTTGCTTTCAATGACTGGGTCAGTTGAAGGACATAAATGTAGGAAAAAGATCAATCTTTGTTAGAGCATCAACACAAGGTCGTGAATGCAAGTATAACGTTTAAGTCGAGGATCCACCCAAAAGTCAAACCTTATTTTTATTTATCCACATTTCAGGTATTACTATCCTGTTTTACTTTCTTTTTTCTTTTCTTTTTTTTGGTGAACACAAAAAATACATTTGGATTAATGCTGTTGCATAGCAGTGCACCTGCGCTTCTCTACTGTATTTCAGGGAATCAACTTAATAGTCAATTATTTGAAATTATTTTTCTGTTATGTTCTACCTACCACTTTCAAATTAATTTAAACTTATTTTGTTATAGAGGTATTGCAAGGTATAGAGGTATTGTTGCAATCCATTTGCTTCTCCTTTCTTTGGATTTTGTAGAATAGTGTCACTGAACTCTTTAAAAATTTATTCAAGCTGTCAACCTCCCAAAAACTTTCCCCCATTTTCATCATTTTCAGTATTTCAGCAAATTAACCCCTAGTCCATGAATAAGCTTTTTTGCAACTCACTTCCAAGAATCCAACTTGGTCTAGTCATGTGCCATAATTCAAAAACTGAGCTGAAACCAGGTCACTTTGTGATTTGGATAGAAATTAAGTAACTTCTCAACTCAGTATATTCCATCTGAACTAAATATGGACCAAAAGAGTTTAGAAACTTTTCTATTTTTCAGAAATTTGAAATTAGTTTAACTCGTACGTTTTTAGAAAAAGGAATGTGTCATTTAAAACTATCTGTAACAATTTGAGGCCAGCCTTAGTACTGAGCATATCAAAGCTTGGCTATTTCTTCCATTGAAAGACCAAATTCAGATCCTTGATTGCTGGCTGTAACAGACACAGTTGCAATGATTTGTCTAAGCATTCATGTACTTGTGTAGAGCACACTTGCATTTGAAGTTTGTGAAAACCATAAAAGCAGTTTGATCCTCTTTTGTGTACACATCTTGCCTAGGATTACATCAACCACGCAACCAGTCTGCAATAACACTGCCAGTGTGAGTTCACCGCTGCCAAAACACACTCCATTCCTTCTTGTTTAGAAAATGGGACCAGTTTAAAAATGAATTAATTAAATTGATTTAAAACGTTAGTGTTTTGGGCATGTTGCGTTGGTTTGTCTCTCTTTGTAAATGTGAAAACGTCAAGAGTTGGATCATTTTGATCAAATGATTGATATTTTGTGGACTGTCAAATAATTAAATAAACAAATTGAGTCACACCTGCACACAATGTTACTAATCAATGTTAGGAGCAAGTCCAAGCGCCTGTGTGAACCCTTTCCAAAAGGCGAATATTAGAGGTACACACCATGTAAGGCCAAAATCATAAATTATGGGGAAACAGTGGCAATTTTGTTTGTTATTCTTGTTATCTATGCACTCAATGCAACTATTTCCCAGACATCTGCTAATTGTATCTTACATTCCACCAGTTGAATCATATAGGAATTAATCTACAATACGCTTCTCTTTCTGTGGAGCTGCTTTGAGTTTGCTTTGAAATACACAGCTAAAGAGCTATGGAGCTATTTCACTTGACTTGTGTTTGGCAAAAATTTGGCTTGTAACTAGCCATGAAGGGTTCAGCGTAGACCCATGAAACTGAGCTAAAATGATGAAGAGTTATTGGTAATGGGGTGCTATGCCTTTCATATAGGGTGGAAACAAAAAAAAAAAACGTCCATAGCCCAATAAAAATGTATTGGAATACACCAATAAAATCCAAAGCCCAATAAAAATGTATTGGAATACACCGGGAGCTCAAAGAAACATTACATTTAAGACCCACGTAGATGTTATAGGTGTAATATGAATCACTGTACAAATATATTGGAATTCTAGAACTGGAAGTTTACCATTACTTATTATGGGCTTTTGAAAATGAATGGGGGAAAATCCCATTCATCCGTCAGTGAAATGCATTGATATGTTGACATTGTAAAAGGCTCATGTGTATCTGGTGGCCACTGCAGTTTCACATAGGAAGGCTCACTTGAGTCAACTAGCCAGTTACTGTGTGCTGATTAGCCTGAAACAGTCAAGCCATGACCTAAAAACCATAGCAACCCATAGACTACAATTCTGAAAGGCTTATCTTGGGATAAATACATAACAAAGATGCAAGCCTTAAAACATCCTATCAATGCACCTAGCAACCATTACAGTTCATTACTGAAACAGAGAATCAAACTGAAATATATTATCACTGCAATGTTGCAGAAAGTTTAGTTTAAGTTAGTTTAGATAGTTAAAAGAGGTTATGAATATGACATCATTGACTGACTAGCAACTGCTTACACAAGAATGCATATCTCAGCATCACAAAACTGCCACAGAGATTCATTTATATTCCTCTTTGTAGCAAGGGGTTCTTTTATGACACCATTGACCCCTCTTTAGCAACAAAATTGTTTACCCAAGCAGTTTTACATCTGTATCATAGGTTCTAAAAACCATTGAGACACAGCGGTTGGATTATATCACTAATAGAGTGGAGAGGAATTTCATAATGGACCTCTCCCTAGCAACCAGTCTTTTTACCCTAGCAACCATATTTTAAAAACTGTATCTCAGGTTTAGAACATCATAGAGATGCAGGGGTTGTTTTATATCACTCAAACTAACACTGGAAACCTGACATTATGTTGCTGAACACAACATAGCAACCCAACTTTTTACCCTAGCAACTGTTTAGGAAGACCCACATCTCTGCTTGAGAGCATAACAGACACAAAACAGGAAATAACATGGCAGGAAAGAAACTATTTTGAAATCTTAATGATTTACATTGCAATAAAACTATTGAGTATTTCTCACAGCATCTCTAAGTCTACTACAATTATTAAGGGGGCAGGGCTTAGCAAAATGTCAGCTAGACTACGACCCATGTTTGGAAAGGTAGGGTGGAGCAGAAACTTATACTTATTTGATCGCCAAGGACATTCGTTGATAAGACACAGTCCCGTGCATAAGCAATATATGTGGGAACATTTGAGGGTAATTTCAGGTTTAGGACCACTCGTGTTTGCTGGAGGATGAAAGATCCATCATCTTTCTGCCATTCCCGATGTGAATATCACTGCCAGAAGTTTTTTCTCAGTCTTTCTTCATGCCCAAAACTCAAAGACTGAAATAAAATCGTGACCAGACCAAAAAGCGTGAGACAAGACCTCAGAAAACAAAGCACTCCTGCGTACACTCTGGAGTTACTGTAATGAAAAAAGAGAAGTGTGATGAAAATGATTGGATTATTTAATTTTAATTTATAAAAGCAGGGCTGTCTTCAGAAATAAGTTGTGGCATCAAATGAGTTCATTTATCATGTGTGTTTTGCAGCAATGTTCAACTATTGTGTCAACGATGTGTTACATTAACACTGGGCCGGTGTTTTTTCAACTCTCATTGTGTTACATTTATTACTGGGGCAGTGTTTCTTAAGCTTCACACAATTGACACTAGTAGTTGATTTAACACCGTGAAATTTGCTGTGTATCCTGATAAATTTTTCAAACTAATCTTTTAACAGTATTTGCTTTCACTGTAAGAGCCCTTTTTACACTATTCTGAAACCCTGCTTATCAAAGCTCTATATATTACCCTCGGATGCTCTCAAGTGTTTAAACCTTGAGATATAAAGGGACATATGCAACCCCACAGGTTTAAAAGCATTTTGTTTATTGAAACGGTTGTCAAAAACATCCGAATTAGTGTAAAAGTTTTTAAACCCAACACAGAACTGCTTTTTTTCTGTACATCGAAAACTCTTGTGCTGTAAGTCACTTTGGCTAAAAGCATCTGTTAAATGCATAAATGGAAACCGAAGCCTGTGTGTTGAGAAGTCAGATCTTTGCTGGTAGAAAGTTCATTTGTGTTCAAATTTGACATGCAAAAACGCATTACCTGATTCGAATCGAGCACAAGTCAAAGTTTATTGATAGCTCAATTTGAAGCACATGTAATTTTTTGGGGTTTCAGTATTGCTTTAAAGTAGATTAGAGAACACCCTGGTACAATTTAGATGAGTCTTATTTTTTTTTAAAACAATGCTGTTGGGGGACTGGGCTAAATAACAGATGCCTACATTCACTGGCCACTTTATTAGGTACTTCCGTCCAACTGCCGGTTAACTCAAATTTCTAATTAGCCAATCACATGGCAGCAACTCATTGCATTTAGGCATGTAGACATGGTCAAGATGAGTTTCATGAACGACCATCCCTAGGGTTTAAAGAGAATGGTAACCAGTGAGCAGCAGTTCTCTGGGTACAAATGTCTTGAAGAGGAAAAAAGGCAGACTTGTTCAAGCTGGTAGAAAGACACCAGTGCCTCAAAAACATTTGTTTCAATCAAGGTACATTGAAGACCACATAGGGGGTCACTCCTGTCAGCTAAGAACAGGAAACAGAGGCTACAAAATTGCCTCCGGCTCAGGCTTGCCCGAATTGGACAATAGAAGATTGTAGAAACATTCTCTGGTCTTGATTTCGGCTGCGACATTTGGATGGTAATGTGAGAATTTGGGAGAACAACATGAAAGCACGGATCCACCCTGCCTTGTATCAACAGTTCAGGCTGGTGGTGGTGATGTAATGTTGTGGGGGATTTTTTCTTGACATACTTTAGGCCCGTTAGTTCCAACTGAGCATTGTGTCAATGCCACAGCCTACCTGAGTTTTGTTGCTGACCATGTCCATCCCTTTATGACCACAGTGTACCCATCTTCGGATGGCTCCTTTTAGCAGGAAGACTGGCTATATCATAAAGCGCGAATGATCTCAACCTGGTTTCTTGAACCTGTTTTGTTTACCTGTTCAATTGCAATTTTCTCCAATATTGTGTGACCATAGATGATATTCCTGGCTCTCTAGCTCCTCCCATCAGAACTTGACAGATTTGCACTAGAAACAGTTTTCCTGTAATTTACCTATTGGCCGTTTACAATCGTTTCCAATCACTTCAAATCACATAAATCACTTAAAAAATGTGATTTCACATAAGTTACTTAAAAAGTTAAACAATATTTCAATTAAAAAAACTAAAAAAGTTGCTTTGTTTTGTGTTTAATGTACAATCAATATGCACTTCAAAGCTTCTATGAAATTTCACTGAATTACCAGCAGAAAGGAAATTGAAAACATGCATTAAAATGGGGAAAATTATCCAGATGTAAAAAAAAAAAAAAGAAATATTTGTAGAGTCTGAAGGGGTTAAATTAAGTGTGAAAAGGGCTCATGTTCATTTAACCCAGTCTAAAAATAATACAATGTTTGGGACAGCCCTGCTTTTTAAAATGGAAATCTTTTCTTTAAAATTTGGAAATGAAAAGTTATTCCTGGGAAAGAAATTTGTAGCATGCTCTGTTTGGTCTCGTCCTGTTTGTGAGCTAGCGCTTGTCCGTTTTACTGTTTCAATCTTCAAGACACTGATTCAAAATTTGTCTTTGAATCTATTCCTCAGATATTTTTGAACAAACCAGCATTTGAATGATTGTCTCGACACTGAGACAAAGAATGAAACTCAACTTTATTGTGCGTGACTTTGAGTGAAGGTGTATTTGTAAATTTCATGTGACTTGAGGTGTTTTGATGTTTCTAAGCATCTCTTTAGTGTGTGCACAATATGATTTGACATAATGATGGTTTATTTTGCCATAATTGTACTGTACAGTGTAAATAGATGTAAACCTGTATATAAAAGATGGACGCTATACACATTTCCTGGAGTCGCTTGATTTGAACAATGAGAGAATTCATTATTTCATTTTAAATGGTTTTAAAAATGGTTTTAATGGTGCATTAAAAAAATATTGCATTTGTCACAGCTTGTCTTTGTCAACAACTGTTACTAGGCAGTGAAATGTTAAAATTAAGTTTATATGTCTCTTCGTGGCAAGGGGTACTGTTATGACATCATTGGCCCCTCCTTAGCAACCTGAGCTTACACTAGCAACCTTATATTTAGATCTGTAGCTCAGGTTTTAAAAAACGAGGGTGGCACTATATCACTTACAGTATGGAGAGGAGTGTCATTTTGGACTCCACCCCAACAACCAGTCTTTTTACCCTAGCAACCATATCTTTTAAACTGTATTTCAGGGTTATAAAATCATAGAGACACGTAGGTTGCTTTATATCACTCATACTGAAACTGGAAACAGATATAATATTGCTGAACACATCATAGCAACCCAATTTTTTACCCTAGCAACCATTTAGCAAGACCCATATGTCTTGTTGAGGGCATAGAAAAGACACAATACAGGAAATAGCATGCAAGAAATAAACTTTACAATACTCCTGATGAAATCTTTACGATTTAGTCTTTACATCTGTCCATATGTTTGGGAAGAATCTTGTTTTAATTGCATTAAAAGCCACTGAGTAAAACTAGTGTGGAACAGTAGCTTATTTACATTTAAAGGAACACATGACTAAAATTAATGTTTATCTTAACTACAATATGTGCATGTGCAAAAAAGGCCATTACATTCATTTGTATTCAATTAATTCAAGAAAATGGTGTAGATGAATGATGAGAAGCTTAAATTAAATGATAGACATTAAAAAGATACATGAAAAAGAAATGATTCAGAGAGCAATAGAGGAAAGCATATGATGAAAAGCAGAGCTGTCACGACTCAAACAGACCAAGCACATGCTCAGCGCTGTGGAGGATGACAGGAACTTGTCAGAGAGACGAGTGGGCGAATGGCTCATCCGCACAGACACCAAACAACTGCAGGCAGAAGAAGCCTTTATTAGACAACTGCTAAGCAATTTTTAGACCTCCTGCATTCATTCATGCATTTCGTCAACTTTTGCATATTTGTAAACGTATGGTATTATTATCAGTAGAAAAGTCCCATTCACTATTGGTACATTAGTACTAATATTATTTTTAAAAAAATTATACCTTATAATAAGTCCACATTAATGCAGACAAGGTGTATTCAGCAAACTTCAGCGTCAAAAAAAGCCAGACCAATCAATGAAATTAAATTCGAAATAACCGGACAGACATTCAATGACTTTAATTCAGGCAAAGTGTTGAAATAGGCAGAAAACATCAGTGTCAAGTCAGTCCAATCAATAAGGTTAGTGCAGACAAGATGTTGAAAGAGGCAGAAAACAGTGTGAATACAAGGCAAGTCCAATCAATCAGGTTAATTCAGAAAAGGTGTTGAAGTATGCCGAAAACCTCTGTGTCAATATAATGCATTACAATAACAATGATTAAATCAGGCAAGGTGTCAGGCAGGGTTGGCAAAAACTTTAGTGTCAGAACAATACATTCGAATTAGGGGTGTAACGGTTCACAGGGATGTATTAAACCGTTTCGGTGCAGTCTGTTCGGTTCGTTACACTTGCGTACCGTTTCGGTATATTTTTTTTTATTAAATAATGTAAAGTTATTATTAGCGCGATATTAAGCGCAGCGGAACAATGTTCCCAGGCGAGTTTCCGCACGGACGCTATTGAAAGACGCACAGTAGAGCTGCACGGGTAGCTGTGAGAAATGGCAACAGCGAAAGAGAAGCCAGAGCTTGAAGACCCTCCCACCTCACTACGGTCTCCTGTTTGGGAACACTTTGGCTTCTCTGTTAAAATATATAACGGGGATAGACGAGTGGATAAATGTAAAGTTGTATGCTGACATTGTTTCACGGAGATCAGGCAGGCAACACATCTAACATTTTCTACTGCTGGAGATATTGTCACTGCAACCAGATCTATGCTCTCTTCAGAAAATGTGGATAGGTTAATCTTTTTAGCCAAAAACTTGAATAGTTAGTTTTGTTGATATATAAGCTGAAGCTGTTGCTAGTGTTAAAAGTTTTCAGGTCCTAACTAGTTGCAGTATTTAATTTTTTTTTTTAAAAAATGTGTATTTCTTTATAAAGAGTGCAATGTATTTAAAATATCACCCAAATGTGTCACTTTTATTTATTTTATACAAGAATTCTATTGTGTATTGGCAGCTTTTCAAAATAAAGATTTTGTAAGTTCTTATTGTTTTGTACCGAAAATTAACCGAACCGAGCTCTCCAAAACACTGTACCGAACCGAATACGATTTTAGCGTACCGTTACACCCCTAATTAGAATCAATCAAGATAATGCAGGAAAGGTATGAAAGTGCAACAAACATCAGTATCAAAACAAGCCTGTCCAATCAATGAGGTTAGTGTGGACAAGATGTCGAAAGAGGTAGAAAAAAGTGTCAATACAAGGCAAGTCCAATCGATCAGGTTAATGCAGGCAAGGCAACCATCAGTATCGCAACGAGCCATTCCAAACATTCAGGTAGGTGTGTTGAAATTGGCAGAAAAATAAAAAAAATCAATGTCTAAACAAGCCAGTCCCATTACACACAGAAAAAAACTCATGCAAGTATTGTTGAAAAGCAAACAATACTTTGAACTGAGTGAAGGAAATCATATGTATTTTTAACAACTAATGGCTAATACTGGCACAGACAGTCTGGCCGTTTCTTGAGATTCAGAATTAGATATTTATTGTGTATTTAACAAAAATGTTAAATGTAAAAATTAGCTTTGCAGCTCTGATGTAACCAACTGTTGAAACTATTTTATTATCAAAACTAAATTAAAAAAGTTTTCATGCTAAGAATATCTGATTTAATTTGTATTTGAGCGTATGGTATTACTAACATTTCCCAAAGTTTCAGTAGTGACCAAACGCCCCAACAATACAAGAAGTAAATGCATTTCAACTCATTTTTGTATTGCGATACATTGAGCCATGATTATTGTTTGCTTTGACTAGCCCTTTAGAGTTCATCTGAATCTGTCCTGGCTTATCTCCAAAGCACTAATGGTGAGCCATTTCAGGATCCACCTGAACTCTGACCAAAAAAAATAGAGAGAGAGAGAGAGTGCTGGCGGATACTGATGATAAAATGATGGAATCACCTGCTCCTCCCACATGGGATGAAAAGGAAAAGGGGTATTTTAATAGAGCTTCATCTGTTGGTGAGTGAGGAGCACTTCAGAAATGATTTCAACTATTATTTTTTATTATAATATTATTTAAATAATGAAATGACACATAAGTAAGTGGTTATTTGCAGAATAAATATTCCCATTAATGTTATAGGGATTTGTATTCACAGAACTGTCATTTGTTTTGCTCATATAAATTAACTTCATTTAAATTTATTTATTGCCATTTCAAAACAGACCCCAGACTATTCCGAACATGCCCGTTCCTAAGAGGGTTTCTAATGCTCTGACTAAGGCTTTTTCTCCACAAGAGACAGATGGCAGAGGTCAGTGAGGTCATGCACCAGGAAAGCTGGCGCTCACCTGTGAGTGTGTAAGAGAAATCACGTGGCAGGCCATAGACGCAGAGACCACATGTGATGAGTGTGAGGTCACAGTGTCTGGCAGAGCTCACCTGGGGATGTGTGATAGAGAGAAAGAGGAAAATCAAAGCTGACCGGCCGCTGAGTCTGAAAGGTTTGTGTCCTTTAAAAAACAAGGCGTTCAACACACTTGCCATTGTCAATTTACAATAGTTCCTCATATTTGTACATAGATCAAAGTAGATGACACATTGTAGGAGTGACAAGGTCAAACAATCTCCTTGAAACATTTCTGTTGTGCTTTGTGAAATTCGCAGCTCATTTCAATGTCACATTGACCAAAGCATTCACTCATATGCCATTAAACACACATGGACTTAAAAGGCATCGCGTTCTAAATAAATAAAGTTTAATACAATGTGAACACATCAATAACCGCCTCAGGTCTTCTGGGGAGGCTTGTAAGGATCAGACCATTCTTCCAGAATCTCAGGGAAAGCAAGAACTGAAAAAAAATGTGTTCATTCTTTCAAATGTAAGTGTATCGCTTTGGATAAAAGCTGCTAAATGTAAATGTAATGTGTGAGGTCTGACAAAGGTGATTTAACGGGTTCAGCTCAGGACCATGAAAGCCAGCATGTTGCTCCCAACCTGACATGGTTGGAACTTCGAACTAAGTGTGTCCATCACAGCCGGCTGAAAAAGCCCATTGATATCTTGACTGCTCAGAAGGATGCTTCATTTGTGGCTTTGTAAAAAAAATAGTTTCCAAAACCACATGTAGCTCGATTTGTTGCTAGAAGTGATAAAAAGTTACTAAATGTAATTAGTAATGAAATGTAACTAAATCTTGACTCTTGAAATCAGACTTGTGTGTGCAGTTTTCAAATTTTGATATTTAATTCCTCTTTAGCTGAATTAAATTTTATTCATTGTTTATTGTCATCTACCGAGTGAACAAAGTTGTATAACCTTTTCTTGTTTTAGGTTTAGCTGAAGCTGGCTATGGCAATCGAGGTTGCGAGGTATAGAGGCATCTGAGCTTCTGTAGACTCCTGCTAGCTGTTATGTCAAGGCCAAAAAAACTGTTCATTTTGGCCTAAAATGACAATTCTCAATAGTTTTTATAGTTTATAGTTGGACTGTAGTAGAATAATAATTATTTTCCAGAATTAGGACAGACATTCAGATACAAAAAACCTACAGTCCCTTCTTTTCCATTGCATGTGACAGAAGAGCCGTTTACAGATCCGAGCCCAGGCTTAACGACTTGGACGACCTCCTTTTTAACAACATTGATGAGTACCATATGAAGCTTTTCGAGCTGCTATCCCAGAGGAAAGCAGAAATGTGTTCTACACTCCCAGACCTGTAGCGCATAAAAACCCTGAAGAAATTGTCAATAAACGGTGACTTGGATGATGCATGAACTCTGTGTTGTTTCTTTCCTTGTCACCCCGAGATTTCAGAACTCTGTCTCTTGAGAGGGGTGAACAGAAACATGCCACAGCAGGACCAGGAAATGCCTATCCTCAAACTGTTCCCACAAACTTGGGGGCGTATAATTGTTTAAAATCTCTTGTCATGCTGAAGCAAACAGGTTCCATGTCTGACCCATGAAAAACAACCTCACATCATAATTCCCCCATAACAAACTCCAAAGCTGACAATAAGTCAAGTACAGAAACACGACCCAACGATATATTGCCATTGCACTTGTTGTTGTGTGGCTTTTTTTACAGCAGCTAAGCAATGGAAAGCTATTTATGAAGCTCTCTAGATGCTGTTTTGGAACTATTCTGAAGACCACGTCAAATATAGAGGTCAGTGATTGCAGAAAGTTCCCAATCGATTCTTGCACAGGTGGCTCCTATCACAGAACCACTCTGGAATCAGTGAAACAGTCTTCTGTGGAGATGCTTGGTTATGTTAACCCGTGACTATGGAAGGGATTGGAACATCTGAATTCAACTAATGGAATGTGTGCTTAAATGTATTTTGACCATTTGCAGCATGAGTGTTTCAAAGCATAAAGGGCCACAAGGCACAGGAGGTGAACAATATGATATTTTTAGAGATGTAAATGCTTTGAACATTATTTATTTACACATTTATTGTCTGTTACTTGTAATTGTGGGTAAAACTTTGTAGGTTCTATCTTTTGTTTGTGACTTCTGACTTCCTGTTTGAAAAGAAATTTCTCAGAAAGTGACGCATTTTTGTCCAATAGGGCATCTATCGACTCACCTTTATTGGAATTATTCATGAGCCTTGCCTCTATTATCCGATAAGAAGATGCGGTTTATCAATTATTCATGACGCCTTACTCTTGACATGTCTTGTAAAGTTGCAAGACCAGTTCCTTGAACTGGTGAATGGGTGGTTTGCGCTTGTCTGGCGATGTGGTTACATTTGGGGGGATTCTATCCCACTTTAGTGCAGGTATGTGTGCGTATTCCCGGCTGTTACAAAATACTTATCTTTCCATATTCCACCACACCTAAAACAGGTAAGCAAGTAGTTTGAGTTTATCTACAACACATGAATTCAGATGTTTCATGCCATAAAAGGCTGAATAGAATTAGTAGGCTGTTGAGCAGGAAAAAGAAATCTGAGCAAATCACGCCTGTACTGCCCTCCTAGCACTGGCTTCTTGTCTTTTTTCAGAATTCCATTTAAAATTTTGTTATTTGTATATGAATCTTTACAGTTGTTTTCAGTCGCTAGCAAGCGTTTGTTCAATGAATTGCCACATTTTTAATACTCTAAACACATTCAGCACATCAGACTTTTGTTACGTGTCATTTTCACACAAAATGCAGTCACATTTCCACAATGCTTACATTTTCTTAACAGACAAGCTATAACGAAACCAAAATTATTGATTGTTTTTGTATTATTCACGAATGTTAAAACAACATCCCACAAAAGAAAAAACAATATTCAGAAGTTAGATGAAAAGCTCTGCAATGAAACCGTTCTTTTTTTTTTTTAATTGCAGTAATTTACTCACAGATGATTTATATTGGGTAAATTTCTAGAGGAAGGGGTTATTGTTTTCTATTGTATTTACATTTCCCCAGGAAAAGGAGGACTTTGAGGAGTCGTGTTTAGAAACAAGAACAGAAAAAGATAAAAAAAGGTCCTCTGGAGATGCTTTGAGAGGAGGGGGATCAGTGAATACAGCAAGAGCAGTTAGAGGAGCAGGACACAGGAGAGGGCAAGGTAGAGGTGAAAGAATGCATGGCTGCAAGAACAGTGGTGAATTCATGCCACTATCATTGACCATGTGATCAACCACAGTCTGTCACCACGAGAGGCTGGTGAAAGAGGGCAGCGCAGTTTAAGGTGGTCAAAGGTTGCCTCCATTAAAGAAAATGCATCTTTCAACAAACCAACAGGAAAGTATTGCATTTTACACCGATTGTTTCTATTCTCACTTGATGAAAACATGGTATAACGTGGTATTTTTTAGACCACACCCACCCCTGCCCCCTTTATCGGGACTTTTTGCTGTTGTTGTTTTTTTGTTAGGAAAAAGTATAAATAATAAATAAATAAAGATTTGTTTCATGTGTATTTTGTTCACTGTAAGTGAAGCTGTAAAATGTTTTGTGTTCTATCATGCCTTGTTTTCTACTGTACTTCCTGTAGTAAACAGTAAAGGAAAAAATATTTTCACTGAAATGCTTTTGAATGTGAAAAATACAGTAGATGAGGTCATACAGTTCCTAACCAAGAAATGTATAGTCAAATTGGTGGATTGACTGTTTTGCATGGAAATATATAAAACCGGACGTAAAAGTCTATGAAGTTTTTATAATGTCAGTAAGCCAGTATTTTGAAACCTGGTGTACTTTGATTGGCTGCATGTACCTTGTGAAGTGAAAACAAATGATGTTCTTTGAAAGATTTCATTTTCAGTCAGATTTCAGTGACTGCAGAGAAATGATGAGTTAGTATTTATTTAACAAAGATGGAAATAGTCAATTTGGCTAATTGGGATTAGTAAGTGTCAAGCTGTCTTAAGAGTTTAGAAAGAGTATCTGAAGTATGGGTAAGAGCTTATTACCGAGTGAAAAAAATGTAAATGGCCAAGATCCAGGTTACATTGCCTAGATCCTATCCCTGGATCCACAAGCATGGAGTTTTGGAACATTGTTGTTGCCTAGTCAAAATCAAAGCATTTTGTGATGTTTAAATAATTTCCATACAAACTTGAATGTTTTCCAAGGCTTTTTAGGCTATTATTTAATATTTTTAGACCAGTTGTTTTTTACAGCAGTTGGGGCTTTGAAATGTGCTGTGAAAATTACTCTAAAATTACATTTTAATTAATAATTTCATGCTTTTCTTTCCCTGACAGGCGTGCATTTCCTAGTTGACGTATATTGAGCTGTCTCAGCCTCTGTATAATCCTGTATACTTAGAAACTAGAAAACTGCTTTGATAGTGGCTGCAGCACCCACATGAAAACACATCTGCAGCACCTTCTCTTCAAGGCACAGAGGGTACAAACACTCACACTCTGTATCTGGGCCAGTGCTCGCTCAAAGGCCCAAACTGTCTAAAGGAAAAGCATTCTTGCATCAGATCTTATGCTCTTTGTCATCTGTGCGCTTCAGCTTTCAGGACAGATTCATATTGCTTTTGAAATAAAGCGCATCACATTGTGGAGAGAAGAGAGCGATGCTAGAAGAGGATGGTGATGAAGGACCATGCAGGTTTAAGCAAAGCAAAGCATTCATGCAAGTTTAACCAAAGCAAGTCTGCCACCTTTTGGCTGAGGGATGAAAATGAATGTAAATTTGAATTTTGTACAGTGTATATTCAAATGCAAAACAGCAGAGGACACATAAATTCAGTTATTACTGCTCACATTTACACAGCATTTATGACAGTATTCACACATTTAATAATTCACATATTTGTTTCAAATAATTAAAGAGCCAGATTTACATAACATCAACCATCTTTCTAAAGAACCCTTTCTTTGGTAAAGCATTTACAGAACGCTACAGGTGCACAGTCTGACTTTCACCAAACACTTTGTTTCTGCTCCTGACAAACACGAGGACCAGCTGTGTCCCAGTTTGTTTCCTCCAGACACATGCTGGAGTTTTAACTGCTCTTGTCCAGATATTCCAGGCTGGGGGCGTCTAGGCGCTGCTCCATCTCTCTGTTTTTGGTGAACTCTTTCAGCATCTCCATCACTTCTCCCTGATAAACCTCTGGGGTCGGCTGGGCCCCTGTACAAAGCACAAATTATACCTTCTTTTCATTCAAAAAATGGCTGTTGGTCATTGACGAAACCAGACGTTCATGGAAGTAGAACATGGAGCTTGATTATTAAAATATATTTTAAATTAAAGATTTCAAGAAGTGAAATCCACTAAATGCGTAGCAATCCACTTCGTCGACCCCATCTATCCTTGATGACCACTAGGGTCAGGGTGGTACTGTTAAGTAGCATACTACGATTTGTGATGTCATAAAGATTAGCTTGTTTTAAGGGTTATTAATGATTTCTGGTGATTAACAAAAACTCCACAGGATGAATAATGATCTTAAAGGGGGGTTGTGTTTATACACTGATAAACACCAGGAAATTGTAGTTTTCATCTTAGGTCCTCTTAAAGAAAAGCACTGATTACGGATTAGTGCTCCAGTCATAACTGACCTTTAATAAATAATAAAAAAATAATACATATTTAGTATGTCATGTAAAAAGGAGAATCATAAATGGTGTGAAAGAGCAGAGAAAATGTCAGACTCGGGGACTGCTCCCAGGCTAGAGAGCCGGCTCAAAGAGCTGTTTTGTTCACAACTTAACAAATATTTTGTTCCAACCAGAGAAAATTAGCAGTAATTCATAATGAATTTACATCAAACAAATAACAGCCTAAGGACTTCACGTGCTCCACTGAGAAGCAGCAAAATGACACCACCCATTAGAAGAATCCTTGAGCCACACTCTAGTACAAAAGGTGGCAGCAAAGCTCTAGTTAAACTTGATCCAAAAAAACTGGTAATAAATCTTTTGAGCATGTTGATTTACTGTTTACGACGAAAAGGGGGAGAAATACCCAGCATTATACTAAAAGTATTAATGTATAGAAAATACAGGTAGATTATTGAAGTTGGATCTGTTTTTCAATTCTTTTTTTTTTCAAGAATGTCTTTCACAACGTTTTTGATCAGTCTTAACACGTACCTGTGGCCCAGTAGTAGATGTCCCAGTCGTTGCTGGGTTCATTGATGAGTCTGTCATACTGCTTTAGCTGAGATTCACTCATCGTGTTCAGGTACTGCTTTGCAAACAAGCTAATGACAAAAGAAAAGAGGTTAGTCAGATTGCTTTACTTTGACCTGGATCCGTTTGTTATGTTCTTCCATTCTTTGATTTCCATCTACAGCATAAGACACACATGAAGGTGAAATAAACATCTTCAATGCGTGTTTCTGTTATATATTTTATCACAACTTTCTGGACTTCTTGTGTAACTATATCCTTTTATTAATATTAGGCCTTGTTATTTATATTTAAAATATGTAACACCGTTGCTAGCTTCCGGCACATAATCTATTTGGGCATTTCTCAATGTTTAGTGACTGATTCAGCCTTGTGTGTTCTATTTATTTATTCACATCTATCCTTGTATTTTGCTTCATGTTCTTTTATTGTAAAATAAAAGATTTTTTTACTTTGTACTGTTCATGGACGGCCAATTATGTGGATAGAGCAATATAACATAAACAAAACATGTGTGACAATGTTTTTTTTCTGGCTATTAAATCCTTCACCAGGTTCTGGAAGTGGGTGTGGCTTCCTACTCATTCATTATTCCCTTTCGGTGTCCCAGTGGTCTGCTGGTGCCTTTCTCCAACAAGAGATAGACTGTGTTGCTCGTAAGTATGCATCTGAACGGCACATGTCGCTCAAATAATATTTTGCTTCAAACAATGTTGGTCAATGTTAAGTTTCCCATAAAAAATTGCTAAAATTGCATATTAACAAAAGCACTGCATTGATAAATGCCTTAGAAAGACTTACAGATGTTAGTTCCAAGTTTAATCCTGCGAGCAAAACCAGTATTCAATCCCTTTGTATGTAGATATAAACAGATGTATTCTTCCAAACACTGGCTTGCTCCTTGTTAACCACCATTTTTTCAGAACAGGTTCTGGATGTAGGAAGGACAGATGTTTTGTATCTTAAAACTACAGTACAAAAATATTACCTTTTCACGTTCATCTTAAGAAACTGATTTCAGCTCATGTGTAGTTAGCATTGGCCGATGGTATTCATGAGTGATGTCTATCTGTAGCTCGGGTTATTTTGTCTCTGTAACAATAAACGCTTTCATTGTTCTCTTAAACTGAAGCCTTTTTAGTTGACCCCTGTAATATAAGAAAACAATGTTCTAAAGCTTTCACCAAGCTGTTTCTATTTCATGATCATTATTAGAGGACAAGGAAGGTTTTGTTTGATGACCCCCTTGTTTCAAATGACAAGTTTAAAATGAAAATACTACAAACAGGAAAATTAGATAGATGATGAATTGTAAAACCAAAAAAATGCATTAAACAGTGGTATTTGATGGTGTGGAAATATATTTGATCATGTAGTGAGGACAAACAGACCTGAGCAGGATGCAGTTCTCCAGCATGCCTCTCTTCCGGCTCTCGTATAAAAGTCTCTTCCTCTTAATGTCTAGAGACTCTTCTGCTTTTTCCTGCCAGGCTGGCAGCGGGATCTCAATGATGGTTGGTTCTGGTGCATCTCCACGGTACCCACGACACATCACAGAGGCAACATGTGGATGTACCGATGAACGCCACACTGAACCAAAAACCTAAGGCCAGATCATTAAAACAAAAATAACAATAGTACAAAAACATGAGCCATTTAATATTTTCTCCTATATCTGTTTTATAAATATTATTTATGTAACATTTTGAGTTTTATTACTTAATATAATTGCTAGCTAAAAGAGCTTTAGTTATCTAATATCCAAATGTTACATTCCGTCTACGTATTTGGTTTTTCTGAGATCTTCAGTTTGTAATAAATGACTTATTAAAATAGCATGTATTTGATACACTGACCTCAAGGTTGTTATATTTCATGTAAATTGTCGATTGTGGCAGTAGTAAAAAAAACTCAAAACCAATGTGACCTAATTATTTGAAGTATAGTAGCCACTAGCAAAGATATTATGGTTTTAACGTCAATACGTTTTGTTGTAACGTTACTGGTTTTAATTACCTGCACACCTCAACAGCTACTCAGATTAATCGTTGATCAAGAATAGAATATGGACATGATTTCAGCCAACCTTTCAATTTATTAAAAATTAAGAACATTCCTCTTTTATGTTGCATTTTTGCAACATCTATGAGTGTGTTACGAACTGAACGACGATATAATTTCACACACGGCGTCAAATTATAAATACCCTCATGCAAAAAAATGCAACATACCTTCCTTGCAATCGTTACTGAAAGCATTGTTGTGTTGTTTTTAGTCCCACGTTAGCCTAATGTGCGTTAGCTAGACTGGTAGTTTAGAATATTTTGAAGGAGAGTTTCACAACCATTGACTGTATATAACAGTTCACAACCCGAACAGGAAACGCCGCCATGTTGGTAAGGTTACTTTACTTTTCAATTTCCCACATTTTATAAATATACATTTTTATTCGACTTTGCTTGTGTGCTTGTAGTTTGTATTTTCTAAAGAAAATTAAAATATTAAAATGCTAGTTTTTAAGAAAAGTAAAAGTATAGAGATCGTACGTTTCCACGCGGATATATTTGCTCGAACACCGGATGCGGTGTTTTGTTTTTAAAGAGACATTATTCCTTATTCAGGATAGCCGTACTTTGCCACATTTAATAGGGGTTTTAACCAGAAATTACGCGAGCATTCGTTAACGAAACGCTGTAAAAAAAAATCAATTCAAGTTCATAATGCTTTACTGTATGTATGCAAATATTAAATGGCACTAGGCCATAACAACTGTCCGTAATGTTGTTTCATTTTATTATTTTTCTTCTTTAAATAAGTCAATCTATAAGGCTAGGATCAGGTTTTTACCGGACATCCACAAATTGAATGCATTGATGGAGGATGTCCGTCTGAAATAAAACATTTACAGATATCCAAATAATTGTTCCCCAAATGCAATTAGTCACACAAATACATTTCACATTTTATTTAACAAACGAGAACAAACAAATTCAGCATCACACAATTCTTTACTTTTGTCTAATGTCCACAAACACATGTTTCCATCTCCCTCAATAATCTTTTTAAAAAAATACAGAGCGACTGGGGACGATTTTAAAGCTCCAGACAATCTCCTCATTTCTCCAGCGGAGCATAATTCAACAACTTCTCGATGAGATCTACATGAGATAGAAGCATCCGGCGACAGCAGTACCTCTTCAGACCCAAAGCGTCCAGAGCATCACTGTTGAAATTAACAAAAATTAAGATGCCGAATAATGTATTCAACAAACTTTAAAATGGTCATTTTGGTTGACGTTTATAAGAGCTGACATGTCTATGGTAAACCGCTCATTTTTAATGTGTAAACCAATGGGAACACTTAAGAAAAATTCTTGTTTTGTGCAAGATGCTCTCATAATGCATACATCATCATTTAACAGATCTAAGAGTCTCAACCAACAATTGCATTAAACGGCTGGTCCTGGCTCTCCCTCTTGATTTACACGTGCATTTTAGGTCCACTTCCAACATCCTCATCAGTGTTAATAAGGCAGAAAAATGCTCTTACTTAAAGCATTTGTTTTTATTGTTAACTCTAAATGGTAGTCTTGAACTAGGAAAAATTAAACAAAAGTACTTAAAACGGCTTCTCATAAAAGCATTGAGAACTGGAGTCATGATTCACCTTTTTACAAACAGTCACATCAAAGACAATTTTGAAAGAAAGTCTTAATGCTTCTTGTTAAAAGAAGAATTTTCCTCGTATTCTGAGCTTTGTTCATATTCTGTACAGAACATTTTTTTTCTTGTGGAAATAGAGCCGTTTTGGCTTTTATGCAATTTTGATGATGTGCATTTGATGAACAGGTTTTATGGGGGTCTGGATTATAGTCTTATGAGTCTTATTTTCAGGTTAAGCGCTTTAATTTGGTGTCTTGAAGAAAATTTCAAATTCTTATAACTTTTGCCACCTGTGGAATGAATAATGTTGGCCCTGGGGCTTTGCCCCATGAGACAAATGGGCGTTTTAGGGCAAATGCGTAAATTCAGAGAATTTTAGTAAAAATAATCAGCTGGATCTATAAAAACTATTTAGCTAAGCTATGTATTGCTCTATTTATTTGAGAAAATTGTTTTTTTGCGTAGTAAATTCGAGGAGATCTGCCGCTAAGAAGATTTGAGTGCCAACTTTCAGCTCATCTTGAATCTTTGAGTAGACAAACTGATGTGTGATTGAATAGCTCGGTTTTAGAGATGAAGGCCCTGACAATTAGAGGATTGTCGTTGAGATGTAGATTGTGTTGACCACCCTGCGCACCCTTCACTTTTTAAAACTTTCCATTACTTTACAGAGTTTCTGGGTAAATTAAGTAAAAATTTATGGAAATCCATCATGTCTCACTGTAAAATATATACTTTGCAACATGTCGGAGGCCAAACATGGCTTAGCGCTAAATATTTTCATTAATTCATATTATTTAACATTCTATGTTTAATAGCAAGTACAATGCATTTTTGTGTTCTACTTTTAACCCAAACAGAAATTAAATGAACTTTCTTCATTAAATTCCTACACACAACACAACATGATGCAAAATATGGAACAACTGCTGTATGTGAATTATTCCTATGTGAACACATCACTGACAAATCAAGAACGTGAGCAAAAATAAGCGGATAATCATTTAAATACTGCCGATTTTCTATATTTCTAGAGGTGAAATAATGCGAAATAAAAAGCTAATCCACGAGTAGCATTTCTGTTCGCGTTCGGTCAAACATAAGGATTGGCATAAACTTGAACCATCTTACGTTTTATATATATTTGAAGTACGACTTGACATTTACTCAACGTACCCTTCTGTGTACTCAGCCTGAAGGAGACCTAAATAGGCTTCCCACTTGTTCCCGACAATTTTCCCACATGTAAAGCAGCGAACTGGGATGATCATGGTGAAAGATGAGACGCCTGCGTCAAAGAAACAGAGACGTTGGTGGTTACAGATCTTACTATAATTAAGACTGATGCCGAACATCACTAACAACAACGTTGAGCCTGATTAATCTAAAAGGACACTAGTTTAATTGACCTTTGTTTTATTATTACATAGAAAATTCTATTAAACATAACATTTTTGCTTTTTAGGCAAAAATCAATGCACCCCAATAATTGACATAATAAACATCTTCTTACAGGATGAAAATAAATACGCAAATGATTATTAGCATAACACGGTGATAAAATTGGCAATTTATTCTCGATATGAGGATACATAATACATTTAAATGTGAGAAATATTACCAAATAAAGAACTTTCACGCCACACACGTTCTTGAACAGTTCAAATTTACGCAATGGTTCTAACACTTCCGCATTGTGCTTTTGAAGTGCGCGCGGCTGGAAACAACGAAAAAAGAATGGTTCCGGTGTTGTTGTATTTTATTGTTTTTCTCTTCAACGCTTTACTTTGACGTTACATTTTGTTACAGAAACAGAGCAAATGCATTTATAGCAATTGTGAATACGTTCGACAGAGATTAAACAAATTAAATCAAACATAGGAAATATATGACCAAAGGCTGACGTGTAACAGCTTTTAGAACCACTAAAAGAATATTGGTATTTGCTTTAAGGACTGATGTGAACGGAGGGTGGTTACATGTTATGAGTTGTTGATCATACTCCTTTTTCAAACCAGTCATTAATGTCTATGTATCTATAATTCCACATAGGTGTCATTTATTTATAAATGTTTAAATTTATACAATTTATACATTTCCTATACAGATGGTTTCTTCTGAGCATTCTTTGGCCCCCATTTCATTTTTATAGTCTAGCAGACATCTTATTAACATCACTGACAGTTTGAACCTTGCACATCCAGTTGTGCTATATTGTACTAGTTCAACAAAGATTTGCATCTCATAGTATTCTGTGATATGGATAGATTGAAAAATTGATAATTTATTAAAATCATTTATTTCACCCAATATCCCTGCATTAGTGGAATTATGTCAGTTTTTACGACTATGCATAAACTACATCACTACATAAATATAACTGTAACAAATCAAATCATTCTAGCAAGGAGGGGAAATGGAATTCTAAAAAAGAACATTAACTTGTGATTTTAAAAAGGAAATGAAAACACAGTCTGGGAAAATCATGTTCATTGTCCTTTAATAGGGTCAAGCCTCAAGGGAGCCTTCTTGTTTTTGATTCACAGGAGGAAGAGCGGAAAGGCAGCAGGCGAAATTGAGTGCAAAACAAAGACAGAATGGCAAGAAGAAAAGGACCACAAAGATAATAAACTACATTAAAACCAAATAATAGCCAGCCATTATATTCAGCATCTCCATCAAGACAACCACCAAGTTGCTACTTTACCTTTGTTATCCTCAATATCACAACTAATAACTCATCTTTTCTCTTTAAAGACAGTTCTATTTGAATTATTGCATTACATACGCACTTTAAAGACAATCTCATGTGACATGTGTGTGCATATTTATCGTGTCTGCATGCATTTCGGCAATATCTTTGTTGTGTAAAGCACTTTTTTCATTGTCTACCTCTGAAATTATAGTTGTTTGGTATAACACTAGTAATCTATGTAGCATCACAAATCTACTTCCTTTGCCACACCTCTAAGAATCAGCACAGTCTGTCCTTTTGCTAAGTTATTGAAATAACTGTTGACAGTGTCAAAGACATCATGAGAGATGAGATCTGAGAATGATGACAGGTGATATAAATTGCACTTACAATAGATATTTACATGATATTATTATTACAAGATCTTCTTTACAAGTCTACTTTACACTTTTCACCAGCAATACAAGCCTAACCGTGTTCTGTATTAGTTTGGGAATTAAATATACATATTTTGTTATAAATAGAGATGTGCCAATGGATGAGCAAACGTCATTAGGGTTTAGCACTGAGCTTTATGATACTTTTTATCATTTCACCTCAAAAATGTAAATCTAAAATAAAGAATTGTAAATGACAACATATGATACACGTTTCTCTGATATGTGTCAATTATTTGCGTGAATGATTCAATTTTTAGACAAATCAGCCATTTTTTTAATCATTTGAATTTTAATCATCTAATCATTTTTAATCAAACCAACCATTTTTATTGAATGATTTGAGTGAGAGATTCCTCAAATGAATGTTGATTTGCTTAAAATTAAATGTGCTTTTCAAACACCAATTTCATGATTCAATCATCTATTAATTTCTAAAACAATCAGCTGTTTTGATAGAATCGTTTGAACGAACGATTCAGACAATTATAGCTGATTGGCTTTAAATATTAGTGGTTCATGGACTAAAATTATAAAATCAGAAAAAAACAGAATAAATAAAATGATTCAATTGTTTATTTATTTATAAACGAATTAGCGACTGAATCATGTGGGTGAATCATTCTAACAAAGTCACTGAACTGATGAAAATTAGCATTTTATCGCTCAAATTAATCAGTTATCCAACTGTTTCTCAACAAGTGAAGTAAATAAGTTATGGATTACTAATTCCTAAAGACTTTACCGAATCATTTATCCGTTGACTCAACTATTCAATCATATTCTTTTTTCCAAACAAATCAGCCAATCGACTGAAATGTTTGAATGAATGGTTCTTTAAAAAAATGGCTGATTCGTTTAATTTTAACGGTTCATTGAATAATTTACTCAAATTGCTCAACTGCGAATGTGTTTATAAACGATGGCTTTTTGTGAGAACTATTGAGTCACTGACTGAAATGGTTCAACAATTTCTGAACGAATAGTTTGATTTGAGTGAATTGTTCTTGTAAAATTGTCTGTTTTAAATGACTGGCTTCAAAACAAATAGCCCACTTTGATTGAATCGAATGATGGAATGTTTCAAAATGAGGTGCTGTGATTCAGTGTCTTAAAAGTGTCACAAAAAGTGTCATTTTTATAGTTAAAATATAGATATTAAATGTATGTCTATAACACATACTTCTTATATCAAGCTGTGAATAACAATTGATTCATTTAACACAGTGTTATCAATGCAACCTCCAATCGCTCTTACATTTAAGCTGTGAACACTGGTAAACACTGTACATTAAACACAAGCATTATATGAAAGTATGGACTAAAATGCATCTCTAGCAGGAGAAAACTTTACCACAAGTTCTTAAAATGAAGTAGAGCATAAAGGTATAGTTAACCACAAAAGCAATTTATACACTGTTTAAGTCATAGGTTTCATCTTTCATTGCATTTGTATTCATACCAGAGTTTGCCATCAGAAGCTTAATTAAATTGTGAGAAAACTGTAATTTCAGTAAACTATATATTTAAGTATCCTAGTGACTCCCTATCTTTCGAAATAGAAACCAAACAAGTCTATGAACAAATCAACTCCTGCGATATCACCACCAATCACAGGCCTCGGGTCAGTTTTTCTTGGCTAGTAAGATTATGCCCACCAAAATGGCACCAATGGCGACGACAGCTCCGCCAATCAGGAAAGGCTTCAAGTTTTCGAAGGTTTCACAGCAGCTCCCGGGTGTCTCTGCTGCTTCCTGCTGGTCTGGAGCAGCATCCTCTGCAGGTTTTTCAGGCTCTGGTTCGACCAGGGCAGGTTCAGGTTTTGGGGATGGGGGTGCCTCCTTCTTTTCTGCTTTGGCAGCAGGTTTCGGTGCTCCTTTGGCTTTCGCTTCCATTTGAGAGTTAGGTAAGGAAGTCAAGGATAGTTGTCCTTGTGTTACTTTATGGGATACAAAAAGCAACAGCCAAGGTTATTATATCACATTATATACAAAATTGAATGAACCAATAAAACCTAAAACTTGAAAAACAAATTCATTGTGTGAAACTAAAAGTAAAAAAAACTGCATTATGTGTTTACGCAACCAATTGAATATATTTAAATTGCTCTTGATTGTCACCTTGATATTGATATAAAACAAATCAGTTCTTAGCTGGAGCAAATTTACTTGTGCTGCTGGCACCTTGGAACACTTCATGTCGGGCTCTTGTTTACTGTCAGCTTGTGCATATGAAAGCAGCATATAAGAGAGCGGCAAAGCCCTATATGGGACTTCTAATGATTGATGGTTGGTTGATATACAGATAAATGTAAATGGATGAATGGGTGTGTGGATAGAATGATGAGTGTTTGGTTGGTTGGCTGGTGGATGCACATAATGGTTAGTTGATGGACTGCTAGGGGAATGAATTGATGAATGGATTGTGTGGTTGTACATAGATGGTTGGTTTGCTGGTGGGTGCATGAGATGGTTAATTGATGGTTTGCTAGATTGATTATTTGACAAATGGATTGATTTATTGGTTGTATATAGATAAATGGATGGATGGATTGATGAGTAGGTTGGTTGGTTGGTGGATGCATTGATCCTGGATGCATTGATTGTTTAATGATAAACTACTTAATATTATTATTATTTCCCGCATACACTACAGTTTTTGCCAGCATTAAAAACGTCTTTCCCACTTCTTTTGAACAATTGAATGCATTACCATTTAGTGAAATTAATCTTTTAAAACGTGGTTTGAAAATTAATTGCTGAAAAAAAGGGCGATATTAGTTCCTCTTCTTTCTATTTTATTGCTCATGCATCACATGATGCATTGAACCTTTGACCTTCATGGCAATGACACTACACACAGTGACCTACTGATGGGTCACATGCTACATTAACATGCATTCCTAAATCAAAGCAGTGCATCCATTAGACTTTCCTGCAAAACTATGTGCTAAATTATATATGAAAGCCCTTTTATAGCAAACATGAACTCTTTAAAGCATAGTCGGTAATGCTGCTGCAGATGTAACCGCTGCACTCGTGAAATCAAAAGAACAATGCTTTGTAATTATTAAAACATCAATAACATTCAGTAACAATTAATGACTGACACACAAAAACTCATCTAAAGCATACAGCAATGTCCTGTGAATCTACATGAGTCATGCAAGATCAAAATAGTGAAGGTCAGAAGAGAATTGTTAAAATGAAAAGGAACAAGCCATGCAGAACATCTCTATTAAAAACTCGAATCAGGGGGAAATGCATTTGCAATTACTGGATGCAATGATGCAGATGTGAGATCCACAGGCCCCAGCAGTGCAACACCATCTCTACTGAGATGTGTCTGTTCTGAAATATGATTATATAGAGAACATACCTTCTTTATGATGTTTTACAATCGTTTATCCCTGCCTTGTTTTCAGAGCAGATAATGGTGGATATAAGCAGGAGATACGTTCTGTATGAAGGCCTGAATCCTTCCTCAAGGAGAGTAGGTTGAGAGGAAATGGAGAGATGGAGGACACAGCATGAGGAGGAGGTGAAGGAGGAGAGGGGATGGGATGTACCAATACAGCATAGAAACAGGGGGGCAAAGTGATGCTGGGTTTGGTTTGGTTTGTTTCGTAATCTGAGGTTTGGTGCATTGAGGTTGCACTGTTTGAATGATTTTATTTACCGGCAGTGTTTTTGTTGGGATTCAATGGGATAGCCAACAAAAATAAAAATAAATTATTAAATAAAAAAATAATAATTCTACCATCATTTACACTCTATGTAGCCCTGAGATTTGTCTCAAAATTCATAATGCATGACTTTTTAGGTCAGATGCTCTGTTAACTCTGACCATATCTATTTGATGTTTATTTTTTCTTGTGTGATTTAGCAATTTAAAAGCATGCAAATGTGCAAGATTGCCAGACATAAGAAAACCTATAGTAATAAACCTGTTAAATTCTGTACTTAAAAATGGAGCTATGCATAAACTACACATTTAATGTATTGAAGGTAGATGGTTGAGAACTTGTAGGCAGCCTTGTTTAATTAAAATGGAAAGCACTGTTTCTGTGGAGTGAACAAACAAGTTTTACTTGAGTTGCACAAGCTAACTTGCATTGAACATGTCAATCAAGATGTGTTTAACGACATTACAAAACGACATTACAATCCTCACAATTCAAACAAGGGTTTGTTATAAACCCATTGATTTAATGGGTAATCCATCTATCCAAAAATTATATCTACCGAAATAAATAAATGTGTGAACAAATAAATGCATAAAACAACTAAATAAAGGAATAAATAAATATACAATTAAATAAAAATATGGACAAATTCATTAATAAATAAGTAAATAAATGCTTAATAAAAAACATAAATGTAATTTACGTATTTAAAAATTTCAACACATTTTTTTGTTTTAATTACACATTTATAATATATAAAATAATTCAATAAAATAATAAATAAATGTTTAAATACATACAAATATGGACAAATCCATTAATAAAGTAATTAAATACAAATAAAAGCTTAAATAATTTAATACAAGCTTAAAGTAAAATTTATTTCAACATAATTCTTTTTTTTAATTACAATTATTTTATAATTATATATATTTTATGTATCATTCATTCATTCATTCATTCATTCATTCATTCCCGCCAAATCCCTTTCGGGGTCACAGAGTTCTGCTGGTACCACAGACCAAGCTCACATTGGGCAAGAGGCAGGGGTACAACCCGGAAAGGTCGTCAGTCCATCGCAGGGCATTTTAAGAATTTGAGAAAATCAATAAATATCAATCTTCACATCCATCGAAAATGTACTTTCAGATCAAGATCCAAGTAATAAGTTAATTTTAAGCTATTAAAAAGATTGAAATTTAGTTTTTATTGATTACATTTCATTTTAATTTAAGCTTTCATCTTTAACGTCAAAATGTGTGTAAATCTGGGAAATAGAGAAGCACAACATTGAACGTATTTGAATAAAGTGTTTTCATTCAATCATTCATTCATTCATTCATTTTCCAACCTGCTTATTCCCTTTTTGGGGTCACAGCAGTCTGCAGGTGCCTATCTCCAGTGCACATTGGGAGAGAGGCGGGGTACACCCTGGACAAGTCGCCAGTCCATCGCAGTAAATATAGTGTGTATACTGCGTAATAGATTTACCTAAAACTGAAGTGTGTTTCCTGATTTGGCTAACTAGCTTTAGCTGCCTTCCTTTTTTTAATTCATTTTATACAACATAAGCCTTATTCTTCACCACAAAACTGGAATGTAACGACAATCACATATTCAGTGAAAAACAAGTTAATATATTAACAGTGGGGGAAAAGAGAAGATATAGAAAAAGAAAACAAAATTTGATGTGCAGAATTTCGACAAATCTTTAACAATCTTCCAAACATTTCAGTATTTTGTCAGTCTGTGGATTGTTGATTTAAGGATATTTTCAAAACATTTCTTTCTAAAATAAATACATTGCATTTTAAACTAGGAATTAGCAAAGTGTTGTTTGTGAAAAAGTGCATATCTTGCAAGGTGTATATATAAATAATATATTTTAAATAAATCATGTTAGTTGTTTCATAAATAAAAATGCATTAATATTGGTCTGGAGTTTAAGAGAAGTATAAATGTTTAAAATTCAAATTTTCACAAGTATCTTGTTATTGCTATTTTAGAGAGGTGAAGGTCAATCAGTGCTATCAGCTTTAAAAACACTTTACAGTAATAATTCTGATTCTGACAATTCATGTTTCCAATTACAGGCATCTACAAGTGTAATATGACTAGTCACATTTGCAATTTATGTTATTTGACTAGTCACAATCACACTGTCTGTAACTATTTTATAATTTTATAGTTAGTGTAAAATTTTTTAGAGTAGTTTATTTTAGAGTAGTTAGTGTAAATACGGTTTGCCATATTGTATCGAGCCATTATGATAACAGAAACACTTGTTGCATTCCTTGCGATGGGTGGAGAAATTGTATAAATTAACAACGTTTTCAAAACAAAGAATGGTTCTCTTTAACGATACAAATCTATGAAAAAATATACGTTTATTTCAAATATTAAGATAGCTGAGAAATTCAGGAAATGACGTTGCGCCACGCCCAACCCAGGAGTCTCCCAAGCCCGTCCCAGCAGCAGCAGTGCCAGTGGTTCCTAAGCAGCGTCGTACGTCATTAGCGTAGTGTTTCACAGTCCAACCAACGGATGACCTGAGGTACGCTACAAGCGTAGCTCTCAATCAACAATGCTCTCCGAATTTCGTAAATGGATTACAGAATAGCAACGACGTTGCTCGAATGGTGAAGCGATCGTAGGGGAAGATATACAACGATCAATCCTGACTGGAACCTGATGCTGATCGGAACGCGGCACGATTTTACTACGCAAAGCCGGATCGTCACGACCAAGCCTGGGGAATAAATGCTACATTCGTGAATTGAGCTGACGTTTTATGATTCGAGCGCAATACGGAGAAGCCACTGACACTAGAAGGCGTGAAAATATGGTGACGTTACGCTGGAGTGTCAATGGAACTGAGGCGATCGAAAGCGAATAAAGAACCGTTTCTGTGGCCGAATAAAGACACTCTCTCGTTCACGTGCCTGTGAATGTCAACCGGACGCCGCAGCCCCGGGACCGTTGCTGCCGCGAGACCTGTGGCTGGGTCGGAATCGTGATTGGGCTCGGTTGCGTGGTTCCTTTGCTGTTTAAAAAGCGGAGGATGGGAAATTTAATGGGGTCCATGCAGAAGAAGGTCTCGGGAAGACGTGATCATAGAACAGGTGAGTCGACCTAAATGACGGTTTACCATGGTAACCGCAGTTTCCGCCTGAACGTTACTGCGCTTCTGAATTTATACGATGCATTGTCGGTCATTGTACATTCAGTTCCAGTGTTTGGACATTATTAGAGTATTACGAAAACTGATTTTTTTGGTAATAAATTTCATGCTTGTCATTTGAAGGTACTAACATTTAGTGAAAGTATATATATTTTTGTTCATTGTATTTCCACTTCTACATGCTACTGTTTGAAGCCCAAACAATTATTTTATTTTTAGTGCTGTAAAAATGGCATTACATTTTTGGAATGTATTTTACTTGTATTTTGATGGATTTTTATGTTTTCTGTATCACTATAGTGGGTTCATTGATTCTAACCTGTTTATTCCCGTTGTGGGGTCACGGGGGTCTTCCGGTGCCTATCTCCAGCTTACATTGGGCGAGAGGCAGGGTACACTCTGGACAGAGCGCCAGTCCATCGCAGGGCAACACACATTCACATCTAAGGGCTATTTAGATTATTCAATTAATCTAACCGCTTGTTGAAACTGGAGTGCTCGGAGAAAACATGCAAACTATAGTGGGTTGTCTTTCTCGAAATTTTAACTGTCAAAACTTTTATTTTCAAGCCCAAAACAAAGGTTTTCACTTTCCCCCATTTTGCAATGAATGGGAGGGGATTTAAATATTTTACATGTCATATTCATGCCACCAAACCATAGACACTGCATTTTCGTAGTAATACAGTAAACTATACGCCGTCCACTGTAAGATTTCTAACTTCAAAGAATAAACTGTTGTGTTACATCTAACATATTTTAAAGTGTTCGTATTAGTAAAAAAAAAGAACTGTTGTCTCTGGGTTGTGATGTCATTCTTCTTCTGTGCTACAGCCTCTCAAGATCCATACAAATAGCTGCTGCTGCTGCTATTTTCAGTAACAAATACCTTAACTACAAATTTACAGTCTGTTTCCATCCTAAAAGGCAATTCTTACCCCTCGGACTCACAATTTAACCTTCTACCCTCCTAAAGGTGGTTGCATAGTTTCACAGAATTTCAAATATTTAGTGCACTCTTTTCTCAGTTGTTGGTTTTCTTTCTATTCCACCCTTTAATGTACCTTCTTAAGATCTTGATTTCCACACAGGCGGAGCCCCTGAGAAAATTGTACAGTTGGATGAAATATTTCTTATGTCGTGTGTGTATGTGCTTTTTGGAACCCTTCATTTTCGACAAACTGCCAAGTAGATCTACCTACGGGTATAAATAAAGTAACATTTACATAGTACCTTAGTGCACATAGTCTGTCTTACATTCTATGTTTGAACTGAATGACTAGAGTTACCATTATTACTTACAAATTAAGCTCAATTTACTATACAAAGCAAACCTTTAACAACCTTTATTGCAAAAACGATTACCCTTTCTGACCTTCCATAGGTCCAGATCTTGAGATATTTAAGATTATATTCAGAGTTGTCAAAAATTACTAAAGAAAATGGCAAAACAAACAAAAACAATGTTTTTTTTTTCTAAATAAAGAGGTGCCATTGCTTTGAACCTCACTGTTGTAAATCTTCATTCATTCAGTCATTCATTCATTCATTCATTTATTCATTCATTTTCCAACATGTTTATTCCTGTTTTGGGGTCCGCCTGTGCCTATCTCCAGCGTACATTGGGAAGAGGCAGGGGTACACCCTGGACAGGTCGCTGTTGTAAATGTGAAAAGTTTATTTATTTTGAGTGGGGTTTTTTAACAGACCATGAACATCACTGCTAAGTATTTACTATTTAAAATGTATATCGTGGTATTTTATAATGGTATTTGTTAATGGTTTTAAAATGTAACTAGATAATCTTCCATCCCGCTGTACACACTCCTGTACAGTAGATGTCGATATGCACATAAAGGTTGTAATTTGCTCAAAATAAGAAGTAGACAGAAATTTTTACAAAAGCATTCATGTTCACTGTCTGGATTCCAATATTAATTGGGATTTTTTGTGACTTTTTACTGGTTTTCTGTACAATTATGTACTCTTGGAAGAGAACAGTGACTGTTCTCTTCCAATGTAAACTGAAATGTAAACTCTGGATTTATATACAAAACAATTATTATAATTCACTTTTAGAATTTTACAGGCATTTAAAAACTGATTTGCAAATGACATAAAAATGGCTTTTTAGGACACATTAACACTTCAGGCTATGGAATTGCTCCTTTTTGGGACGAGTCACTTCTGTAATGGCACCCAGAGGAGAAGTGGAAGGTTACTGTTTCACCAAAAATACAACAAAATTACCCTTTGACCTATTTTATTGCTTATCTAAACCAAGGTAAAAAACAATCTAAGGGGAAGCCTTAATACATCAATCAAATAAGGTCATTAAAGGAGAATTTTGCATTGTTGCTGGGTTGGACACCCACATTACCACCCACATATCAACGTATCAAGAATATTGTGGTGTATCCAGCAAATATGTTTTTTTTATTTGTGGATCTTAAATTACGCACAGTATCACACAGAGACTTCGTACAGTTGAGAACTAGAGCTTTTAGACCTAAATGAAAATGTTGCAGTGGAGTTTTAAAGAATGGGTGAGGCTTTTAAGTGGTATGAGAGAGTCAGGACATGCATGGTCAGTGCAAGAGGAAGTTGATGCTTAATAAGGAAGTGCATCTCTAGAAATGATGGAAGTGATCTTCAGTGGCTAGGATCCTTACAACATAGATTATAATCGAGATGGACCGACTGCATTGTCTTTGCAAGAGGTCATGGTCTCATTGCAGTTTGTTATACACAACTCTTCCCATCACACTCAAGCTTAGAATCATAGCAGACAGAGTCGGTTCAAGTCGGTTCTCCTGTAAATGAACATACTTCATCATTTTTAAAGAATGCTAGCAATACAAGAAGCGAGGTTGTAAAACTTTTGGTCTTTTTGGTCTTGGAGTGAAGTAGACTCACTGATTGTTCAGGCTGTTTCAGACAACACATAATACAAATGTGTTTGATTAGATTTGTGTCATTTCTTCAGATATTTAGGATGTAACAGTCCATCATATGGGAAGTCCATCTTTGTCTCCTAGTATTTTTGTGGCCGAAATTAGCTGGATTTGGCCTTTGACATGCCACCAAACATGAGTCTGCACATGCTCCAAAACAATTGTGAGGAGAGCCTCGATATCAGGTTCTGCCTCAAAAATATCCACTTCTTCCGCTCAGCAGTCTCGATTTTTGTAGATCGAGTAGTCATCTAAAATCAAACTTAAAAAGATTGAACTTTGTCCATTTTAAAGATATCTCTCATTAAAACCTGTTTAGAAAAGAACATAAATGACGAGGATTTGAGTTTTACAGTTTGGTAAACATATCATTGACTGATGGGGAACGTGTGACTTATGTCTATACTGAAGCCATGGTCCAGGGTGTTTTTAAAGGAAAGGCAATTTTATTAAAACGTAATTTTCAAACATTATAAGAAAGTGGTGTTTGTAATAGAAATAAATGTATAACCAAGACTAAAAAAACTGTAGTGTGTCCCACAGGTATTCTATTGGATTGAATCTTGAAACTGGCTTTGTGTAGCCAGTCACGTTCACTCACTTTGATTATTTCTTCGATTATCATACTTCCAGTTTTTTTTTGTTCCAAAATCATCTAATAACCTTCCTTCCCATTCCCAAAAGCACTGAAATCCCCAAATCATCATACTCCCACCACCATGTTTCCCCGTTGAAAACGTCTTCTTGCAGATGATTGTATCTCTCTTCTTTCTCCAAACATAGATATCATTGCTATGGGGAAAAGTTTTGCTTCTGTGTCCATCACCTTTCCTTAGGGAGTCCTTAACAAATTTAATTCTGGCTTCTTTTCTTCTGTGGACTTTTTCTTAGTCAGAGAGCCTTCCTATTGTACCATACAAGGCTTTATTGACTATAGTCACTGAGACTTGGCTCAGTCCTTCAATAGTGTCTTGGTAGATGTTCTTGGGTCTTTCAAAACATCTTTCACTTCCTGCCTTGTCTTGTTCTTCACTGTGTTGATCTCTTTGAACTTCTTTATAACGCAGCCTTTACACTTGAAACCGCTTTGCATCCTTCTCTCAAGTCCAAATTAATCTTTTTGTCTTTGTCATGATGACCATTCTTGTTTTTTTGCTAGTTGCTTTGGGGACATTGCTTCAAGTCCCATTGATAATATCCCTCTATCATGAGTGTGTACGAGTGAGTGTTTATTCATAAATGCTCCTTCAAAAGATTACAATGTTTTACAAATGGGATGGTGTACCCCCTGGCAACTGGTGCCCTACGTACAGAGAGCAGCGCTAGTGATGCTCCAGAGTTAACCTGTTTAGACAGGGTTTGTTTTCTTGTGAAGTTAAATGGATTGCCTCACATTGATTATAATTCATTCCGATTGCTCCAGATTGCCAGAGCGCCTCTAAATTCTTGGATTGTTCAGTCACTGTCTTGAGTTATGAAGTGACTCATGGCTGAATCAATCCATTGAATGACACTTTCTTTAGTGTTATCGTCATAGACATCAATAAAGCTTCTATTAATAGCTGCAAACAAAAAATCTGTGGGATGTTCTTTCTGCTCCAGGTTCGACTGGTATTCAATTTTTTTTTTTTTTTACGTCAATGATCATCATTTTCTTTCAGATTTTATGGACTCACTGAAATGCCAAATATGTCCACCTTCATCTCTATTGTCTTCCCAGGGGTTGGGTAACAGGGAATTTGCTAAGCAAGTGTCAGTTTTCTGTGATGTTATCTGACCATATGAATAATTATTCTGACTTGCGAAGTCATTTCTCATAATGACTTTAATTTTGGTGCTAAGCTTTGTTTATCCATCCATAGTATATATAGTTCATTTACACATATATATTATAACATATAGTACAGTTAATTCTAATAATTAATAATACAATTCATTCTTTAGATTATTTTATATTAATAACAAAATATAATATGATTTAAATGACTAAATGAATATGAATAATTTTTTTAATTAGTTTGTTCTGTTTGTCCATTTGTAGACATTTTTAAAAATTAAGAGCAATTTTTTTTTTTGACTCCCATTGTGTTTATGTGCACAGGTTTTAAAAATTAAAATTTTGTGCAGGTAACGCAGGGGATGAAAAATCCTCTGTGGAAAAACCCAAAATAACATTACAATCTAAATACTGTAAAAATTATTTCAACCTCCCAGAGAAACCTAGTGGTGCATTTGAAGTCAAGAACTATTTTCAGCAAACTATTAATAATGTTTAAACCATGTTTTGCTTAAATTACAACCAACAGTTTTAATTTTAAGTATATTGTACATAGCATAAAGATGCTATACATTTTTATAAAAGCAGGTTTAGGCTCACATAAGTTAAGACTTCTTAAGATTTAATTAAGAAGAATTACATTATAATTTTAATTATTTGTTAACAGTCTGCCAGTGTTGCCAACTTAGTGACTATAGATTCAGTGACTTTTCAGGCCTCCTAGCGACTTTTTTTTTTTTTTT
>SRMA01025599.1:0-17481 GCA_007224835.1 Danionella cerebrum
CTTGTTTTGCCCAAAAAACTATGTTAATGTAATCAGTCCACAACACATTATTCCAGAATGAAGCTGGTTTGTCCACATGTGCTTTAGCATACCTCAGGTGACACTGTTGTGGCGATTGTCAAAGGCGGTCAATGCTCAAAACCCGACTAAGCTGACCGACTGGAATGGAATGTTGACTGAACTCAAAACTGTCGGGACTCATTTAATGGTCTGTGACCGCAAACTGGATATCATCGGGGAGAGACTGACAGCTATGCAACAGATGTGGGATAAAATGGAGACTGGTGATGGACGGTAAAATCTGTGGAAATTTTCAGATTTGTCTTGGTCTACTACATCAGGCATTAACAAGAACTGTGCCTCTGTTATTCTAAATCCTCACAATGTTCCTCACAGTTGAAACTGAGAGATTGAAACTCCAATACAGCTTTCAGTATCCTTTCAAACAACCATTGTTTTTAGCTCATCTGAGAGTTCTTGTTGGTTCATCTGAGGTTCCCATGTTGCCACTCTTTAGAGAACATGCCTCCTTTAAATACATTCTTATGATTAGATTCAAATAAAATAAAAAAAAACCTACATCCATGACATGCTCAACCCTTACCTGATTGAATGATGTTTAAATATTTCATTTTCTGCTGCCATGTTCTTTTAATACCTGCAGGATTATACCTACATGAAAATTACAATTAGATGCAATGCTTAGTTTTAAGTTTTATCTTTGATAATAAATAATTAGCTTAAATTCACCGACCTTCAACAGGAACATGTACTATAGCTAGATTAATGGGATTATTACTCGTTCTAAAAACTGTTTTTAGTACTGTCTAATTTATTCTAAATGTCATCTCACCTCTACCACAAGATTAATAATAGGCAGACACACAAGTGCCCCTTTAAATCTAAAAAACTTTAGAAATGGTACCTTTTTTTTGTTATTTAATGCAATTACATCTGAAATGGCAGCCAATTTTCCACTTTTTCAAGTCAAAAGTTAATGCTGATCTATTTTTTCATGGGTTGCCATGGTGACTGGTAATATCAGCGCTCCATTGATGATGCCTTTTTATAGTCGCAGTGCTCACGCTTAACTGAGTTACTCTACTCAGAGTTGATTGACCTGACTCAGATCAGCTGTTCTGAAACCAAAAACTCTTTCAATCTCTCGGTAAAACCCACTTCTTTGTTTGTGATGTCACAAATTTTAGCACCCCACCCACAACTCACTCCAGAGGCAAGATAACATCACTTTGCTACTGGTAAGATCTCATCTGTGGTGGTTAAGGCAAAGTTTAATTTCTCCCACTCACCTCTTAGCTCTTGCAAACCAGCTAAAATTAAGTAGTATCCGGCAAAATCCGCTGTTTTTCTTCCCTAGAAGCACAATTTGTTTGCTTAGTGACTCCTAAACAGTTATCACTTAATCCCAACAACTAGCTGAGAACACAACGTACATCCTCTGCATGACGAGATGGCTGTGGTCCGCATCATTCAAAGGTTCAATGATTCAAGTTCCCAGTTAAAGTTAATTTCCACACATTAAACACTTTGAATTCAATTGCGAATGAAGAGTAAATTCCTAAATGGCTAAAATTTTCTATCTCCTGACCTCTTGAGGGCACTGTTTTGAAACTCAGTAGGCAGCCTCAGACCATAGTTATTACAATATCCAAGCGTTCCATCATAATTGTTCATAAACGCTTTGTTGAATAAACTTGAATTCCTTACCGTTTAGCAGTTCGCAAAAGTAGGTTTTGAATATAATTAAAAATGGCTGCTAATTAGCATAACATACAATGACATCATATAGTCCATTGGAATTGGCCTGAATTTTGTCTTTTGTCTTTAAAAAAGTTACTAGCATAAACATAGAAGAAACTTTGGACTACTGGTGGTGCTAGTTTGGGGTAGAGGGCGCAGAAAAGTGTTCAAAAAGTTTCCTGCAAGCAGTTCATTTGCTTAACAGTTGACCATACATCAAATACTGTTAGTCACATAAAAAAACAAACATATAAAAGAAATACAGATTACTGTTTGGACTGTACCAAGTTCTCCAAACCTCGGTCACAAGTTCAATTCCAACTCTGTTTCCTGTGTTTGTTGGTGAATACCAAATCTATTTTCTTCTTTACTTTGGTATTATTGAGTTAATTGAATGAATTTATCCCCAACTGCTGTGCTCATGTATTCTTTTTGTAAGTAAACTATTTAAATATATTTGTTAACTTCCACCACATTTAAAAAAGTCAATAAAAGCACTTTTAAACATCTTCTTTTATTATTCACCATCTTAAACCTGAGGAGGTTTATTTTCTTCAGTACACAACAGAAGAATGTCGAGCAGCATTGTTTTCTTTGATAGAAAATGTTGTATGATAGATAACGTTTTCCTATTAGAGTGCAATGTGAGCTATCCTGATGAAAGGGGGGGGGGTGCAAATTTAAAAATGAAATATATTCATCTAGTAAAATTTTAACCATTCACTTTTTCAACATTATTTTATGTAAAGATAAATTCTCATCTGTGGATGAATTTAAAGAACTTTTTCCAATTAATTTTTTAAATGTAGCGTCTAAAACAGAAAAATCTGCATTTATTCACGAGGCACCTATGAGAAACAGCCCCATTAATGAATATCTTCAGAAACTTTGGCCTCGCCTTCATTTTCAGCATTAAACACGGCTCTCTTTATAAAAGTCAAGTCATTTTCAGTCTAATGTGATGAAGGCCAATCCCTTCTCTCATTCTCCAATCAATCGTCAGCAAACGTGAGGCGTCCAGGCCCTTCGCTCTTCATCCAACGCCTGTAGCGTTTCCATCTGGAGTCTGTGGCCATCTTCATCTTCATCTCCTCTTCCTGCTCCTTCTTATACACCTTTTTCAAAGATAAACAACATTATTAATATGGTTTCATTAAAGATACCTCCATCAACAAAGTACTAGACCCTCAAAACTGGTTTTGTTCTCAAGACCAAGATTCTCAAGGGGTTTTTTTTTTTTTTACTCAGATGAGCTTAACTCTGGACTTTGTGACCAATAGTAGCTTTGTCCCAATTTTACAACGAATAACTCGAATACTATACAACAAAAATCTATTTGCACTATTTTAATATTGTAATATATGTAAAGCAAAATACTTTATTGCATTAAACATCTATCTATCTGTCGAGAGAGAGAGAGAGAGAGAGAGAGAGAGAGAGAGAAAACGTGCAATACAGGTTATTCTAAAGCGGATGGTGAAATTTGAAAATTTTGATGGCAGATGACTGAATTTTAAAGTATATAAATATTTAGAGTGGAAAAACATAATTTGGGAGAATGGCAACATCATGGATGTTGAACGGTTTATACTGTTGGTGGTGGAGTATCACAGGAAGATGTTTGTTTGTTTGTTTGTTTGTTTAGTAGTTTATAGCCAAGACGACCATTTCATGGCTAGAGAAGTATATTTATACTGTCTAGTTCAGTCTGTTATAACTTGTTTCTCAGATTAGTTCTAGAGATTATGTTTAGGATGGAATTTGGCATTTCAAAAAGTTCCTTGAAGCTTCGAGTTTTTAGGAATTGGGCTCTCATGGTTTCATACAAGTAGATGTTTGACTGTGATCTGGCACTTGCATAAGCTGCACTCAAGAGCTGTTTCTCCTTTCGGAAGGACACTCTGGGTTATTCTTATGTCATATCCGACATCTTGTGTGTAAAATGTGTTCTTTCCTTGTTTCTGGTTTGTGGTATGGTGCATTTATTTGTGGGTGTACTTCTATGCTGTTGGTTCCATTCTTTTTGCCATTCCTTTAGAATAAGATTATTTGATTTCTGCTTCAGATCTGTTGGTGGAATTGGTAAATTGGAGATCCTTTCCAGGTTAGCAGACTTTGCGACCTAATCTTTTTTTTTTTCATTTCCAATAAGTCAGATAAGATAAGATAGATGTGATTGCTGGGTGACACAATCTCATATTCATATTCCTTCTAAGCAGGCCTTGGAATCTGAGAACACAATAAACTTTTGTTGATCAGATCTTTCTAATTATTCTAATGCCAGTAGGAGAGGATGGGCCTCTGCAGAGAAACCGGAGCGGTTTTGCGGGAGTCTAATGGCTTTTTGTGTCCTTCCAGTGATGAGTGCGGCAGTCACTAGGTTTCCTATTTTTAATCCATCTGTAAAGCTTGGCGTAAGGGTTGGGTATACCTCTCTGATGGTATATTAAAAGTAACAAGAATTTGGATGGGTATCCATCTTTTTGAAGTTTGCCAGTTCCAGGTTTATGGGAATTTTCCTTATGGTCCAAGGCTGATGAGAAAGAATTAGATGTTCTGACGGCAAAGTCTAAGTCCAATGTGATGGATGATGTCCAGAGATTCAAGATAAGATTTTCTAGCTACTCCAAAGATGATACTACCATAATCTAATGTGTAGCTCACCAAGTCTAATAAGGACTATAATTAAGGTCTTCGTGCATTTGGTTCTAATGGTTTTATGGGAGCTGTTTGATAAAAATGTGGATAAAAAAGGAGTGATTTGTGGTGCACTATTTCTTTCCTATTTCTTGTGATAAGCACCACTGTGAGGCTCTTTTATGTCCTACTCACGGCATCAAAAGAGCCAGCTTTCATTGGTTGTTCACCTTGCAAGAAACGGGTCTGATATTGCAGTGCAAAACTTTTCCGTTGGCACCAATCGTTCAATCAGATGTGTGATGTCCCGTTGGCACCCATGGTTTTTTATCAAGGCACGTTGTCGCACAAAACTTCAAACTGAAAATTCATGCTTAGAGTTAAAGAAAGTCCCTCCAGGATTTTGCAGGTTTTTTTGAGATTGTTGCGGCCTAAAATGCTGAATTTGCGGAATTTGTTTTTTTAAAAGTTGCGATTTTTTGAGAGATTTTTTATCAGTTAATATTCAACTAACTCCATTTATACTATTAAAATGTAGTATGTAAGGGTTGCGTTGATTTATTGCAAATTAAAATACTCCAAAAAATGACACCACAGCAGGTAAAAATGTAAACTTTGCTCTGGGGGACTTGGTTTTACCTCATGAGTTCACAAACATGTTATGAATTTTTTAAGTGTTCTTTCCGTTTATTATCTCTATTATCTTATACCCTCCCGGCTTTCTGCACACTCTGATCACATGCAGATCTGACAGCAGACAACCGCTGCTTCCTCAGGAGGCTGCAGCGCAGGTTCAATGAAGACAAAAAAAAAAACTCATGTTGTCCCTGTAAAATATTTTGACTTTTAGCATTTTGTTGCCGCGGTGCCATGGCTACGTCTATGTAGGAGAAACACTGGAATAAATTATTGATGAAACTACCGTGTGAAAGCATGAAAAATAGTTTTATTAACTGCCCCTCTCAAACTCACTAGCACTATCACCTTTGCCCACACAAGTACTGTCTGACAACTGACAAAAGCAAACCACCACAGACCTAGTTTTGTTGTTTACCTTTTCCTTTCGCTGCTTGCGATGGATTTGCGAGCAACAGCTTCGGTGACAGTCACCTGCCGTGTCGGCTCTTGCACGGACATGCTTCTGGAATGTTTTGCTATAGAGAAGTGTCGGTCAAGCGAGGATTTTCTTTTGTGTTCCACGACAATGTTGCACACAGAGCAAAAAAGTTTCCCTCCACTTTCATGGAGAACATTAGGGAATTGTCTCTCACAGTGATATTTGTAGGTAAGTGTGATGTATTTGCGCTCATGACTGCTCTGATAAAGAAGTCCTTTGTGAAAATAATGCTGTTGTGATGGACCAAACTTATTGGTCGAATTTGCGGTAAAGTCACAGTGATTAGATGACATTGCGAGGCCGCAAATAAATCGTGGGGATTCACTGCATTTGCGTGAATTGGCGCGATCGCAACAATGCGAGTTTCTGGAGGGACTAAAGAAAGTTAATCTAACCGTGATGTGGCATGAGAGTGGAAATACTCCCACAATTCCCAATTTAATCTACAACTTTAAACAAAAAAATGTAACCATGTAGGAAAGAAAGGAAAGAAAGTTGCAAACCTCGTAATTGTCTTTAATCCAGAGCTCTTTTTCGAGAAAAGAGTCGATTGTGTTTCCATCCAAACTGTCAAACTGCGCCTGTGACATCTTCATGTTCCTCCTGATAATGTAAAGTCGCTCTTCATTCCCGAAGTCCTCCCCTTTGAGGGTGAAACGATAAAACCACGAGCAGTTCCAGGCAACATACATACACAAATGATAGGGCAAGAGGATAATCTTGCAGAGTAGAATGTCAGATATGTTGGGCTTCTGATAGCCTCCTTTAATATCGATCTTGGTTTTGATGATGTCTCTAATGATCTGCTCCTCTTCCTCTCGGATCTCCTCTTTGGATCGCCGATTCTTGCCCTTTTCTTTGTTTTTGGGAAAGAGACCCTGCTGTTTAGCAAGCTCGGTGGCCTGGATCCGGTATTTGGGGACAGTCATCAGGTAGTTGATGGCTTCCGTGTAACTGCTCCACCAGCTGTAATACTGAAAAACAAAACATGGACGATTGATCATGATTAATCGCATGCAAGAGATTCAGTGGCTAACGCATTGCATGGAAATCGTTGAAATCGTCTAGAACCTCAAAGGATTGTGATTTTCACATGAAACATTGGTGCATTTGGAGGTAGTAAATATAAAATTAGTCGTCAACACAGCCTCGTGTCTGACATACATTCATTTCTGTCAGTTTCTTGGCGGCACCTCGAGTAGCAAGTCTATGTTCAGCTAAGGGCTCCACAAAGCAATCTGAATTTTCGGTTTGAAGTAGTGTGCCATTCGTAAATGCTACATATTGAAAGTATTGCTTTCATTTCTGTGTTGCTGGGGTCACATTCAACAAATTATTTGAGCTAGCTACAAATATTTTATCAACAGTAGTAAAGTAAACAGACAGAAAATCTGTAAAGAAACTGTGTGTAATATCTTATTTAATCGTTTTTTGTAGTTTTATTTCTTTTTGATGTGACGCTTGGTTGACAATTTCTAACGAAACAAAAAAAGAATTAATTATATCGGGAGAAAGTGATTAACAGTCACACGATGACGTAATGCAGTTGCAGTGCTAAAGTGCATTAATTTGGTAGCATTAAAGGAGTAAACAGAAACGACAGCATTAGCATTCTGTTAAAACATCAAAGAGACAGTCAACACTGAGTGTCAATCAGTGAGTTAGCCGGACCCCAAATAGGCAAAAGTGAAGTAAAGCTGCTTCAGATTTACAGATTCGCTTGCTCTGCTCTGTAGCATGAGACTCAAGCACTCTTAAAAGACAAACAAAACATTTGTTATGTAGTGTACAAGATACAACTCTATTTTTGTCAAAATATGTCTTCCTCCAAGTTAGCTGAGAAACATTGCTGTGTGTGAACCCCAAATATGTTTTGACCAGAAAACGGTTACTAACTTTACTCTAAAATGCTCTACTATGACCAAAATCAAGCCACACACCACTGCTCACAGAGGGAACTTTCAGATCTTATTACCTTCAGTATTTTCTTTTATATCAGAAATTTGTGATTATTAAAAAACCCTGGGTGGATTTTAATAGGGAACCATTAATAACTCAGTACTTAATTCAATATCTGCAGGTGCTTTACTCTGCTCCTACTTTTAATAATGATCACCAGAGATTGTAATTACGAAGCTGGGAAGAACCCAAGCAATCCACCACTTCTCTCTGAAGCACAAACACTCCAAGAATGAGCAGTGGTTTATATATTTTAATGCAAACTCACTACCTGGCATCTCTTTAGTTCGCTGCTACCCCCACTTTTACAAGGGTTTTTAAAACCCAGGCGTTAATGCCCCCTGCTGAGTCTCATGGGTGTTTGGTCTCTTTAAATACAGAAACAGCTATCTATTTACATGAGAACATACCAACCTGAAAGAGTGAGATTGCACATATAGTTACGAGAATAACAATCCGGACGTCGACTTTGGGAGCGAGTCTCCTCCTGTAGTATGTGTAATAATGGCTGTAATACTCCTCTGGGTGATCCAGCATGTAGTCGTAGTCCTTACGTAAATCTTCATCCTAAAAAATAAACACTACATTTCAGAGAACATTTTGACACTTTTTCCATCAATGCAAAGGAATATGAGTCTATGGGATGAAATTAATATCTGATATTTTAAGGAAATAACAGACTGAAGGTGATGAATCCTAATGAAATGTTTGACTTCGCTTAATTGTACCTTGAGAGTCTCATAAGCGGTGGCGACGAGAAGAAACTTTTGCTGCCCGGTTTCTCGGGTCTCGTCGCTTTTACTGGGCTGAAATCTGTCCGGGTGGTATTTCCGTGCCAGCTGTCGGTACGCGCGCCCGATCTCCGCTTTACTGGCGTCGCGTGAAACTCCCAGAACTTCATAACAACTCTGGGTCCCGCAATACAGTCCATCGATGAGCGCGGAGACCGAAGAAAACCCCCAAAATAAAACAAAACAGAGCCAGATTGCCACTCTCAGCTGGCTGGACGCCGCCATGTCAGCAGCATTCTGATGTTGGGGTCGCGTACTGATGACGTCGCCTACACGTGTGGGTAAAATTATCAAATAATACACGTTCTTTAAAATCATACGCTGCTGTTACGGTTATTTATGGTTCTAATAGTGAAGCTGTTGAAACTTTAATTTGCTAAAGCTTTTAGATTTTTAGATTTTACAATCTACTGATACACAAAGAAAGAATTCTTTCAAAAATGAAAATGTTAATCCTTTGTTTTCGTAAATGAGCAAAATGCAATGAATGATCAGTGGAGGAATATTATATATTTTATAATCAATATTGATCATAAATTACACTTTCACTTGAACTATCATACTTAAATTAAAACCCGCTACTTACACTTCAACACAAATTCAAATGTATTTGCTCGCTTTTTTGCCTTGATTCTGTTGAAAAAAGGAGGAATGTGGCAATGCATCTTCCGAAATCGAGGGAAAAGAGGACGCATTCGATGGACCCTTCGATTTTTGGCAGAATAGCACAAGCCTTCGTGCAGCGTCATGACGTATTCTGCCCTCGGAAGGATACAGAACCGGGATTGAGACACAGCTTCGGTTTATCAAGTGTTTTATGCCTTTGCTCTATATTATGTTGTGGGGTTTTAACTGTCAGTAGTGTTTTGTCTATTGTTTCTTTTGATGTGTATCAGTTTTCCCTGTGCTATTCCTTGATGCCCTCCTAGCTCAAGCCTTTTTGATTGTGTGTTTTTGAAACAGTTTTGCTGTGACCAACACTCCTGTGCATTTGGATCTCATCTCTGTGACAATTTATCAGCATTGAGAACACCAATAAGGCCTCTACACACTAATATGATGTTTTGTGCAAGAATGCGCCTCCTTCAAAATCCATTGGCGTAAAGGGAGTTCACACATCTGACCGAATAAGTGGTGCCAACGATAAAAAGAGTATGGCTCTGCCATATCCTATTGGTTTTTTGCAAGGAGAATGACAAATGAAAGCTGGCTCTTTTGATGACCTGTGTAAGACGTAAATGAGCCACTCTGTGTCACTACTACCACAATTTCATAGCGACTTCCACAGGAAACAGCAAAAAGGAGAGGAGGTGTGGCTTGCTATTGCTTCTGTTGTGTATCTGTTGTACTGCAAACGCCATCTTCGGGCAGGGAGCATCATTGCATCAACATTTTCTCGACCCAGAGGAAGAGCAACCTACTGAGAAGCCAACGGAAGATTCACAGAAATCTCAATTTGGATCGGTGTGTAGAAGCTTTAATTCTGACTAAATTTGCATCTCTGTTTGCAGAAATACACCCCTATACATTTAAAGAACCTCCTCCATGCAACTGTTGACTGGACAGTTGAAGGCTAGTTGATGTGTTTCTCATCTGCTGCATCTCCACATCGTCTACAATCTTCAGCTTTGCCTTTTTCTTTGAGCTTCTTCAAGAGAACTTGAACATCCTGTTTTGTGTTTTGTGCTACACTATGCATTTTGAGTAAAGAGCAGTTTTTTTTCAACAAAGGCAAATGGGATATGAGGTGATGGCACGTGGAGCATAAATTTAACTTTAGGAAAATCGCACGCAGGTTGAAAGTGGGCACACCCATTAGGGACTTATCCACCAGCTTCAGCAGACTATTTGTAGAAAAGTGACTTATGGAATAAATCTAGATTACTATGACTGACTACTCAACCATGGAAAAAGTGAAGGATCTGATTCTTTTTAAAGAGGGAGCACAGCAACAAGACTGAAGGTAACTATTGCCAACAGCGGGTCCATATTCCACAGTCATAACAAATAATGATGGCATTAATATGATGATGATGAATTGATGAAAGAGGAAAAATTTTGATAATATGATCGTGTTTGCTACTACAGCAACAATAAATATTTTATTATAGTTACTACAGTAACATTAGATATTAGATTAGATATATTATATACAACATAAATATTTTTTCCCCATAATAAAAATGTTGTACTTGGTACTGGTTACGGAATAAGATCAAAACTAAGTTTTTAATCTTACTTAGAAAGTCCCTGCATGCAGCCCTGAGTAAAAACAATGTGTTTCAAAAAGGTGATTAATTTTTATATTTTTGGTTGTAAATGAACATTACAAGAGTTATGCGACATAATTTGCAAAGTAATTCAAATTAAAATGTGAGAAAATGGGCGACTGTCTTTCAGTTCCATTTTAAGGACCCCACATTGGTGCCATCCAGTGGTGAAAAGAAGGTATAACCCATGGAAGTTCAAGACCTATGATGTGGCTTGTGTTTTTCTGGTACAAAACAAAGCACAATGGCTCAGAAAGTGCTTGGAACAGTGTATAAGGTTTCGGAAAGTTTGTCTTTTTTTCATACAATGTTCACATTGTTTTCACCTTGTCTTTGATGTTTGGGGGGATTTGTGAATTTTTTATTTGTCTGAACACTTTTCATTTTTGTTATAAAACATAAAAACCGGTCATCCTGAAGTTTTGAGATTTTTGCAGTAAAATGTCAAAAGTGAATACTCTAAAATGTAATTGTATTATTTTGTACAATTTCAGTGTTGTTGTGGTATTATTGTGTGAAAATAGAAAAAAATATTTGTAGCTGGGGTTGTATTAAATGAATGACTTAAATGAAAAAAATATATATTGTAAAGGTAAATTATTACAGCCAATTGTAAAGTAGCAAAATGCTCAAAAGGTTCCAGAATTTTAAGGATTAATTAAAATAATATATTAAATAAATGTACCAAAGTTTTAGTTTGGAGGTGTTCAGTTGTTTTTCCTTTTCTTCCTCTCTCTGCACTGACCTTTTAAATACTCATTATACCTGAGATAAAGATTCCCCTGTATCTGAAGCTCCTCCTCGCACGTCTTTATTACCCTGTTTTCTCCACAGACACATTCATTGATTCCCAGCAGTCATGAGTGCCACTGTTTTCCTGTTCGCTCTCCTATGTCTAAACCTGACGCCGTGTGTGTCAGGAGGGAAGATCCTCGTCTGGCCCTCAGAATTCAGCCACTGGCTCAATGTGAAGGTGATCCTAGACAAACTGATTGAAAGAGGTAATGATGTCACAGTGGTGACCCACTCAGCCACACCTTCTGTCAACATCAGCCCAGCTTCCGGATACAACGTAGAAGTCCTACAGGTAAATAAACCTCACAAAATCTGTCTTCAGCATGATAGTGATTACAATCCCAAATATCTACAGGACTTTGAAACATTCCGACTCTTATCACATCTGATGAGCAATTATTGGGAAAAGTTTGGAGGAAACCGAGGTGTGTTTGGCTTTTTAGGACAGATTCTCTGAGAGTTTGCCTGGTGGTGTGGAGAGTTCAGAACTCTTCATGCTATAGAGTCTGTTTGATCCATAACCGGTGTGTTGGCAAAAATCTCTGGTACAGACTTTACTAGTCTCACAGGGAAAGCAAATAAAAGGCTTTTGAATGCTGACAAATATCTCAGGATTATTCTGTCCAAGCTCACTTTCTTTGTAGCCCCTTTCTCTGTTTTTCTGTTTTCACAAAGACACCTCTGACTGGTACAGTGCCAGCAGTGCTGTAAGTTAACAAAATTGGCATCAGACTCTGTGCTAATCCACATAGATATGTATACTGTTTTACAGTGTATCTTTTATGATTATTGGAAGAGATAAGCTTATAACTTTCAATTTTATTTTGATATTTGGGGCCAGTTTATCAGAAAGTTGGGGTTTTGTTCTCTTTAGATTCGTTGGATGGAAAGAGTACTTTATTTGCAAATCTTTGAATCGATATTCCAGTTTTGCACATAAATTTAACTCGCATCTTTGGACAGAAACATGGCTATAGTAGGCTCAGAGGAGTCATGGCCGCTGTGCTGGATCTCAAAGGTCCATCAAGTTCTTAGTCCTTCCAGCATGGGTCTTTCCTCACCCTCTACATCTCTGTGTGTTACAGCAAGTCAAACCATTGCTTTGTAACTTAAATCCATTACAAATTATGATTCATTTATTATTTTAGTTATATAAAATATTGTAAGAGAATTGCAAATCCTTGAGGTTATGGAACAAAAAGTACCATAGACAGTAAAAAAAAATATGGAAGACATGATGTGACCGCCTACTGCAAGGGTGGCCAACTCAGAGACTAAGAGACTTGAAAAGACGCATGAAAGTAGTTAAAGAGCCGCGGGTTGGCCACCCCTGGCCTACTGCCATTGGTCTCAAACAAAGCCATTTCAGAGCTGGTGAGGAGGCTGACATTGACGGCTGCATAAGCGACTTCCTGTTAAGGGTAGAACCATTGTGGTTTCAGAGCTCCACCTCGAGTCTGGCTCTCACATGCCCCTCTCTCACGCAGCCTGTTATGTACAATTTATTTTGTATTTCTAAACAAGAATTTTAATTTAATCGTTGGGAGCGTAAATCTCATGAGTTGATGACCGCAGTAAGTCAGCTGTCAATCAAATGGTCCCGCCTAGTATTTTTTAGGGATAAATTGAACCATCCTGAGCCACACGAAAATAAACTTGAGCCAAGGAAAAAACGATTGAAGTTTGTTCACTGTATAGATAACTTTCAAAAATCATTAAAACCCTTTGTATAAATGCCACACTTTCTGAGAAAGTTTCTCACTGAGCCGGCCATGTGAGACACACTTGGTAGATACCCTATAAGGTGTGTCACATACACCATCACCGGTGACATATTAGGACGGGGTTGGGCCGATCGGTTTTTGATGTGATGTCAGAACAAGAAATAAGAACGATGATGAAAGTGCATAAAGACCCACAACTAGAGAGAGATTGTTACATATTATTTCAAAGCAGCTTCACAGAATTAAAAGCTTGTGATACATTCTGGCTAAAGTAATTCCAGTACAAAGAGGTGATCTGAATTGTTCACAGTGCTCTTTTCCTGATTCTTAAGGTGCCTCACACCAAACAGGACATTAAAGACAATCTGGAGGCGATGCTAAAATACTGGACTCACGAAATGACCACTGATACAATACTCCAAGCTTCACAAAAACTCAAAGAACTGAGTGACACTGCCACCAATCATAACCTGGCAACATGCCGTGAACTGTTCTCCAGAGTAGACCTGCTTGAGAAGTGGAAAAAAGAGAAGTTTGATGCGGTATTAGCTGACCCAGGTTTCATGTGTGGGGAGCTTTTAGCACAGAAGCTCGGCTTACCATTGATCCTGAGCCTCAGGTATTCCTTCGGACACACACTTGAAAGACTATGTGGACAAATACCTGCTCCTCCGTCTTATGTGCCCGCCATTGGCTCAGAGAAAACAGACAAGATGGATTTCATGCAGAGGCTGAGAAACATTATATTCTACGGTGCCCAGGACATCCTGTTTTATCTGGGGCCTACATTCTATTGGGATCCATTTTACTCAAAAGTCATGGGTAAGTACACATGCACAATATATTTTCATACTCTATATCTTTTTGTCAATCTAATTGGAGATCTGAGAGTCTACTGGTGCCTTTCCTAGATTACATTGACCAAATCAGGGGTACAACCTGGACTGTTTAGTCCTTCACATTATTACTCTTCACGCTCACGGCCCAGAGATGTTGTTTGGCTTGCATTTACTCCAAATGCAACAATGTTTATCCACAGCATTTTCCCTCTCTTTCGATTAACAAAGTGGATGTATAAAATCAGAAATACTCAAATACACCAAGTGCTGGTGCCCAATTTTATGGTTTTTTTGACAATTACTTGCTTTCTCAGAATGAGCGACAGTGTTTATGATCATGTTAAAACCATTTAGAACTAGATGTGTGCCAATATTCTGGAGCATATTGGGAAAATAAATACACATTGCATTTCAAAATAAAAACATTTTGACTAAAATCATGCTGTGGGGCTGTGTTTCCATAACATAGTTGAAGTTGCGCCAAGGCTAGATCTTTCAAGAACACCCAAGACATAGTTCCAAATATACTGAGGCATTTATGCAAAGGAACAAGTACAGCGTTCTAAAATGGCCACCTCAGTCCCCAGACCTCAACAATATTTAAAATTTGTGGTATAAGTTAAAACGAGCTGTCCTTGCTCAGAAACCATCAAACCTGACTGAACTGGAGATGCTTTGTAAAGAATAATGGTCCAAAATACCTTCTACTAGACTCTAATTGGAAGCTATGGAAAGTGTGTAGAGTTGATTTGTGTTGTGTTGTGCACTAATAGGCCACCGTACTACGTGCTTCTCTGTGAAGTCCAAAGGCTGTCCTCGCTTCAGCCGACTGTGTACTCAATGGCATTGAGTACATAACAAATGTTCTAACGCATGCGCGGTAATGAATGTTGAAACACGCATGCGCACAGTGATGGATTTTGAAACGCGCATACCTGGCGATTACATTTTAAAGTTTATGGTTGAAACCATGGATATTTTATTATTAGACAAGTGTTATTTGAAAAGACAAAAAATTATATTGACACAAAATACGTTTTTGAACCTGATTCGTTTGATCACTTCTTTTATAATTGCAGATATAGAGCAGTTTGTGAAATTTGATTTTAAGTTATCGTATTGTATAATATTCATGGTATTGTTGTTCTAATGCTATTTATCTCTTTATTTTATATACATTTTATTTTATATCGTTGATTACTTTTTTGTGTGTTATAATTAGCAACGTTATGAGTTTCAATATTGTTGATGACCAGTACATGTTTACACGTGGGAGTTTGTGTTTTTTTTTTATTTCCCTATTTATTTTTGGTTATTCCAAATCAACTGTGTGTGCGATTGTGTACTTATTTTTATTAATTTTACAGTACTTAATAATTAAATTGTAATTGTTTACATTTATACATTTTTAGTACTGATCAATACAATGTATTGACATAATTAATATGGTATTAATAGAATAGAAATATCAGATGTTCACAAGTGTCACGTTCCCTTTCACAAATTGCTTGGTTACGTCCACCGCTTCTGATGCTTAAAACTAACGTGCATCATATAGATTGTTAAGCAACAATCCAATAAGTTTAATTAAGAAATCTAATGCTAATCGTTTAGCAAACGAAATCACTTTACCAAATAAAGCTTTTTAATATTTTGTTTCAACATACATTACCGCGCATGCGTTTGAATATTTGTTACGTACTCAATGGGAATACCGCGCATGCGTTGAACGTTACGTAGTTGCGCTGTTGGCTGCAGCGAGGACTTCTTGGAAGTCCAAACAAGCATTTAGATTTTCAAGCGTGGTTTGTTTAGAATCTGGTTCACTGCACAGACCAGCAGAGGGCTGGCACCGCCCAATGTATACCTTTCTCTGGGAGTGTCCACAATCCAACGTCCAGCAGCCATAGCTTCCGTGAAGAATACCTGTGTTTAAAACTTTACAGAACTTGTTCCCCGTGTTTCTAGCATGCGCTGTCTGGTAGAACCACGCGCGCTTCTCCTGCTTTTCATCTCCGTTAACGTGCGCTTTTCGCGCGGCGGTAACGTGCTCGTGCTTCCGGGAGAATACAGCCACTGGCACAACATGCGCAACATTCTGGACGAGCTGTTGAACCGTAACCACACCGTCACGGTCCTGCTCTCCTCGTCCTCCCCATCCATTAACATCACTCAGCACGAGAGGTACGAGTTCCTTGTGTTCGAAACGCCACTGAAGCCGAACGAGATGCACTCTCTGAGCGAACAGCTGATCAACATCTGGATGCAGCATCCGAAACCCAGCCGGATCCGGGTCGCTCTGCAAATCCTGGATCTGATGGGGAAGCTGCGCGACATGCACAGCACGCTCTGCGACGCTATGCTGCGGAACGAGGAGCTGATCTCGCGCTTGTCTGCGAGGAAGTTTCACTTGCTCTTTTATGACCCCATGTTCATCTGCAGCGATCTGCTGGCTGAGATGCTGGGGCTGCCCCTGGTGCTGTCTCTGCGCTTTTCTCTGGGCTTCTCGATGGAAAGGATGTGTGGACAGATGCCCTCTCCGGTCTCGTACGTCCCAGTGCCCCCCACCGTTCTGACCGATCACATGAGCTTCCCGGAGAGGGTACAAAACATGATCTCGTACCTGCTCTACACCTCCATGTTCCGCCTGGCAGCAATGAGTTTGGATAATTATTACACTGACGTTCTAGGTAGGACCCCCGTGCCGTTTTACCTAGTTTAATTAATTACAAAGTGCCAGTTAAACTAAAAATACAGTTATAGTAGATTTTCGTTGATGATTTACGATTTATGTTTGCATAAAACCGAATCAACAAGATGATTTTCATTTATGTCAAATTTAGTGATGGGAATTTCATCTTTCCGAAGCATTTGAGAATGTGATAGATGCAGAGCGCCAGAGAGGAGGAGCTTCACAGAACACCTGTTAGGGGAGGAGCTACACAGATTCTAACTCTACCTCCACATTGACCTCAAACTCTAAGCCCATCCTTAAATCCGATGTTATGCAGCTCCACCCCTCCTTTGCTCTCTAGATGTTGCATGTAGCTTGGTAATTTCATTCATTTTTGTAAAATACCAATAAAATGTTACACTATATGTGCAAACGTGAATCACAATACAAAAATACATATGATTATGATTAACAATAGCTATTTTCTTACTTCCTTTCACTCTTTTGTAACGTGACTGCTCCATAATGTTAACCAATGCCGTATGGGCCAGAAATCGAAAAAGATTAGTTATTTTTCGAGTTCTCTCAGTCCTTTTGTTCAGTAAGAAATGCAGTATGAGCCAAAAACCGAAAAGATTAGTTATTTTTTCGAGTCCTCCGAATCCTTTCGTTCAGTATGAAATGCAGTATGAGCCGGTAACCGAAAAGATAATTTCTTTTTTCGAGTCCTCCGAATCCTTTCGTTCAGTATGAAATGCAGTATGGGCCGGTAGCCGAAAAGATAGTTTCTTTTTTCATGTCCTCCGAATCCTTTCGTTCAGTATGAAATGCAGTATGGGCCAGTAACTGAAAAGATTAGTTCTTTTTTCATGTCCTCCGAATCCTTTCGTTCAGTATGAAATGCAGTATGGGCC
>SRMA01025599.1:25137-44636 GCA_007224835.1 Danionella cerebrum
ATCCTTTCGTTCAGTATGAAATGGACTATGTCCGGTAGCCGAAGAGATTAGTTATTTTTTCAAGTCCTCCGAATCCTTTCGTTCAGTATGAAATTCAGTATGAGCCAGAAACCGAAAGGATTAGTTCTTTTTTCGAGTCCTCCGAATCCTTTCGTTCAGTATGAAATGCAGTATGGACGGTAGCCGAAAAGATAAGTTCTTTTTTCGAGTCCTCCGAACCCTTTCGTTCAGTATGAAATGCAGTATGGACGGTAGCCGAAAAGATAAGTTCTTTTTTCGAGTCCTCCGAACACTTTTTTTCAGTATGGAATGCAGTATGAGCCAGAAACCGAGAAGATTAGTTTTTTTTCCAAGTTCTCCAAATATTTTCGTTCAGTATGAAATGGAGTATGTCCGGTAGCCGAAGAGATTAGTTATTTTTTCAAGTCCTCTGAATCCTTTCGTTCAGCCTCTGATTGTTATTACTTAGAACCAGCTCTGTACAAAGCTGCCATTTCAGGTTCCAACTCAAATATGAGACATTTTGTTTGTTTTGTTGACTTATTTTGGTCACAAAAATCTGTCAAGTGTATAACATAATGTTTGAACAGCTTAAATCGCATAAGAACAAGCATAAATTCTAAAGGTAAACATTTGTATCTAGCTATACATGTTTGTTATCTTTCCTTCAAAGTGCAAAGTGCACCTTTCCTTCAGTGCGTACTTTCTAAAACACACTCTATGTTTTCATAAGCCTCATTTCTCCACCATGATTTCAACCACTCTGTTTGTGTTTGGACTGCTGTTTGGAGTCGATGTGGTTAATGCTGGGAATATTTTGGTGATGCCGGGGGAGTATAGTCACTGGCACAACATGCGCACTATTGTTGATGAGCTGGTGAACCGCAACCACAGTGTGACAGTCCTGGTCAGTTCCTCATCACCTACTGTACAGCATATGCGAAAAGAGAAGTTTATTTTCAACGTTTATAGAGTTAACACAGCAAAAGAAGAGGCAGATGCTGTGTGGAAAGACTTCATTAATCTTTGGATGAATGATACAGCCACCAAATTTGAGACCGTGTTCAATATCTGGCAGGTGATGTCCAAGTTCATGATAATGACCGAAGATACATGCAAAGGGATGTTTCGGGAGGATCCTTGGCTCTCACTTCGGGACTCTAAGTTTGAGGTGCTGTTATCAGATCCGATGATCCCATGTGCTGATGTGATGGCTCACAAGCTAAAGATACCACATGTTCTTTCGATTCGTGCAACAATCGCATATACTTTTGAGCGTTTTTGTGGCCAGATGCCTGCACCGCCGTCGTATGTTCCTGCGGCTTCTTTGCAAGATTACATGACGGACCACATGAGCTTTTTAGAGAGGGTTGAAAACGTGCGGCTCTACATTGTACACTCAGCTTTTTTCAAGCTGAGCATGAGGTTCACTTTTGACCGGATCTACTCTGAATTATGGGGTAATTTGTTCACTCATTTTGGCCAAATGTGGTTTTGGTGAAAGTGTGATGTTTATGAAATATCTCAGTAGCTAGTAAAAGTAAAAGGTAAAAGTGGTCTCAGCTTTTTCTCACACCGTTTTCTCATAGACTCCTTCTCCATCTCGAGTGAATAAGTAGTGTTTCACAGTTTTTAAAATAATATTCCTACAAAAGTTAGTCAAACTCTAACCATTTGGAGTATATGCATGGCTTTGAAAGGCTGTATTCTTAGGTTTGTTTCTCAGTTGTCATTGAGTCTTTTTTCTTTTGAGTAAAATGGTTCTAACATTGTTTATCAGTCCCTCCAGAAACTCGCAATGTTGCGATCGCACCAATTCACGCATTTTCAGCCAATCCCCGCGATTTATTTGCGGGCTTGCAATTTCATCCAATCACCACAACTTTACCGCAAATTCGACCAATAAGTTTGGTCAGTCACTGTATACGGCATTATTTTCACACAGGACTTCCTTATCAGAGAAAGCAGTCATGAGCGCAAATACATCACACCTACAAATATCACTGCGAAAGGCCGTGCAAAGCAATTCCCTAATGTTCTCCCTGAAAGTGGAGGGAAACTCTTTTGCTCTGTGTGCAACATTGTCGTGGAACACAAAAAAAAACCTTGCTTGACTGACACTTCTCTACAGCAAAACATGCCAGAAGCATGTCCGTGCGTTTGTAAAACTAGGTCTGTGGTTGTTTGCTTTTGTCAGTTGTCAGGCAGTACTTGCGTGGGCAAAGGCGAGTTTGAGAGGGGCAGTTAATAAAACTATTTGTCATATTTTCACACGGTAGTTTCATCAATCATTTATTCCAGTACATAGACGTAGCCGTGGCGCCACGGCAACAAAATGCTAGAAGTCTAAACATTTTACGGGGACAACATGATTTTTTTCTTAATTGAACCTGCGCTGCAGCCTCCTGATCAGAGTGTAAAGAAAGCCATGAGGGTATAAGATAATAGAGATAATAAAAGGAAAGAACACATATTCATGACATGTTCTTAACATGTTTCACATGTTTGTGAAATCATAAGGTAATGCTGTAGAAACATCTGGAGTAGAAACATCTGTCTAAAAAAATCGCAACTTTTCAAAAAGCTGCCGCAAATTCTGGCATTTTAGGCCGCAACAATCACAAATAAATCTCACGAAATCCTGGAGGGACTGGTTTATGTAAAGAAATGGTTGCAGATGACTAGTTGTGAGGTATTAGCTAGAAAATATGACATGCTCATAGCATGAATCCTTACCAAACCAAATTTTAAACTTGATGACAATATCTTTAGAAATTGGGGGGTTTCTAAATGTGTTTTTGTAGGCATATCCCCCAAAAAAAGTCACTTGGATGCATACAAATCTCAGTGGCCAACAAAGGCTAGATGACAGCTTTTAAAAGGTGAAGGCTGGTGGAAATTTTGATGTCAATATTTCCGTAAAGTTTACATGTTAAAAAACTATGCTTTACTTCACAATGTACTGAAGATTTGGTGGAGTGTGGATGCCCTTGATTAATTAACAGTGAACGCTGAAGTTTTGAATTTTCATGATTTTCCATTGTCTGGGTAAGAAATATAAGCTTCCATACAGCATTTGGGAAATATGTCTAGTCATTATCCGTGGTTATGTTGCCGAATTACAGTGACAGTGCAATATTCACATCGGGTACAAAGTTTAATACTTGTGAAACCAACATTGTTTGATTATGTTTCAGTTCTAAATGTAGAAATCATTGTTGAAGGATGTGAATTATTGTAGCTCTACCCAATCTTATCTCGACAATCCCAAGATGATTGACATGGATTAAAAGCCAGACACCATGTGTTAAAAACCTTCTTAATAGGGCTGTATGTCTCAGATGTTAGTTAACCAGTTTTGGGTGGTTTTCAGTACAGCATTGTAGGAACCAAACCAAACAAGAAGTGCAAACTTGTAGATGCTTTGACCCAGCGGTCTAACAATATGTGTTTGCCTCTAAGTCTTGGACCACACAGTCCTCACTTGTTGCCTATATCTTAGGGCTGGACAGATATAAAAGTGCAATCATTTTGACTGGTTTAACTTTGAACTGAGCGAAAGGTAAGTAAGGCTAGGAGTCAATGTTAGCCATTAGCAAGTAAAAGTTACGTTGCCTTTGAGAACAAAGTGCAACTCTTTTAACAACACACAACCTTTGCCCAAATACTGCTGTTCATAAAGGCTCCAAAGCCTTCAAAGCATACTATGGTCGAGAGAAGACTCTTCATCATGCTCTCGGGAAGCTTAATCGCGCTTGTACTCATATTTGGAGTTTCCCATTCTGGGAAAGTTTTGGTCTTACCTGGAGAATACAGTCATTGGCACAACATGCGGACTATAGTTGACGCGTTGGTTAAACACAACCACAGTGTAACCGTTCTGGTCAGTTCCTCATCGCCCACCGTACAGCACTCTCGGAAAGAGCGCTTTGACTACAATGTCTTTAAAGTCAAAATGGTGAAAGAAGAGGCCGCTGGTATATGGAGTGACTTCACTAATCTCTGGATGGATAACAAAGTCTCGAAATTTGAGAGATTCTTCCTCTTCCGCAATGTGCTGTCGAATTTTAAGAGACTGTCTGAAGACATATGCAGAGGAATGCTTCAAAACAAGGATCTTTTACACAGCCTTCGGGAATCGCAGTATGATGTGGTTTTCTCTGACCCAATGATGCCCTGTAATGACTTGATGGCAAAGACACTTGACATCCCGCATGTGATCTCACTCCGCTTGTCGTTTGCTTATACCATGGAGCGTTTTTGTGGTCAGATGCCTGCACCGCCCTCTTATGTCCCAGCTGTAGCAATACATGACCATCTGACTGACCGCATGAGCTTTTCAGAGCGGATTGAAAACATGCTGCTCTACATCATTCATTCGGCTATATTTCAGATGAACCAATGGTTACTTTTACAAGATCTCTATACTGAACTAAATGGTAATTGTTTTGTTTGGGGTATACTTTTATCCGAGGTAAATATGTGCAGAGTCTTCAATGTTGTGTATGTTGTAATATTTAAGTCTATGGTTTGAATTTGTCGACTAGGGAAACACAGATGAGAATTCAGTTTCTTTCCATGCTCTAAAGAGTATACTTCTCGAGTTTCGTTGACACCTACCAATCGTATAATGCAAGTTGGAAAAGGGAGGCACCTATGTAGAAGATAAATTAGTATTATGGGCTATGTTATTGCTCAGAGTATTATTGTTTCACGGTTTCGGCGCATTTTGAAGGGTCTAAACGTATTCAAAAAGTCACAGAATTAAACACACACCTCAGAACACGTGAATGAAATTCGGTAGACATGTGTAGGGTATCAAGACTTAAATATAAGTATTTTGGATAGCGTTTCCAAAATCAACCGGAAGTCGACTATTCATATATACTACATCAGTCGGGCATAAAAAGAGCAGAAGTTAAATGGTATCCCTTTTACCAGTTTTGTCATGTGTGACTATAAAATGGTCCAAAACAACAACAGACAGGTTTCTCTAAGAGAAATTTAGATTATTCAATTAACCTAACTCCATGTTTCAGTGGGGGAAACCGGAGACTCATGTAGACTCTTTCGAGGATGGTCACCGGTGAGCCTCGAAAAGACAACCTTCTAACTGGAAGGCCACAGTGCTACTCACTGCGACACCGTGCCCCCCTTTAATTTTTTAAGGCATGTTACAATGTAACATATAATATATTGTAACCAATAATATATTGGTCATAATGTATAGTGTAACAAATTGTTCAAGGGGTGATGGCACCTGAGGCGCTCAAGCTTTCATTTCAGTTATTTTTTCATTGTGCCACAGGTAAACCCACAACCATGTGTGAAACCATGGGGAAAGCCGATATCTGGTTGATTAGGACATATTGGGATTTTGAGTATCCACGGCCGTTCCTGCCCAATTTCAAATTTGTTGGAGGACTTCACTGCAAACCGGCTAAGCCGTTGCCAAAGGTAGGGTGACATCACAACAAAATCAAGGTTTGTAAAAGAAAATATGCTTCTTTTGTACAGTTTGTTCTAATGAAGTCTCTTTTTCGTTCAGTTTCAATTTATTAATGTTGACTGTTATTAAAATCTGTGAAGCCAACGCCATTTAAGCAAAATAAATTTCCAGAATGCTAGGAGTGGCTCACCAATAACCAAGCTGTGCAAGAACAGGGCTACATGCTCAATAGAGCGGGAGGAGTCATCATATGGGACGCAGCGACCACCTTGTTTGCAATCTTAGTTTCCACTAGGAGCTGTGATTGGCTTTGGAGGGTATCTTGTCTGATAAATATTTGTTTTTAAACACCAATTATTTTCTTGTACAACTGTTCATATTTATAGAGTTACATTGGAAAGGGTTACATAGCCAGGAGTTTTCTCTTTAACGAGTAAGCATGCCAACAGTGGTGTCACCCTACAAATATGGCCGACACGATGATGTCACTCCTCCTTTGTCAGTCACAATTTCAATTCCATTCAACCATCCATTAATGAGAGCTAAAGTTTTAACTAAACTCATCCCTGATTCAAGAGCTTGACTTTCTGCTACTTACATTTTGCATTTTGGTGAGGTTTACAATGAGCTGCATTTCAACATTTATGCTGCTTGCAGTACATTAAACAGGCTTCTTCAGGTGTTCACCTCCCTATACACGTCTAAATATAGTCCTCTCTGTATGTCCTGGAATAATTCCTTTTATTTTAGGAACTGGAGGCATTTGTCCAGAGCTCCGGAGATCATGGCATCATTGTTTTCTCTTTGGGTTCAATGATCAACAACCTGACGATGGAAAGAGCAAACACCATCGCCTCTGCCCTCGGTCAGATCCCTCAAAAGGTATTTGATTAATTTTCATAGCCTTGCAGTTTCAGCTTTTTCTTATATTTGACATATTTTCTCTTTTAACCTCTTAAGCCCGAGAGTCCCCGGTACCGGGGACTTGCCCCCTTGTGCGTTACATTTTCACTCATAGCTCACGAACCCTGAGAATAACCCACACATATTAAATACTGTTGTCTTCAGCGGAAACTCCTCTAAAAACGTATCTAATTCAATTTCATATCCGTTAACCACAGCTCGAACGCCATGCAAATAAACAACAACATGTCCGGAGTATAATTCATGACCACGTTTTTGTTTATGTGCGATATGTATCCACAATATAAACGGAAACACCAAAACCATTACATTAAATGAAAGCTAACAACCAGCTGAATCCAGTGATATGCAACTCATTAACATTGCATGAAGTATTTCAGAGCAGGGAGCGAAAGTTCCACGAAAAAACGCCAGCGAAAACCAAGCAAGCATGTAAATCTTGTCTTACCTTTGCCGTTTTTTCAACAAAAAGTTATTTCCATAGCGATAAAAGTCCGTTTGTTGTTATGTCCGGTCGATAGCTTCGCGCAAACGCCATTTTTGATTTCTGTAGCTTTGTGGCGCCATTACGTCACCAAATATGGAATGACTCCCCGTGCGTAAGAGGTGGTCTCTCCATGCTGCGCGTCGTGTGATTCGTTAGCGATCCCGTCAGTCTCAAAATGGTTGATCTCATTGGCTTCTTCAGAATCAGAGCTTTCCAGCGATATATAGAGCTCCCGGATTGGACAGATGGTCGGGGGGTAGGGACACGCAGAAGCTCGACGTCGAAAGCGTTTGTGAATGAAAGGTTCCCAAAAGCGCAGCAAGATGGCTTAAATGAGCTTCTACCCCCCTTTTACAGCGTTTCTTTAGGAGTTTTTTTTGCTGAAATCATGTCCCGTAAGCAAGAAAAGAAGACTATGAACGTAGCTGAAGCTTTGGACAAGATTTTTCCATATTTCAATTATTGTGCCAAATTGTGCCAAACTGTGCCAACATGGATTACGCCTGAACTTTGTTCAATCAAAACCTTTACAGAATATTAGTTTCTTGTAGTATGAACACCAAACTTGCTACAGATGTTCTTGACATGTAGTGGTTACAATTGATTGTGTTTATTTGCTTCGTTATAAGTAAAATAAGGAGATATTGGAGGAAACATGTGTTTTTTTTTTAGGCGGAGTTCATTTTTTGGCCATTCCAACATCAATTACTTTTACCCAGTGTTCTTGACTGTCAAATTAACTCATCCACACCACTCCCCAAGAACCTATCTTCATTTTGATACCAAGATTTGCAGTTTAGGCCTTGTAAAAGCTGAGAAATGCCTTAAAAAGTAAAAGTATAGGATTTTCGGAAAATAGGCCTCAGGGCTTAAGAGGTTAAAGCTGGAATGTAAGCTCAGCTCCTCATTTTGATTCATCAGTTGCACGATTTTTCACATGGTTTCTTACAGGTTGTTTGGCGTTACAGTGGGAAAACACCAGAAACACTCGCTGCCAATACAAAACTCCAAGACTGGATGCCACAGAATGATTTGCTGGGTGAGGAAAGCTCTGCTGGGTACAATGGGGAAGATCATTAGGTGATATTTCCAGATTTTGTTCTGTTTCCCAGGTCACCCAAAAACAAAGGCCTTTATAACTCACGGAGGGACAAATGGGCTGTATGAGGCTATTTACCACGGCGTTCCGATGGTGGGCTTGCCACTCTTTGCGGACCAGCCTGATAATCTAATGCACATGAAAACCAAAGGAGCGGCTGTTTCTCTTGATATCAACACAATGGAGTCCAAAGACCTGGTGGATGCCCTCAGGACTGTTGTAAACAATCCATCGTGAGTTCAAACCTTGCCTTTAGTCTCACATTAAAATATCTCTATAGCGCCACCTAATGCATTTCATCTTATGATGCGGCAACAGTATGTCACAGACAAATGAAATTTGGCACACGTGAAGGGTACCAAGACTTACATATAACATGGATTGCATTTCTAAAGTAGACAGGAAGTCGGCTATTTCTCATAAACGACTAAAAATGACCACTTTTACTCGTGTTGTACTTTAACAAAGTGCACCTAGAGATTTTATCTGTTCATCTCCAAACTCCATCAGTCTTATCGTAAGGCATATAAGATGTTAAAATGTGAAGCTTTTTAAACTTTGTTAAACAGTGACTGCGAACAGTGGCTGTCAAAATTAGACTTTTTGCCTAAAAAAAGGTCGTTGTTAATAACACAGCCAGGCAACGTCCATGTCTCAACATATCTAAATCAAATCAGAGATTTAATCTCTCAGTTTCAACTGTGAGGAACATTATTAGGAATTGTAAGGCCAGAGTTCCAGTTGCAGACCAAGAAAGACTTCAGATAAGTCTTCCCATGTATTTAAAAATGCAAAAACCTTAACTTATTCTTCTCTTATCAGGTACAAGGAGAGCATCATGAGACTGTCCCGGATCCACCATGACCAGCCGATGAAGCCTCTGGACCAGGCTGTTTACTGGATTGAGTTTGTGATGCGCAATAAAGGAGCGAAGCACCTGAGAGTTCAGGCTCATGAGCTGAGCTGGTATCAGTACCACTGCCTGGATGTGCTGGCCTTCCTGCTCTCCATCACTGCGCTCATCACTTACCTCTGTGTGAAAACATCCGCTTTCCTTTTCCGGAAATGTTTCAGGAAGACTCGGCCAGATGCCAAAGGACAGAAGAACAAAGAGGAGTAAATACTTACAACAGCCCTATTGACCTTATTCTCCACAACAATAGGGGGTGCTATAGGTGGTGGTCATCTCATTTCCATTTGAGAAAAACCAAGCACACAGCAAATATGTCAAGTATTCAGTTCCTTTCAATCAATGAAGGATAAAAAGGCCAAAATATAAATCTTTAAAAATATCTTGAAAGGGGTCATATTATAAAAAATCATCTTTTAGCGTCGTTCCCTCATCAAAAACATGCCTCGGGTTTTCTTCAGAATCTTTCATGCGTGTTTGTGTAATCCTCTATTACCTTTTTATGAGCTGAAAACGGTTTGATGTTCCTTGAAACAGCCATAGTTCTCATTAATCGCTAGAACAGCTCATCTTGATGCAGATCTGGGTTCGCTGCCAGACCCGTAAGTGTGAGCGGCAGACCCTCGCTCAAGAACAACGCAGAGAACATGTGTTTTCTGTCAATTATAATATAATACATTAGAGTTGGGTTATGTCAAGCAACTTTGGCATAGACAATCTCCAAAGAGAAACAATCTGATGGATGATGACATCGTTTCAATCACCAACTTAGATAGTTACTAAACTAATAAAGGGTGACGCAGCAATACTAGTGGTTATGCTAACCAACATAGGGTTACACAAAACACCTGCGTATTGTTATTTCTACATGTTTACAGTGGATTCATTCACATCTGAAGCAATGACACTTACTCAGAACTCTTCGATGCACTTTGGACTTTATTTCTGTTCTCTCCCAGTCCGGGTGACACACAGAAAACTCTTAATTCTCATTCGAACAACTACATGCCATTCGATTTGACTTTCTAACAGTGCAGTGCTAGAATAGAGGGCTCAAATATATATTATAACTGCTTTAAAAATGGCATACTATGACACGTTTAAAAAATGGAAGTATTGTCCATTCATGCTCAGCTTAGGAAAATTATAGAGACATGCCGGTTGCTTTATTTTACTCATAGGGAACATTATATTATGTCACTGACTCCTCTGTAGCAAGCAGACTTTACCATAGCAACCGATTTGGCCTATCTCTATCTCAGTTTTGGAAAATCAAAGAGTCATGGGGATTGGTTTATGTTCATCATTGTGAAATTGACAACATTGTAAAAAATTGTTTTATTCATCTAGTTTATCCACAGTAGTTCTCTTACTAGCAAAAGCAATTTCACTTAAATGTTTACTTAAAAAACAAAGACCCTACTTTAAAATGTTAGTTTTGATAAATTCAAATGTCTAAAATACAAAATAATCTATGAAAATTTACCACCGGGCCACTGTGTATCATAGAAAACTATACTATGATTTTTGTGAACTTTTACACTAATTTTTAATAGCTATTTTACAAGAAAAATTAGGTGGATTTATCTGTGACTTTTCTACACTTGCTTTTAAGGCAACTGTACATTATGGTTTAAACACAACAGTATACTTTACATAGTCATTTCAATAGATTCAGATGAATTTTATTTCCTCAAACCCTTCCTTGGATCTCTAAATAAGTGTATATATGAATTTTTTTTTCATTTGTCAAATATAAGATACATTACATTATATTCCTAAAGATTAAACCTGTTAATAAATTTGCTAGTAGGGGGTGTCTCACATCAACTGCAAATTACTTTCTCAATAAGATTCTGATTCTGGCCTAAACATTCACCCCGTGTATATAGCACAGTGGAAATCAGAGAAGAATTATTAGTGGGTGAGGTAGAATAAGGTCAATAGGAGCTTTTACCTCAGTGCCTCAGGTGTAGTTTGTGTGTAGAGAACTGTATGGTTTTTAAGAAAATGGAAGTTTGGTTGTGTACAAATAAAAAATGTATTTTTATGTGAATAAAAGAAATATTCTCAAATTAAATTAGACTTTTTATCAATACATACGTGTTGTGTTTGCTCATATTTGACATATAATAACCATAACAGATATTTTACTGAGGTTTGATGCAAGAGAGTAGGTTAGGAACAGGCTAAACATTTTTATAGACAGATTTCCTCATCAACATTTTTCCATTCTTCAAGAAGAAACTCTTAGAGCTGGATGCTGGATGGAGAGCGATCCTCAACTTGCCACTTCAGAATTCCCCATGGGTGTTCGACTGGGTTTGGATCAGGGGAAATACATCAATCGTGGCTAAGCCCAGACTCTATTAGGCAACTAGAAAGTGCTGATATGCCTTTAATAATTACAGATTTAAGGGCACTTAAGCATATTTGGAGCAACCTGTAAGAACACTGATGTCATGACACAAGGTTTTATTCACAAAATTAGACCTCTTTTCATTGACAATTGAATTGTTTATTAAACTTATCATAATAAAGTGCGTTACATGGAGAAATCTGCCAACGTTCTTTTCTGGGTGACCACTGAACACGACCACAAGTTGTTTAGCAAAATTTTATTTAAAATTATTAATTTACTTGCTTCTGCTGGCAGATCCCTGGAAGCGTGAGCTTCTGTCAAGGCTTTATTTAACTGAAAACCATCTAATATCCATAATTTCTGCCTTTTTCTCTCGAAGCGTCTCTTACTTAAACTGGGCAGCATGGCGAAAACACCTCAGATCAGATCAGCCAATAAAAACAACTCTCCATGTAATCCTTCCCTCTGATTGGTGTTGGTGTAATGAAGTCATTTCTTTAGTGGCTCGTTAATCTACAGTTGTACTGTATTGATTAATTGTTCTTGAGTTAAATTATTCGGGGCTAATGGGAAACCGTTCAGGACTAAAGCCCCGGATGCCCAGGTGGTGAAGGTTTGTTTGCGTCTGAGTCACCATCAGATTCAGGCTCATAGAGGTACAGTTGTATAACATTTCCTCCGAATGCCATGACTATTAGGGCTCTGCAATATGGACCTAATTATCATGTTGCTATTTTTTTTTACAAATATTGTGATTGCGATTTTATTTGCGATTTTGACTAATGTTTTTTTTAACTTTTTCATACATACACACATTCTAAATGTATTCAGTGCATAACAAAATACTTCACAATGAAATAACAAACTGTAGTAAAATTGTCTTCAAAACTGACAACATAAAATGAAATCAAGATTAACTAACCTCAACTCTATGGTAATAGGAGACTGTAAACAGTCGTTCTAACTGCTTGATAAACAAAACTGTAATAAATTGTGTTAAAAAAACAGACAACATAAAAACAATAAAGATTAACTAACCTGAATTCCAGTTATAACAATAACATAAAACTAACGTAAATCAAAACCAAGCTTAACACAAAGCGTGGGAGCCATTGAGCTATAAAAGGCCATCCCATTCATTCCCGTTTTAGAATCTAAGCAATTAAATAAACATCAGAATACTGTTATAAATACTTTTTCGTTTTATTTTATGTATTTTATTTTTTTTTTTATTAAAATGAGTTGGCAGTGATGAACTAGCAAAACAGCTAGTTTTATTTTACGATTATTCCCTTTTTTCCTAAACTATATTTTTTTATTCAAAATGGACCTTCTGGAAAATACCAGCAATTTTTTTCTGTTCTTTATAAATTGCCCTTTCATTTATATTTTTTTCCCTTTGTTTACCATGTAACGCAACAACTTGAACTGCTGTTATTCTCTTTTGAAAACATGAAATTAATTATTGTTAATTTGATTGTCTGGGTTTTTTTGTTTGTTTGTTTTTGCTCAAGTTTCATGTTTATATTGACAAGAATGAATTCGTTTCACAAAAACACGCAAGTAAAAGTTTCAGCTGATTACGAGATTTACCAACTTGGTGTTTAATATGATTTAAAAAAAATTTACTTGAGTTTTGACAGCGTTATCTTCGAGGTTTAAGATACAATAATATGGATTATATTTGACTTGGCGAACGGAGAATATATGCAGCCAACTTCGTCACACACGATAGAAATTCTTCATTCCCGTGACTTTGGCTTTCTGTTGACATTGAACTGCGATTCCAAGACACAAACACGATTTTTAAAGCGAGGAAAGAGTTTGAGGGTAAGTATTCTTTAGCACAAATGATTTATTTGAACACCGTCGAGTTCTTCCTTTTCAAGTTTCTGCGTTCATTTAATCATTGTGTTAATTTTTAACCAGAAATGACCAGTACACAACTTTAATGTTAGTTTCAACACCCAGAGACAGAAAGAAAAAACGTCTAGGTTACATACGTAACCCGCGAAGGAGGGAACGCAGACTGGTGTCGATGTCTCGACTATGGGTGGAGCCATCCTGAAAGTTGGTGGAGCCGAATATTTAACGGGCAATTAATTTGCGAGTGAAGTTGATTAACGATCAATTGATCAATCAACTGCTCTATAAGAGCAGAGCGTAGCTCTACACTCATTCTGCTTTCTTCGGAGGAGCCAAACCCACTTACCTCTACGGCACCTCAGAACAGCGACTTGAGGTACATGGCCAAGGGATGTCTGCGTTCCCTCCTTCAGGGAACGCGGGTTACGTATGTAACCTAGACGTTCCCTTTCAGTCGAGACGCAGACTGGTGTCGATGTCTCGACTATGGGAACTCCCTCGAAAAGGCCATGACCAAATCCATCCAACCAGGCTGACTCTAAGCTGTGAAGGTTAGGTGTTAGTCAAGCCACTGGTCGGGAACTCCTTCTGCCCCTTAGCCCGGACATTAGTCTATTGCGGGGTCGTTGCAAACTGCTGAGGAGCTCGAAGCAGGGCAACCAGAAGGAGTGTGCCCCTGATGTGGAACAGGGGCACACGGAGGCTTGCATCGGGACCTGAAGAGGGCATCCAACAAGCGATAAAGCGTACCGCCGGCTATAAAAGGGGGCGGAATCGAAAAGCCATCGTTCCCTGCCCAGGTAGGGGACGGAACGGAAACGGGGTAATACAATTCACCTGAAAAGGGGCTTTGTATAGAGTACACGGATTGGGCCACCCAGATAGGGGGGGTCCGCAAGTCCGGCCCGAGTTCTGTAGGGATCAGGCCCAGCGGCAAACCCTTCCTAGAGAACCTAGCAGAGTTGACTGCTCCGCGTCAGTCAGATGCCGAGTGGGTGGGAGGATAGAGTTCACTGATCCACCATACGGGAGACGTGAAAAAAGGTTCCTTCCCGTAGGACTAGGAACCTGCAGGCGCAGCACATCCTTGATTCGGGGGTCATAGTGGTGCTTAGGCCCCGGATCAGAGCCCTCATCGGTATTGGAGTTGGTGTTGAGGGAGCGGATGTTCGACAGACCCATGGGGATGTGCGTCCATGGGTATTACCCCCTACTGTGCCAGCGGGTCACTGCCACCACTCAGGAACGCAGAAGGCACAGCGCCTAAGTCAAGGCAGTAATGCCTGATGAAGGTTTGGGGTGTCGACCAGCCCGCAGCTCGACATATGTCGGCGAGTGAGACCCCCTTGGCCAATGCCCATGAGGCGGCGATGCCGCGGGTGGAATGGGCCCCCAGCTTCGTTAGAGGGCAGGGTACATCACTCGCCTGGTAAGCCAGCTGGATAGCCTCCACAATCCAATGCGCTATCCGCTGCTTCGACACAGCGTACCCCTTGCGCTGGCCGTGGTAGCATATGAGGAGCTGCTGAGAGTTACGAAACTCCCGGGTTCTGTCCAAGTAGAGCCGAAGGGCGCGCACTGGACAGAGAGTACCCTGGGCTGGGTCTGCCTCCTCCCGGGGCAGGGCCTGCAGTGTCACCGTCTGGTCCCGGAAGGGGACCGACGGGACCTTGGGTGATGAATCCGGGCCTGGGTCTGATTCGCACCAGAGAATCCTCAGGGCCGAATTCCAGGCAGGTTTCATCGGCGGACAGTGCTTGGAGATCTCCAACCCTCTTGAGCGATGCCAGAGCCAGCAAAAGCGCCGTCTTGAGAGTGAGGGCATGCAGGTCTGCGAGGGCAAGAGGCTCGAACGGGGACATCCTCAGCCCTCTCAGGGCGATGGAGAGGTCCCAAGAGGGTACAGAGGGGGGCCTGGAGGGACGTAGCCGTCTGGCCCCTTGGAGAAATCTCAACGTCAGATCGTGGCTGCCAACTGATTTCCCTTCGACCCGGAGGTGAAAGAAGGAAATCACAGCTGCGTAGACCTTCAGGGACGAAGGGGACAGCCCCCGATCGAACCCTTCCTGGAGGAAGGTCAGCACGACTCTGATGGGACATGTCCTAGCATCTTCTCGATGGGAAGAGCACCACTCGACGAACCGACCCCACTTGCCTGCGTAGCATAACCTCATGGAGGGGGTTAACGCATGCTCTAAGGTCCTCAATACTACGGGCGGTAGAGGCTGGGGGTCCACCGAGGCCGGATATGCCATACGTGTAGAGCCCATAAATCCGGTCTCGGGTGCCTGAACCCAAAAGAGTGAGAAGATCGGGTCTCAGGGGGAGCGGCCAGGGAGGGACTGTGACGAGCGACGAGAGTTCGGGGAACCATGCTGTGTTGGGCCACATGGACGCAACAAGAAGCAGCTCGAGCTCGTCCTCCCTGACCTTGCACAGAACCTGTGCTAGAAGGCTCACTGGGGGAAACATGTACAGGCGTTTCTTCCTGGGCCAGCTGTGTGCCAGCGCGTCTATCCCGAGAGGAGCCAAGGATAGGGAGTAGAAGAGCTGGGAGTAGAAGGGTGTTCTCCTGGGAGGCAAACAGATCTACGTGGGCCTCCCCGAACGCACTCCATATCTGCTTGACAGCCAGGGGGTGGAGTCGCCATTACCCTGCGGTCGGCTTGAACCTCGACAGCGCATCCACGATCTTGTTCGAAGCGCCGGGGATGTGAACGGCTCTGAGCGACAAGAGTCTGCTCTGACTCCACAGGAGCAGCCGTTGGGCGAGGTAGTGCAGATGGCAGGAGCGAACACCTCCTTGGGAGTTGATGTAAGCTACAACTGCCGTGCTGTCTGTCCTGACAAGCACGTGTGACTGAAGCAGTAGAGGGCGGAAACGCCGTAGTGCCAGTATGACTGCAGCTAGCTCGAGACGGTTTATGTGCCATCGAGCGAGACGCCGGTTCCAGGAGCCGGACGCTCGATGGGAACCACACACACCGCCCCAACCTGTCATGGAGGCGTCTGTGGTGACGACCTTGCGCAGAGTGATCCCACCCAGGGGAACCCCTGCACGGAGGAAGCTCACGGAGCCCCAGACCTTGAGGTTGTAGAGGCAGCGATGTGTCACGGGTGCGGTCTGCCGTAAGGCGCACCCTCATCTTCACCGAGTTCAGCTCCAAACCGAGAAAAATCGTCGCACGGACCGGGGTCAAGCGACTCTTCTCCCAGTTGACCCTAGTTGGCTGAGGTGCGAAAGCACTCTGTCCCTGTGTGTGATCAACTGGTCCCTGGACGAAGCTAGCACGAGCCAGTCGTCGAGGTAGTCCAGGACACGGATGCCTGCCCGGCGTAGCGGGGCGAGAGCAGCCCGGGTGACCTTTGTGAAGGTGCGCGGGGAGAGGGACAGGCCGAAGGGCAGGACGCAGTACTGATAGGCTTGGCCTTCGAAGCAGAACCTTAGAAAGGGTCTGTGATGCCGCCTTATCGCCACATGAAAGTATGCGTCCTTCAGGTCTATGGTGGCGAACAAATCCCCAGGACGAACGCACGGCCGAAGGCTGCGGATCGTCAACATCTTGAAGCGGAACTGGGCCAGGTTCCGGTTTAGATATCTCAGATCCAGGATTGGTCGCAACCCGCCTGACTTTTTGGAAAGAGAAAAGCCTCTTTCTGCATCAGCTGGAGGGACCGGCTCGACTGCTCTCTTCGAAAGAAGGGCAGCGTTCTCCTCTCGCAGGAGTGAGGCGCCTGACCGGGGGACAGGGGTCTCTAGAACGCCTCGAAACCTGGGGGGTTTTACGAACTGAATCGTATAACCCAGCCGGATGGTCGGGAGGATCCACTGGCTGACCCCGGGAAGCTTCCGCCAGGCTCCCAGGCAAGCTGCCAGTGATCCGACGCCGGACGTGCCGATCCGTCCTGTGGCGGGGCCGCACGGATGCGGGCTTAGGGGCGGAATCACCAGGGTGGGGCCCTGGGAACGGGTCTGTGGGATGTAGGGGGCCGGAGCCGCCGCATCCACTCACCGGGCCTCTGGAGCTCGAACCCATGTCTGGGCCCCCGTCAGAGTGTGAGAGGGGTGTGTCCCTGACGGTTCGGTGGGAGTTTCCTTTATACTCAGAAAGAGTTTGAGATCTATCTTTGACACATTGGGGGCCGCCAACCCGAAGGTCGGCAGCGAGGAGTGTGTGGTGGTCCCCCCCCCCTCCAGGGGGAGCCGGGTCGATGGACAGACCCTGACAGATCTCGCATCTTCCCGAGTTGTCATCCTCAGGGGCGCTTCTTACTGGAAGAAGACCTCGTCTGCCTGCGAGTACCCTCTGAGGATGACGATGCCCGGCGCCGTGCAGGGGTCCTTCTCGGGGTCTTGGCCGGAGGCTTGGACCGTGGCGGGTGGCACTCTCTTTGGCGTCTGGCAGGCGGAGAGGGTTCCACACCGAGCGTACTGGAACCGCGCTTGTTACGGACCCTCGGACCTTGTGCTCGCCCAGACCCTCCGCCTGCTTCCTGATCGTGGAGACCTTCGACGCAAAGTCGTCCACGGCGACGCCAAAGAGGCCATCTGGGGAAATAGGCGCGTCCAGGAACCTGTTACGGTCCTCAGTGAGCATAGACGCCTCTTCCAACCATAGATGGCATTCCTGGACCACAAGTGTGGACGTCGTGCGGCCAATACTCGGCGCAGCGGATTTCGTCGCACGAAGCGCTAGATCCGTGGCAGAGCGCAAGTCTTGCAAGGACTCAATGCCGCCACCACTCTGGTGCATGTCACGGAGGACTTTGGCCTGGTAAACCTGAAAAGTCGCCTAAGCATGCAATGCAGCTGCAGCTTGACCCGCAGCCGAGTAAGCCTTCGTCATCAGGTCTTACGAAAATTTACCAGCTTTGGAGGGGACACCTGGGCGCGATCTCCAAGCGGCAGCACTGTTAGGGCACAGGTGCACCGCAACAGCCTGCTCCACTCTGGGAATCGCGGTGTAACCCCTAGCTGCAGCCAAAGTGGTGAAGGGGGAGGAGCTACGGACCCTCGCAGACAGGGGAGCCTGCCAGAAATTTGTGAGCTCGTCATGCACCTCCGGGAAGAAAGGTACTGGCGGATGGCTGGGAGCGAAGTCCCGGGCTTGCCATAGTACCAGTCATCCAGCCGCCTTAGAGAGCATCGCGATGGTTTCGGGTTCCGGATCAGCCACGACCCCGGAGGGTGGCAGTTCTAATTCCGAAGACACCGAAGACCGCGCCCCTTCCGATGCTGCGATGGATAGCAGATCGTCAACAGGGTCGTACGGGGAAGCGGGTGAAGCCGGAGCAACAGAGGCATCCCCCGCAGACCAGACGGGGCGCACATCCGGGGAACAGGGATGACGCGAGGGGATTCCTGACGTCACTAGCCCTGCGCCGCCAGCTGAAGCTTCGGAGGAACTAGCCCGAGTTAGCGGAGCGACAGAAGCCGAAACTTCAAAGAAGGACCTCCTATACTTCAGTGTGCGCTTCGGCAGAGCGTTGCAGTGCAAACACTCACGCCGCACGAGAGCAATGCAGGCGTGTTTGAAGCCCAAACAGGCCACACATCACTCGTGACCGTCCTTCGACGAGATAAAACCACCGCAGCCAGGAATAATACAGATTTTGCCCATCGTCGTGAAAAACGTTTACAGGACAAAACTGAATGCACTGGACAGGCTCTAGCTGGGAATCAGAGGTGCCGCGATAAGATGGCGTAGCTATCTGGGCTAGCAGCAGCACATCAAGCGCAGACGTAAGCAACCTTTGATATTTCAGCTTGTAAAGAGCGTCGAAATACAAAGCAACCACCATTCGCTCCGAGGAAGAAGGCAGAATGAGTGTAGAGCTACGCTCTGCTCTTATAGAGCAGTTGATTGATCAATTGATCGTTAATCAACTTCACTCGCAAATTAATTGCCCGTTAAATATTCAGTTCCACCCACTTTCAGGATGGCACCATCTCACCAGTCTGCGTCTCGACTGAAAGGGAACAATGCTTTTCAAAAGAATTAGAAACTACATCGCCGTGAAATAAATATTTGACCCTCTATCAGTAAACGTAAACAGATAAAAGGTATCTGGCAGTTTTCTTGGGAAATATCTTTTATTATCAACGAGCTGAGATTAGAAATCTCTCTTAAACAACAGCTACCTCTAATTAAAAAAGGCTCCACCAGATTCTAAGGTAAATTGTAGTTTTTTGGCAAACATATTTTCAGAGCATAGAAATGTGATTTAGCCGTCAAACTCTACTGCTGCTGTGGGCGAGTTGATCCTGACTTTCTGCCTTGATTTCCTTTTTACAGCGTGACTACTGGGAAAGAAGAGGAGAAGCGCTCAGAGCGGAGCATGGAAACCCCATCAGTATGTGACACTATTCACAATTCAGATGCTTAATCAGTGTCTCCAGAT
>SRMA01025599.1:49064-81173 GCA_007224835.1 Danionella cerebrum
ACCATAGTAAAACAGTTTGTATCCCCCTCCAATACTACGCGCTTTGCTACCCTTCCACCTGGTCTCCTGCACACACAGAATATCTACCTTCCTTCTCTCCATCATGTCCGCCAGCTCCCTACCCTTCCCTGTCATTGTACCAACGTTAAGAGTCCCTATTCTCAGATCTACACTCCTGCCTTTCCTGTTCTCTTTCTGTCGACGAATCCTTCTCCCTCCTCTCCTTCTTCGACAAACAGTAGTCCAATTTCCACCGGCACCCTGTAAGTCAACAGCACCGGAGGCGGTCGTTGTTAACCCGGGCCTCGACCGATCCGGTATGGAAATCGATTTGGTGACTCGCATATTTGGTTTTTGGCATTTTTTATGCCGGATGCCCTTCCTGACGCAACCCTCTCTATTTATCCGGGCTTGGGACCGGCACAGAAGTCACTGGCTTGCAACCCCTGTGGCTAGATTGTGCAATAAACGTATTTGTAATGGTAAAAAAGAAACAATAACAAACTTTTCAATAACAAGCTTTAGAATAGAATCTTGCAAGGTTAATAAGAGAGAATGAAGTAGAGTTGCAATTTCCAAGTTCACACAATAAAAAATTCCAAGTTCGCACAATCTTAAGCCCCTCCTCTGTAACGAGAACCGCTAAGATTGGATCGGAAGAACGGCAGCCCTTTGCAATCTGATTGGTTTACCAGGCGATGGGCGGAGCTTAACCATTTGTAGAACTGTGGCGCTCTTGATGGTAGATTTGAGTCAAGAATTCAAACTCTAAGTTATAATCTCAAATTAAGAAAGCGGAATGATGTTATGTATAATCGGTTAACCTTTCCAAGTCTATCATTATTCGTGGCTTTAAGGGAAAAAAACAGGTAATATTTTTTGTTGGAAAAATTACCGCATCAATGCTGGGGAAAAGGTTGAACATCGGCGAAATGAATTTCAGTGAGTCGAGGGTAAGTATTTTTAGCACAAACTATTTATTAACCACCGACGTTTCTTCCTCTTCAAGTTTCTAGTTTAATTTAGTCATTGCTATTTATTTTTTACTGACAAACTTCCATTTTCACAGCAGAAACAAGGTAAAGACGGGTTATATTTCATATACTTTTAAAACATCATACTGAGTTACACATTATAATGTGTTTTTATGAATGCTTTAACTTCCCATTTTTAGAAGACAGCTATGAGCTCTATTTAATTCGAGTTGACAAATGATCTGTGAGAGCAGGTCAGGGAAAACCCCAAAGGTGATCACACCTCAGTCCAGTAGATGGCGGTAACGCATAACGTATGGAAACAGCCAGAAAGTAAAACAACAGAAGAACATCTCCGATAGTTTTCAGTTTTACGAGCAGCACATGGGTGTATCAATAAACACAGCAGGACCATAAATAAAAGAGAACAGTGATGGGATTTATGGCTCTTTGGAGGGATTTGAAACTTTGGGAACCGTTCCCTTTAAAGAGCTGTTAAAAAAACTGGCTCATTTGGCTCCTTTTTTATATTATTTGAATTTTTACCTGATGACCAAATATGGAAACACTCCCATGCGTAAAAGTAGTCCTGTCTGTGTCCTGTGATTCGTCGGGATCCTGTCCGTCTCAAAAGAGTGGATATCATTGGATTCCACAGATTCTAAGCTTTCCAACAAGGTATAGAGCTCCCTGATTGGACAGACGGTCGAGGGCTCGGCAAATGGGGAAGTCACAAGGTGCGAAGAGGTATAAATGGGAGCTAACGCTGCGTGACCGTAAAGTTGCTTCAACTCCACTTCTGCAGCGGTTCTTTTGGATTTTTTTGCTGAAATCATGTCCCGTAGGCAGACCAAGAACGTAGCGGAAGTTTTGGACAAGATTTTTTCAGAAGAGGCTTTGGATCTGGTTCTTGAGGATTCGTCAGACACAGACATCAGTGGCACAGATTCAGAATCTCCGTATGAAAGGTAAACAATCTGTTGTATTACACGCGGTGTTAGTTTTTGTTTTATTTGTGTGCATGCATCATTCCAAAACGTAAAATGTCGTTTTATAGCCATTTTAGTAGCTAATAGCCATTTCTTATTTACCATCAATGAGTACTCCAATTTGTTTGGCTGTATATTCAAAGTGTATGCTCAAATAACTCCGTGCAGCAGTATGCAGGGTTAACAATTAGGTTTTCTTTTTTATTATTATTATTATGTAATATAAGAATAGGTTTTTTTGTATTATTATATTTTGATCTCACACAATTCAATTTCATACCTGGACTGACAGTTATAATTTGTTTTACAGCAGTGATGATGAACATTGTGAACTGTCCAGGCCCTCACTTCCAGAGCAAGAAACACCTAAACAGGCTGCACCTTCAACAGTACAAAGGTGAGGGTCTACATTTTTGTGAACAAAAGATGTGGGAATTTATGCAATCGAACCACTTTTGTAATTCAAAATGAAGAGGTAACGATCTGAAAGACTGTGAAGACCAGTGAATTGATTTGCAAATAAGTAACGGTCTGTCTTTTCTTTCACAGTGGTGAGACCAATGACACATTCACACCTTCAAGTGAGCAAGGTGTGGCTTCCACTTCCCACCTGGAAGTGGCATCTCAGACCGGTTCTGAAGATGAGTATCTGCCGTCAAAGAGGGCCAGACGCCAGCCCCCCAAAAGGTATGCGTGAGAATTTGAGTAGTTTTGTCTGTGTTGTCTTCAAATAAGTGACTATCTGTCTTTTGTTCCTCAGAACTCCCCCAGCTCCCTCATGTACACAAAGTGTGTCGACCCTTGCTGCACAGGAAGTTACAGCCGTTGGGCTCCTGAAGGCAACCTCCAAGAGCAAGAGAGGGGGGAGGAGAACTCTACTACCTGCTCCTACTGCACCTGTGCCTGCTGTTCTGGCTTCCAGAGACTGCTGGAAAAATTCTAAAGAAGCGGATACTCCACCAAATCCACTTCGTTTTGTGCCAGCAAGACAACCAGGACCTCTTCTATACCAAACTGCTTCTTGGACAGTTCTGCAATTATTTCAATTATTTTTCAGCAGTGCCACGGTGAATACAATCATTGCCAACACAAACTCTAATGCTGAAAGACGAAAGCTGGATGGAAAAAAATACAAATGGACCATGTTGACTGTGAAGGAATTTTACCTTTTCCTGGCCATAATCGTTTACACTGGACTAGTTAGAGCACACCAAAGATCTGATTATTGGAAGACAGGTTTCCCTTATGATCACCCATTCCCCCAAAAAAAGATGAGCAGGGATTGATTTGAGGCAATCTTCTGGTCACTGCACCTCTGTAATCTAAAGGACGATGAGGAGAATGAGCGCCAAAGAAACACTCCAAACTTTGACAGACTTTTTCGGATAAAGCCACTGTACACAGAGATAGTTACTGCTTGCAAATCATTTTACCATCCAAGAAGAAATATTTGTATTGATGAGCGTATGGTGGCGTCCAAAGCTCATATAGGGACGAAACAGTACCATAAAGATGAGCCAAATAAATGGGGCTATAAACTCTTCGTACTTGCAGACTCCTCAAATGGTTATACGTGGAACTTTTTGGTATATACTGGCAAGAGTAACACCACTTCAGAGCATGGTCTGAGCTACACATCAGTCATGGATCTGATGCCATTCTCTGCTCTTGGCTCGGGCTACACTTTGTTTGTGGACAACTTTTTTACAAGTCCAGCCCTGTTCAAGGACTTGGCTAAAAAGAAAACCGGGGCTTGTGGCACCATTCGAAAAAAACAATCTGGTTTCCCCAAAACGTCTGTGAATGACATGCCCAAAAATGCTGCAAAGGGAGAGGTGCGATGGATCAGAGAGGACGAATTGCTTTTCGTAAAGTGGATGGACAAAAGAGAAGTCACAGTGTGTTCCTCCGTGCATGCAGCTTTCAGCGGGAAGACTGTAAAGAGAAAGGAGAAACAAGAAGGTGTATGGCAGACCACCCAAGTGCCATGCCCTGATGCCATAGTTGATTATAATAAGCATAAGGGAGGAGTGGACTTGTCTGATGCCCTGATTGGTTATTATACAGTTCTACACAAGACAATGAAGTGGTATAAAACCTTCTTCTACCACTTTATGGACATTGCCATTGTGAATGCCCATATTTTACATAAAGAAGTCATGGAAACAAAAGGAGATGGGACAAAGCCATACACACAGAAAGAATTCCGTGAGACACTGGTTGCAGAGATGGTAGCCTTTGCTGCGGACTCTGAAGAGGAACAAAGGGAGGAGCCAGCTACCTGCATGCCCTTGTATTATGGAGAGGATGCAACGGCAAATAGAAAACACTGCAGAAGGTGCTTTGACGCTGGAGACAAACGGGTCAAGACCCCAATTTATTGCCGCAAATGCCAAGTGCCACTCTGTTTAACACCCAAAAAAAACTGTTTTGCAGCCTGGCATGATGGACAGTAAAGCTTTTTTCCTCCCCATTCATTCTTTGTGTGTGTGTGTGTGTTTTTTTTTATAATTTTTTTTATGATCTTATTTTTGTAAATAAAGTGTGCTGATAAAAAGTATAAATTGTGTATTTATTCTTTGAAAATTGAATTTTTATGACAAAATGATTATGAATATGTAATAGTATCCTAAATTTTCAATTTCATATTTTCAAATTTCATATATATGGAATTAATATTCCATATTTCATTTTTTTTGTGCCAAAATGGATTCCGCCTAAATTTTGTTAAATCAAAGCCTGTACAGATTACAGAATGTTAGTTTCTTGTAGTATGGACACCAAACTTGGTACAAATGGCCTTCACATGTAGTGGTTACAATTGATTGTGTTTATTTGCTTGTTTACAGGTAAAATAAGGGGATATTAGAGGAAACATGTTTTTTTTTTTTTTTTAGATTGAGTTCATTTTTTGGCCAATTCAACATCATTTACTCTTACCCAGTGTTCTTGACTGTCACATTGGCTCATCCCCCCCCCCCCCCCCCCAACAACCCATCTTCATTTTGATACCAAGATTTGCAGTTTAGACCTTGTAAACGCTGTGAAATGCCTTATAAAGTGAAGGTATAGGATTTTCGGCCACAAGAGGTTTCTGATCACTGGGTGGTGTTCGCTCAAAAGTTACAATAATAAACTTTATTTTCTAAAGCACCTTTCAAGCTGGCTTCCCAAAGCGCTGTACAGAGGTCACAATAAAAACAATTAAACAAAAGTGCATAAAAAACGTAGATAAATGAATAAAACAGATACATTTAGTCAGACAGTGAATTTAAAATCAATGGGTAAAATAAACCATGGTTAAAAGCAATAAAATAATACATGTCAACAATCATAAGCCAGTTTAAAAAAATAGTTTTAGGATGAGATTTAAATAAAATGGTGTTACTTTGAAGGTTCCACAGTGACTGCGTAGGCAGAGAAAGCCCTGTTTCCCATAGTTTTAGTGCGAGTGCAGTGCGAGGTACAGACAGATGGTTAGACTGTGAAGAGCGGAGCGTACTACTTGGGGTGTAACTGCTTAAAAGAGAAGACAAGTATTCAGGGGCCAGACCATGGAGTGCTTTTTAAGTGAGGATGTGAAGGTTTAAAGAATAGATGTTTAAACTCCAGCCACGAGAGCATTACAGTAATCCAGACAGGACCCGACAAATTCGTTGATTAGTCTTTCAGCAGCAGACAATTGCAGCATAAGACGCAGTTGATCTACAATTTGCAGGTGGTAAAATGAAGATTTGACGGTGGTTTGGACAAACTGCTCCAAAGTCAGACATGGATCGAATGTCACATCAAGGTTCCTCTTTTTGCTCTTTGTTTCTATTGGCGAACCATCAAGAGACAGACTTAAGGTCCCACTTTTCAAACGGCCTGGTGTTGGGAACCAATCAACATGACTCCAGTTTTGCCACTCAAGTGGGTGTTGCATTAATAAAGATAAGGATAAGGATTCCTATTGCGTTTTGGGATTGAAATGTAAAGGTGCGGAGCTGGTCTAGAGGGGTCCTGTAATGAAAAAAAAAATGATCTTTGTTTATTATAATGATTTCTTTATTCTTCATGTAGACGCTTTCATTGTGATTTTGTAAGCCTGTTCATTCTTTCCTTAATCACGTCTCAAGGTCATTCAACCCCAACCTTAACATCTTGTACTGTGCCTTGAAGCGCTAGCCTCCTGTGCTCCAGGATATGAAGACATGAATATCTCTATGTCCCAAAGTGCCACGCCAAGCGTCATAGCCAACTCTGGCGTCCAACATCCCATATGCGTAAACACATGAATGACGCACACGAGTATGGTCTTCATGGTACAAATAGAGGGCTCCAGAAACTGTCTGACGTTCATATTGAGAACGCTGATCTTTGTGCTTGTGGTCTTCTCACTGAGAATCATCAATAAAGAAGCTTCTTTTTACAATGGTTTTCTGTGCTGTTTGTTTCCTCAAGACGGTCTCTCTCTCAACAAGGTGAAGGCTCATTTCCACCACAATTCTGGCACCCCAGATGGGACTACTCACTGGTAGCTGTTCCCGCCGATCCTCACTGGACTGATAGACGCGAAATCATAAATATGCTTATTAGCAAGTGAGAAGAGGATAAGAGCGTGCAGTAAACGTATTTGTAATGGTAAAAAAGGAACAATAACAAACTTTTCAATAACAATCTTTAGAATAATTTTAATCTTGCAAGGTTAATAAGACTGAATGAAGTAGAGTTGCAATTTCCAAGTTCGCACAATCTTAAGCCCCTCCTCTGCAACGAGAACCGCTAGGATTGGATGGGAAGAACGGCAGCCCTTTTGCAATCTGATTGGTTTACCAGGCGGTGGGCGGAGCTTACCAGGCGCTCTTGGTGGTAGATTTGAGTCAAGAATTCAAACTCTAAATTATAATCTCAAATTAAGAAAGCCGAATGATGTTATGTATAATCGGTTAACCTTTCCAAGTCTATCATTATTCGTGGCTTTAAGGGAAAAAAACAGGTAATATTTTTTGTTGGAAAAATTACCGCATCAATGCTGGGGAAAAGGTTGAACATCGGCGAAATGAATTTCAGTGAGTCGAGGGTAAGTATTTTTAGCACACACTATTTATTAACCACCGACGTTTCTTCCTCTTCAAGTTTCTAGTTTAACTTAGTCATTGCTATTTATTTTTTGCTGACAAACTTCCATTTTCACAGCAGAAACAAGGTAAAGACGGGTTATATTTCATATACTTTTAAAACATCATACTGCATTACACATTATAATGTGTTTTTATGAATGCTTTAACTTCTCATTTTTAGAAGACAGCTATGAGCTCTATTTAATTCGACTTGACAAATGATCTGGGAGAGCAGGTCAGGGAAAACCCCAAAGGTGATCACACCTCAGTCCAGTAGATGGCGGTAACGCATAACGTATGGAAACAGCCAGAAAGTAAAACAACAGAAGAACATCTCCGATAGTTTTCAGTTTTACGAGCAGCACATGGGTGTATCAATAAACACTGCAGGACCATAAATAAAAGAGAACTTCGACCCCAAACTGGTCCATATACACACTGCGATCCCACTGCAGCAAGCACGGGTCATAATGGTTGGTTGGGGTGTATTATGGTGCGTACTTCTGTTTGGAGAATTTGTTAATTCTGGGAACGTTCTGGTGATGCCAGGGGAGTACAGCCACTGGCACAACATGCGCGTGGTCATCGACGAGCTGGTAAACCGCAACCACAGCGTCACAGTGCTGGTCAACAGCGCGTCGCCTACCGTGCAGTACGAGCGGAGAGAACGGTTCCACTTCCACGTCTATAAAGTCAACATGGAGAAAGAAGAGGCAGATTCGACGCTGAGAGACATGATCCACCTATTTACGAATGACACCGCCTCCAAATATGAGGGAGAGTTCACGCTCTGGAGGGTGATGTCCAAGGCTTCGAAGTTGATGGATGAGATTTCCCGCGCCCTGTTTCACGAGGATCTGTTGCTCTCGCTCCAGGAGTCGAAATACGACGTGCTTTTCTCAGATCCGATGATGATGTTCTCAGACCTGATGGCACAGAAACTGGGGATTCCTTATGTTATCACGATGCGCGCGACCTTCGCGTACGCCATGGAGCGTCTTTGTGGCCAGATGCCCGCGCCACCCTCGTACGTTCCCGCGGTCGCTTTGAGAGACTACCTCACCGACCGCATGAGCTTCCCCGAGAGGGTGGAAAACATGCTGCTCTACACCATACACTCGTTTGCAATGCAGTTGGTGGGGATATTTGTGTTCGATCCGTACTACAGTAAAATAATGGGTAATTTATTTGTGAGTAATAAAAAATTACATTTAAAAAAATAATTAGTTTTCAGTAGGGGTCAGTGAATTTGTATCATGACTGATAAAAGATGGAAAACACCGCCCCCCCCCCCATTGGGCCATTTGAGGACACCCCTAAACGCAGCCATGACAGTCCATAGACTGTAAATAATTTTAGACGATGTGACTCCGCCTAGTGCCATTGGGCTAATATGAAGCCACCGTGCAGAGCCCTCCTGCAAGTCTCCATTGAGTGGCGCCCATGCGGCTTCCTGATAAGGATGGAACCATCATGGTTTCAGAGCTCCGCCTCGAGTCTGACTCTCAAACACCCTCTTAAATGCAGTCTGTTACATAAAACTTAATTTTAAGCATTTAATCTTAATGATTTTTCTCACGATGTTATGACGGCTGTGAGGACATCTTGTTTTTTTAGGGGAAAATAACGGCATTGTGAACCACACTAAAATAAATTTCAGCTCCCAAGTTCACTTTGTTCACTGCATAGATAACTCAGAAAATCATTAAACCTGTTCGGGCAAATAACATAATAAATACAGTAATTATTTAAAGTTCCGCTTTTTCCCATAGACTTGCCGGAAATCATTCTGCAGCCAGAATTGGGGACTCGTCGTGGTTTGGCTTCACTCCACCGCCCATGTGAGATGGAGAGGGTACATCGATTGAGGTGGGGTTTTTAGGGGAGATGGGGTGTGGCTTGAGGTTAATCGTATTGGTTTTTAGAGGAGATGGGGCGTGGCCTAAGGTTGATCGTATTGTTTTTTTATGGGAGATGGGGTGTGGCTTGAAGTCGATTCAAGTCGATGGAATTTTTTTTTTGGTAGTGTGACAGCCCCATCACGGTATGTACTATGATTGCCCCCCAAAGGGCGGTTTCAAAATTATTTCCGAATACCTCAGCCTCCCAATACAAAATAAGGAAATTGACTTATAATGGTCCTAATGGGAAAAAGGCAAAAAAACAAAGAAATGCATAAAGATTTGTTTATGTTAATTTTCATGACAACACTGACGTCACAATGCTAGGACTTGTGTCATTCATAGTGACGAGAAGTTTTTATCGACATCATTGATTCTGCCAAGCAACCAGACTATTTACCCTAGCAACCAATTTAAAAAAAATGTATAGCGCAGGAAAATAAATGGGGTAAAGTTAATATCACTCTACCAACATCAAAGTTTGTGTTCAAGATGATACTGAGATTCAGTGTTGACGATTGATGATTATTATTGATAATATTAATTAATTGTTCCAGTCTTAGTGTTTCTCCAGGGTTGCTTATACAAACACTCTGACTCACATTCAAGTGAAATCAAATCATGACAGAGAGGAAGAAATTTTAAGAACTTGGGTAACCGTGGGTAAAGTCTGCTTTGGGTCAATTAAAGTTTTAGAGTTTTATTGTAGTTGAATACATTGAGAATAGACAAAATTAACTGTCTAATGGATTTGTCACAGGTAAACCCACAACCATGTGTGAAACCGTGGGGAAAGCTGACATCGTTCTGATTAGGACATATTGGGATTTTGAGTTCCCACGTCCTTTTTTACCCAATTTTAAATTTGTTGGAGGACTTCACTGCAAACCTGCGAAGCCACTGTCAAAGGTAAGGACTAAAAGGCCATGTCCTCAAAGTTGCTCCCTTGGAGTTGATTGCTCAAGCTGCTAATTAATTTGACCATTCAACTGAAAGAAGATGTGCTGTTGTGAGCTTTTCCCCTTAACCTTTTTGTTAAAACTTTAATCTGCTGTTTTATTTTTGTTAGGAACTGGAGGCATTTGTCCAGAGCTCTGGAGATCATGGCATCATTGTTTTCTCTTTGGGTTCAATGATCAACAACCTGACGATGGAAAGAGCAAACACCATCGCCTCTGCCCTCGGTCAGATCCCTCAAAAGGTATGTATAGTTTTAAAAGCTGTTGAACTAAAATAATTATTTAAAGGCTAGGCTAATTCTTAACTATGCCTTGAAAAGATTTGATTGAACTGTGTATGATAATACTATATAGTCGAGGTGCAGCTATTGATTACCACATCTTCGCCATGTAAGACGCACCGGCATATAAGACGCACCCAATTTTAAATGAGGAAGATCTAGAAAAAAAGATTCTGAACCAAATACTGTAGTAAAATATTTTATATCAACTGTGTAAAGGTTAACAGCAGTTTTAAGAACAATTATATGCCAAACATGTTACATGAAAAGTCAGTAAATAGTAAAAGTAACAAAAAAGGCTGTAATGTTTTATACCTGCTCCTTACGATCCACGCTATGGTAGGATCGACGAGCAGAGATGGGCAAAGATGTCAGCGTGCACCGACGGCTCCGGAGTGTGATGGGAATTTTCCTATATAATACTACCATCTAGTGGTCGTTTAGAGAAATGTAATTTGAGAAACTTTTAAGAGCACACGTCATACTTCAGTCCCGCCCTGAGAGGCTCGAGTTTCTTCTTCCAATGCGGATAAAACGTGTGTAGAAAATGCGTTGAGACTGCTAAATTTTTACAATAAATAGCCGCATTTGCTGTGTTCTCTCTCCAGTGTTTATTATCAATTGAGAATGTATATTTTTACCATAACTCTCTTACGCCTCTCCCACGGCCGTGACCGCCCTCCGCTCCGCTCTGCATTCGCCATATAAGACGCACCTACTTTTCCCTCTCAGTTTTGGGGAAGAAAAAGTGCGTCTTATACGGCGAAAAATACGGTACTTCAGAAGGTGAGATAATAGTGAATATACAATCTAGAATCTGACAAGTTTCTCTAAATGGCCATTTGCAAAATATTGTAAAAGACTATTTGCTATAAAGACTTTGAAGGAAGTGTTTTGGAAGATTCAACAGAAACGTGGCTTCTTTTATCCTAAAGACACCGAAAGAGGTGAGAGAAAAATGGTAGGGTAATGATACTACCTATGACCGAGGCCTTGAACCATTTGTCAAACTCGATTCAGTTTAAACTTTGGCGCTATACTCCATGTGTATAAAGATGGATGAAATGCAGATCCGCGGATGGTACCACATTTTCTGTGAGTCTCTAGGAAAGCATTCCAAAGTGTTGGTAATATTTTGACAAGGTGTCACTGAATTATGTAAAATATATATTTAATAACCTCGTGCGGGCCCACCACCTGCAGGAGGGGTCATAAGGGGCAAGTGTATTGTGGAATGAGTGGCACTCGAAGGCAGGGACCTTGGTGGTTGGTGGTCGGGAACAGTGCCTCTCTTTTCAAAAAGGGGGACCAGAGGGTGTGGTGCTCCTTACGATCCGCACTATAGCAGGTAAGCAGCTGCATTGTGCCTGCTATTATTACTAATGTGGGGGCAATGTTGCACTGGAACAGTGATGGTGATAACGAATGGTGGACTTTAGAGTGATGAGTGAGGGCAAAGAAAAAATGTACCGGTATGTTTGTCTTGTTGTTTTTTTTTTACTGATCCAAAACACAGTAGATCCGATCTGGCATATAATTGTTCTTAAACTGCTGTTAACTTTTACACAGTTGATATAAAATATTTTACTACAGTATTTGTTTCTAAATTTTTTTCTAGATCTTTCTCATTTAAAATTGGGTGCGTCTTATATGCTTATATGAAAAATACGGTAATTAGTTTGTGCCTACTTTAGAAAGTACATTTCCCCCTGGGAAGTTTGTGTACATCACCTTTATGCCCAAGATGGTTCATTTCTCAGACTCACTAGCCAAGGTGAGCAGAGAAAAACCTAATAAGAGCTAACCAAAGTAGATTTTTGGTTACTTGTTTATTTTGTTTTAAAAATAAAGGAATCTTAAGTTTACCTGTTGTGTACCATTTGGATCCCTTTTGCGCCTTCTTGGACCTTGTGCCTTACCTTTAAAAGGATAACAACTTTTGCCACATCTTTGTCTTTTACCAGAATCTTTGTCCTTGTGCTTTACTTAGGGGTCTGAGTATAGTATGTCCAGTAAATAAGCCGTTTCAGGAATTCCAGTGGGTTGAGTCTTTTAAGCTGTTGTTATGAATAAAACACATCTGTTGACCAATCAACTGTAAGAACTCTGAGCTGTATATATAAAGGCGTTACAGCTCTGTGGATATGTTTTTGTACAGGTTCTTTGGCGTTACAGTGGGAAAACACCTGAAACACTTGCTCCCAATACGAAACTCTATGACTGGATCCCACAAAACGATTTACTTGGTATTGGAGTATTGTCTAAATGCTCAGTATTTATTGTATTGCTGTTTGATGGTTGCAAACATTGTTTCCAACAGGTCACCCAAAAACAAAAGCTTTCATAGCTCATGGAGGGACGAATGGGCTGTATGAGGCTATTTACCACGCCGTCCCTGTAGTTGGCTTACCACTGTTTGGGGACCAGCCTGATAATCTTCTGCACTTGAAAACCAAAGGAGCGGCTGTTTCTCTTGATATCAATATGGTTGGGATCGAAGACCTGGCGGATGCCATCAGGACTGTTGTAAACAATCCATCGTGAGTTAAGTTCTCCAATTTGGTTTTTATTACAAGATTAGCAAGATTTACAGATTTGAAGGGGGGCGTCTTTACCACTTGGATATATCAGGATAGTTTAATTTATGTAAATATCTTACTATTTTCTTGGGCTAATAGTTATAATCCAATTTGGGAAACGAACATTGTGCTTAAACCCTGGGATTTCAGCACTTTCTCGTTCTGTCAAAGGCGTTTACATTTAACTGGTCATAAATGGCCTCTATTGCTTGAAGTTCAGAGGTGAAGATGCTGATTGATTCCATTGAAAATAAAAAGAACATCTTAACTTTGCAGGGGCAGTTGAAAAAGATCATATGCATTTATAGTTCTTCAGCTTGAAATTGGTGGTTTATACTGTCAGTCTGTGGTTTCATTTATTGGTCAAGCTTTCTAATTTAATGAGTATAAACTCCCAATTTAGAAATCTTGTCTAGAATTTTGTGTGAATGCCTTTCAACTGTAGTTCTTATTCTTCTCTTATCAGGTACAAGGAGAGCATTATGAGACTGTCCCGGATCCACCACGACCAGCCGATGAAGCCTCTGGACCAGGCTGTTTACTGGATCGAGTTTGTGATGCGCAATAAAGGAGCGAAGCACCTGAGAGTTCAGGCTCATGAGCTGAGCTGGTATCAGTACCACTGCCTGGATGTGCTGGCCTTCCTGCTCTCCATCACTGCTCTCATCACTTACCTCTGTGTGAAAACATGCGCTTTCCTTTTCCGGAAATGTTTCAGGAAGACTCGGCCAGATGCCAAAGGACAGAAGAACAAAGAGGAGTAAATACAGAACTTACTGAACTGGGGACCTAATATAAAAATAATTGAATAGTGCTTTGAAAATTCGTTGTGCATTAAGTTTTCTAGTGTTGGCTGGAGTAGTGCCAAACTTTTGAGATTTTCTTTGTAAATAATTTTATATGTGATCTAAGTATATATAGAATAAATGGAAATAAAAGATTGCTCTTTAAGCATAGGACGTTGATTTCAAAATGAAACGATCTTTGAATTTCATCTGAAATGAAACACTAGTGCTTCTTCTCCAGAGCCTGGATTGCATGTTTCTGGTCTTGCCTCTGTTTCAGTGCTCTGTCTTGAGAAATGAGTCAAATCCAGGTCTTTCGGTAATTGCAATGGTGGTAGTGTTCTGGGCGGCCTTGATCTTATTCTATGAGTCGCTGCAAAAAAGTGCATTACTTGTATATGACATTGGATGCCTTGAAATCAAGAAAGTGCATTGTAAACCTGACTGGTTAGACGGAGTAAACAACACGCTCTGAGTGAGCGATGCCAGAATACGGCACAGAATGATTCAGACACAGATGTCCTCTAAATACACCAAGCGATTGGACTCTTGTTCAGTGAATTACTTTTTAATGTTCTGTATAATGTGTAATTGCTGAATTTCATGGTTCATGACAATTCATGGTTCATGCTTACGTGCAAGTGTCATTTATACAAGATTAGCAATCAAATTAGATTCAGCTCACTGAAAAGTGGCGCTTCTTTTGTTTTGTTCCCAGTTTAGGGGTCGCCAAATCATCTGTTTCCACCTAACTCTGTCCTCAGTATCCTCTACTATTGCACCAACTAACTTCATGTCCTCTTTCAGCACATCCATATTTCTCGTCTGTGGCCTTCCTCTTGACCTCTTGCCTGGCATCTCCATCTCCAGCATCCTTCTACCAGTATAACCACTATCCCCCCTCTGCACATGTCCAAACCATCTCAATCTGGCCTTTGTCTCCAAAACAACCAACCTGAGCTGTCCCTCTGATGTGCTCGTTCCTAATCTTGTCCATCCTCATCACTCCTAAACTGAACCTCAACATCCTCATCTCTGCTACCTCCATCTCTGCCATCTCTGTCATCTCTGTCTCTTCCTCACCGCTACAGTCTCTAACCCATACATCATTTGTTGACCATAATTGAGACACAGCAAAAGAGCTGAGAAGCCATTTGAATATTTGTGCGAATCTCCGTTCGGACCGGTGTGTTGAGGGCTTTAAGGCTAATGCACACCGACCTGAATTTCCGGTGCGAATGTTCAAATTTCAACAAGCCTTGATCAAAAATCATGGGCACCAACGGGACACCATACATTGGACTAGACGAGTGGTGCTGACAAAAAAGATAGTCAGATCCATTTTTCAGAACAACCACCACCAACGAAAGCTGGCTATTTGGTTGACAAGAGTAAGACATGAAATAGTCTTCATTTATTTATTTTTTTTTACTCTGTTCATTGATTTGTTGTCTATTAATGTCTTCTTCTTTCCTGTTTCAACATGTGGCATGGAGTGCATCTGTTGTACCGCAAACGCCATCTTCAAGCAGGGAACGTAATTGCACAGATATTTTCTTGGTGCATACGGCTGAGAAGGCATATAAAGATTTCTGCGAATATCAATTCAGACATGTGTTTAGAGGCCTTTAGTCCACTCCTGGTCCACTCCCAAATCCTTGAATACATTTGTCCTGATAATCATCTCAATGCTACAGTTCTCTATAGAGTGTTCTCTGCTCTACTTTCTCTGAATATTTGGAAAGTGCACTCTGCATTGGCAATTTATTTTTTAGCTGATCCTCCTTGTGGATGGTGTTAGTGGCTGCCTTCTGGACACCTGTCAGGTCCTCTAAAGTTGGGTAATTATTGGGAGACCATTTACATTTAAAGATTTAAAAGCTTTTAATGTTTCTGTGAGTTAAAAGCATAAAAGAATGGCACATTTTATTTTCTAAGCTTTTGATGGTTTTCAGCATAATCTGTGGTTTACACCAAAGTTGTCATGGTGGAAAACACTGTGGAAAGCAATGTTTTCATTATTAAGCTTCATATATAAACACAGAATCAATTATAACATCATGTTTTTTTCTACTCCATGGTCGCACCAATAGGTTTTTTATGGAGCTGAACTATGGGGAAATTTGTGGATTGACAATGTTAATGTATCATTTTGTTCAAAAAAAACTTTATACATATAATAAGCTCAAATGTAAGCAATCTAGCTGTCCTGGGAAAACTTGGGAAGATTTGCATCCTCCACGTCTTATATGTATTGTTTTTTTATATACAATTAAACGTGGGGCACCCATATCAAAACTCTGTTACACTTCTTTGGCTCCCCCATTGTCTGGGAGGCACGGACTGTGGCCAATATCCACATTTTTCATCTATTTTGAATCAGAGATTAAAAGAAAAAACACTCTGAAAATGGTATGCGTCAGTTTGAGAGAATAAAAAAAATAAAGATAAATTCCCAATACAAATTTACATTGGCATCAGCAGAAACCTATTAGAACGCTACTCATGTTTAGAAGTGCAAGTCACAAATTAGCCATAAAACAAGTAGTTGGACTAATGCATCACAAATGGATGAGAAAATTTGTGTTCTGTACGCTTATTTTGAATATTGTAAATATCTGATATGCCAAATCAATTAGGTGGAACTATGGGTCGTGTGATAATTCGTCAAATTACGTTTTAATTTAAGTAGTTATATGAACTTAAACTTCAACAGGTATTTGTAAAAATATAAATAAAAAGATAAATTCCGTTTTCCCCTGTTAGTTGTATATTCAAAATACAGTGATGTAATTAAAATGTTTTAAAGACATCGTATATTAATACAATTAATGATTTTAAAGATCTGAATTGTGTTAAACGACACAAATTCCAGAACGAATGTAATGTAAAAAAATTCTCAAATGGTTTAAAATGTATACTTAAATACAAATCGTAGAAAGTGGTCGAAATAATATTGTCTACGAAAAAATGCAGGAATAACAAAAGTGATGTGTCGAGGTTTGAACGCAATCTGGCAACCCTCCAGTGGGAGGAGTAACTCCGCCGCCATTTTGCAGCAGACGTGCAACACAGTTGCGAAAACGCTGCGTTTAATATTGTGGAGCATTGTCCTCTAAAATTGCGAAGAAATTCACCCGCTACGATCTAATTAAGGGACGGAAGGAGAAAGTTCGTAACGGCGTGTCATACCCACATTGGGTCGAAGATGTCCGTCGACAGGAGAGATGAGAAAGGTAAACGCAATGTTTTCATTGTACGAGCCTCACACATTGTTAGTTCTTGATAAAATACTGCCATTCAATACCTACGCAATGTTGAATTTACATCGACGTTCAAGTTAACAAGATTTGTAACTCAAACAGTAAACGAAAGGGTATAAACATTTGTTGAAGAACAACGTTAGCTTAACTTGCTACGACGTTAGCTTAGCGTTGTGCTAACGTTAAATCCTTTTAACTGTTCAAGTATAAATTACGCACTGGTTAAATTGAAGTTACTTAGATTTATAGAGTTATCACAGGTGATATTCTATATGTAAAATTGATTAATAGTTCGAAGTATGAAATGTATAAATAATGGTAAAGTGGGGCTTTATTGAGCAGTGTTTAAAAGAATTAAAACATGACATGTATATGTTGTCCAGATGGGGAGTTAAATGTGCTTGAAGACATTTTGACTGATGCTCCTGACCAGGACGATGAGCTCTACAACCCAGACAGCGAACGTCTCAACGAGAAAAAAGGTATATCAATGGGTAAATAAACTCTATTAGTCAAGGTAATAAAAATCAAAGAATTTTAAAGTTTCAATCTCCGTTTAACCACTGTATTTCGTTACTGTTCTTTTTTATAACTGTTTTGTTGTCTGTTTGCCTCATTAGCCTTGTTTCCATCCAAAGATACGAATTGAAGTTCATGCTCAAAATTGCAATATCGCATGAAATATTGGATTGGGATATCATCTGTAAATGTGTTTTCTGTTGTAGTTTATGCACATTTTTTAATGGTAGGAATGGGCGTTATGGCCTAAAATCCATATTGCGATATACATTGCAGCCTCTTGCGATAACGATATATATTACGATAGATCAATTATAATAGAACCATTTCAGGACAGGTTACAGAGACCCTTAGGAAAGCCAAACTGCATTTTTTAAAAAGAAATAAAGAAACGTTGCATATTATTTTGAGATAATAAGCAAAACTGTAATTAAACAACACAATGTTGCAGATAAATAAACTAAATGTAGTGCCTTATGGAAAGAAAGACTTTTCTTTTAAGTTTTTGGTTCTTAAATGCCAAGTTGCAGAGAACAAAAAAAAACTGGTGTCTTTTTAGTTATGGAACTTGCACTGTACTGAATATACTTCCAGTATAAGTAGTCAAATAAAATTGTGTAATGCACAGATACTTTAAATACAAACATATTTCAAACCTCCAGCCTTAGTCTAACGAATTTGGTTTCAAACATTTTGTTCTCCTAATGAAATTAATATAACTACATTAAAAATAATTCATATAATATGTGGGTATATATATATAAGCTGAAGCTGTTGCTAGTGTTAAAAGTTTTCAGGTCCTAACTAGTTGCAGTATTTAATTTTTTATTTAAAAAATGTGTATTTCTTTATAAAGAGCGCAATTTATTTAAAATACCACCCAAATGTGTCACTTTTATTTATTTTATGCAAGAATTCTATTGTGTATTGGCAGCTTTTCAAAATAAAGATTAGGTAAGTTCTTATTGTTTTGAACCGAACCGAATTAACCAAACCGAACTCTCCAAGACACTGTACCGAACCGAATACGATTTTAGCGTACCGTTACACCCCTAAAACATATACATATACATACACACACGTTTATATATGTTTGTATATATATTTGTGTGTTTGTATATATATATATATATATATATATATATATATATATATATATATAGCCTGGCCCAATCTCTCAGAGATGCTGCCTAGACCATGTTCGTTCCGCTATCAGTAGTCATGCAAACTTGGCGTTCTTCTTTAAAACCCCATGACTCAAGCGCTTCCTTGAGTCCTCGTGCGATCTCCTCGGCCGTTAGTTCAGCGGGGAAGTACGATGTCTGCATTCCAATCATCCGTTATATAGTGAATGGTCAGACTGAGGAAAGGCTCCATGGTACGGCTCGACCACAGGTTCGTTGTATTAGCAAAGTATTTAAAGTCACACAGCTCTTTTTCGTGGAGCTCTGCATACAATTTTGGCATCTCTGTTTCGGTTAAGTATTTGCAGCTTGGCACCTCATATCGTGGATCAATAGCTCCGATCATGGCTTTAAAGCCGCGTCTCTCTACCGTTATATAAGTAAACAGTTATGGCCCTAGTCATTTCAATCCATCGCGGGCTCTTAATTAAGGAGATTATATTTTACCATTTGAAAATGATTGTTGGGTTGAGGTTTGGATCAGATCCTGTTTTTTCTGTCCTGCGTTCTCTGTACTGGATTTTGCAGTTGGACGCATTGCCTGTTTAGTTTTGAGGTGGTAGAACAGATTAGTCGTGTTAGCTCTCTTAGCTGGAACTTTTGCCCCACACACTCTACAGAGTATATTTTTGCTGCTGCTCGTCGGATGGCTTAAAGCCAAACCACGTCCAAATAACAGATGTTGCACCAGTCTTTTTCACGAGCTCCTCTGTTTCGCTAACACTTCAGCCATGTTTATTTAAGATGATGTGTTGCAGCCGGCTGCAGCTTATTGCTCTAAATTTTGTGGCTAGATTGCGTCATCAAACATGCATTATCGCGATAGAATTAGAAATCTCTATCATAGGCCAATTTTGTATCATTTATATCGCATATCGTTTATATTATTATTATTTTATGGAATAAAAAGTTTCTTACTGAGTTGTGCACACAATATTTTTTTGCGCATTTTCAAAATTTTTTCATGGGATATTCCAAAATGCTCATAAAACAAGTGAATAGAAACACCGCTATTGTAAGGTGTCCTTGAGTAAAGGGCAGCAGCTATTGATAAGTCTGCAACAGTAATCGATCGATTAATTGGATAAGGATTTAGGCTTTTGTTTCTGACAGAAGTGTAGCTGGTAAGTAAACCATGTAATCGCAGATGCCCTTATGTGTTGCGAAAAACTTATCTAGTGCAATACATATTACTTTTATCTTTGAAAATAATTTAATTTAACCCAAAATTACACAGCCTGTTTTAATGTGATATAAAAAAGATATTAATATAAGGAGCGAATCAAAAAAATACATAAATTAAATAAGTGAATTTCTGTTTAATGCTTTCAGCATTTTATTAACCTCTTAAGCCCGAGAGTCCCCGGTACCGGGGACTTGCCCCCTTGTGCGTTACGTTTTCACTCATAGCTCACTAACCCTGAGAATAACCCACACATATTAAATACTGTTGTGTTCAGCGGAAACTCCTCTAAAAACGTATCTACCGTATTTTTCGGCTCATAAGACGCACTTTTTCTTCCCCAAAACTGAGGGGGAAAAGTTGGTGCGTCTTATAGACCGAATGCAGAGCGCCGCGAAGTCCGGTCACGGCCGTATGAGAGGCGTAAGAGCTCCAGAGCTAGGCCGAACCGCGGCCATATTTGTACACCCAGCGCTGCGCGCTGACGTCTTCGCCCATCTCTGCCTTGGCTACGGTAGCCGCAGCGGTGCTTCCGCATCCGTACTCACGAACGAAACTGCTGCCGTGCGCTCTCTCTCTCTTGCTCGCGTGAGGAAAACAAAACGCTCTCAATGACTGAAACTCTTCTTTAATAAACTCAAACTCAAATCATCTCTCAACGGTACATCTCACACATGTACATACGAGATAACAAACGTAACGTGCTCTGCAATTAGGTAGTGTTCCTAACCAGGTAAGAGCGCATAAGGATCATATCTTAACACCATGCAACCGAATTGCCACTTAAATAAGCTATAAATAATGAGTTATTTAACATTAAGGAGTAGTTACATTTATTTTACATTAAAATAATTAATAATTATTATTTTATATCTTTTACATTCTTTGCAAGGTTTAAAGGGGGGCTCGACTAAAAAAGTTTGAGAACCACTGTATTATTACTAATGTGGGGGCAATCTTACTAGCTATTATTAATAATTTGGGGGCAATGTTACTGGCTATTACGGTATTACTAATGTGGGGGCAATGTTGCACTGGAACAGTGATGGTGATAACGAATGGTGGACTTTAGAGTGATGAGTGGGGGCAAAGAAAAACATTACAGCCTTTTTTTTGTTACTTTTACTGTTTACTGTCTGTTCATGTTACATGTTTGGCTGTTAACTTTTACACAGTTTATATAAAATATTTTACAAAAGTATTTGGTTCAGAATCTTTTTTTTCTAGATCTTCCTCTTTTAAAATTGGGTGCGTCTTATGTGCCGGTGCGTCTTATGAGCCGAAAAATACGGTAATTCAATTTCATATCCGTTAACCACAGCTCGAACGCCATGCAAATAAACAACAACATAGCCGGATTATAACTCATGACCAAGTTTTTGTTTGTGCGATATGTATCCACAATATAAACGCAAACACCAAAACCATGGCATCAAATGAAAGCTAACAACCAGCTGAATCCAGCGATATGCAACTCATTTACATTGCATGAAGTATTTCAGAGCAGGGAGCGAAAGTTCCCCGAAAAAACGCCAGCAAAAACCAAGCAAGCATGTCCGTTTATTGTTATGTCCGATCGATAGCTTCGCGGAAACTCCATTTTGGGTTTTTTCTGTTGCTCCGTGGTCTCACAACGTCACCAAATATGGAATGACTCCCCGTGCGTAAGAGGTGGTCTCCACGCTGCGCGTCGTGTGATTCGTCTGCGATCCCGTCAGTCTCAAAATGGTTGAGCTCATTGGCTTCCATAGAATCAGAGCGTTTCAGCGATACATAGAGCTCTCGGATTGGACAGATGGTCGGGGGGTAGGGACACGCAGAAGCTCGAACGTCGAAAGCGTTTGTAAATGAAAGGTTCCCAAAAGCGCAGCAAGATGGGGTAAATGAGCTTCTACCCCCCTTTTACAGCGTTTCTTTAGGAGTTTTTTTGCTGAAATCATGTCCCGTAAGCAAGAAAAGAAGACTATGAACGTAGCTGAAGCTTTGGACAAGATTTTTTCCATATTTCAATTATTGTGCCAAATTGTGCCAAACTGTGCCAACATGGATTACGCCTGAACTTTGTTCAATCAAAACCTTTACAGAATATTAGTTTCTTGTAGTATGGACACCAAACTTGCTACAGATGTCCTTGACATGTAGTTGTTACAATTGATTGTGTTTATTTGCTTTGTTATAAGTAAAATAAGGAGATATTGGAGGAAACATGTGTTTATTTTTTAGGTGGAGTTCATTTTTTGGCCATTCCAACATCAATTACTCTTACCCAGTGTTCTTGACTGTCAAATTAACTCATCCACACCACTCCCCAAGAACCTATCTTCATTTTAATACCAAGATTTGTAGTTTAGGCCTTGTAAAAGCTGAGAAATGCCTTAAAAAGTAAAAGTATAGGATTTTCGGAAAATAGGCCTCAGGGCTTAAGAGGTTAAAACACTACCATTTGGAGTCATGTGAATAAAAGAAAATTGTTATCAAGTAATGAACCCTCCATTCAAGCATCTCTTCACAATAGCAGAGTTAACAGCAACATAGTCAACACACCCCACCTCCCCAACAAAAAAAACTGCCCACATGGACCCTAGGTGCGGAGTGTTTGAAATATGATTCTGCGTTTTTTAAAAAATATGCGATTACTTGAAAACGGTGCTGCATTTATGTGTGGACGGACAGTGTAACTGTGCATAGATGTCCTTGCTTTCAAATACCAGTCACACTACTTCTGAACAGTGTGGAATTTCGTCGAATGCTATAGAGCCTGTTATGATCCTGTCCACTAAACAGTGTTATTTAAAATGTAAATAATTCAAAGTTAAACTAATCTAATTTATAACTAAGTGCTCAGTATTCTAAGCAATACTGATGTCCAGAAAAATTTACATTTGTTGATATTGAGTACCTGAAATCAATTTTAACATCATGGCAAAGGCATTTTTGCTTTTAATGCTAATGAAACATTTTATGTGGTTAAAATGGTGGGTACTTAAAAAAAAAGTTGCATGAATTGAATAAACTAGGATTCAAGGTTAATAAAAACTTGCTGAGTAATATAAATATTCTAAAGGCCATCCTCAATTTCACTAATAGGTTCCAAAAGGAAGCATGAAAGAGCAGGGACAAACCAAGATGCAAAGCGGCTCAGAGGCTCTATACACACTACCAGACAGTCCGCAAAGAGACCCGCTCCCTCTTCTGGATCCAATGGAAAGAAGAGCCACAACCCCAGGGGAGGAAGTGCACCAGAAGCTGTATACGAGGACAGAAAGAGTCACGCTGTGAGAGTAGGCACCTCTCGAAATGATCATTCAAAGGGATATGGAGATAAAGGCCTGTCTCGCAGCAGAGAGTCTCAGAGGAGGATCAAACCCTTGCTGCCCGAGCTGACTGAGGTACTGGAGACGTTATGGTTTTTGTTTCATTGCAGAAATTGATGAAACATTATTTTCACTAAACCATATCTTCTTGCCCTTTTTGGTTTTATGTTGACCATATTGGTTTTGAATTTGGCAAATGTATATATTTCTTTGTTTGCAACTGCATAAGTGTTGTATAAATTTGTGCGCGCCTGTGCGTGTGTCTGCTAAATATCAGAGTAATTCTGTGAATGAATTTTTTTTCTTACAACCTTACTTTTTGCCAACTCGGCCTCTCACACTAAAAATAAACAATTAAATTGAATTCAGCGTGTGTGTTCCAGCCCATTATGAGATTGATTTTCAAAAAAAGCTGCTGGTTTAGCTTGTCTTCCATGCTATTAGCATAGTCCAATAGTCCATAGTTGACATTTGCATTTGAACTGCTGGCTCTCCAGATAGTACACCCAGTTTGAAGTTGAGTAAAGATCAAAAAAGAAGAAAAACTTGATTTTGGGAAAAGAAAAAAACAAACAAACACCACTTTAAGTTGTCAACCATATGAAATCAGGTATAAATATGTAAACAGAAACAGCAATGCCAGATTCTGCCTTACTCTACCAAGGGGGCAGAGTGCATCTTGAAGTCAATGAAAACATGGGTTTGCTTTCAGAAGATGCGCAGGACCAGTGAGGAGAGCACGGGCAGAGTGAGTCACTCTTCCAGAGAGGAAGAGGAGGAATACATGACCGGCAGCTCTGTGGATTCCTCTGAGGGAAACTGCTCAGATGTGGAGGAGGAGGGTGAAGAGAAGGATGAGGAGGAAGATGATGATGTGGAAGAGGAGGAAGGAGATGAGGAGGAAGAAGAGTATGAGCTGGAGGAAGATGATGCTCGGGATGGGACTGAACACAATGATTATGACACTCGCAGCGAAGCCAGTGACTCGCAGTCGGAGTCTGTGTCGTTCTCCGAGGGGGAGTCTGTGCATTCTGCTTCAGGTTCAGAGGCTTCAGGTAGGAGATGAGGAACTGCTCAATCAGATATCTGCATGATCACCGCTTCAAATGTACCCTTTGAAGCTCTCTACTGTTTTCCTCTGAGTTTTTTTATTTAGATTATTGTTTTTTTTTCTCGTCCATGCATTTTTAATCTAACCCAATGAATCTTTTAAGCTTTCCTGTTGCTCAACATATTTATTGACTCTAGTGAAGCCAAAATCAGGCGTTTGAAACTGAGCAAATAACAAGAACTTGTCACAGAGCAAGAAAGAATGGTTTATACACCTTTGTGATTACAACAGCAAGTTTGCTAATGGTGCTTAGTGCCTGGTGGAAAAGTTTCTCATAAGAAGCCCAAAAAGGCTCTTTGCCCATCAACCATGAAATTGGGCAATCATCCATGTACATTTTGATAGGGCTGGACAATAATTCAACTGTCGAACAAACTGAGTCAGAAGATGAGGAAGTGGGATCTCCCTGTGGGATCAAATTTTAGGGAGGGTGGGAGAGAGATTGATTTCTTTTTTGTCTAGTGGAAAGCATAAATGTGTTGTACAGGAACAGACTTCTGTTTCCCTGTGAAGTGTTCATAAAACTGAAAGAAACACAGTCAGCAAAACGATATTGTAATCTCTGTAGTGGTTGTAAAAGCTTGTCTTTTTGTGGAAACTGAGGCACTTTTCGAAACAAAGCTAAAGCCATAAATCATGTCTCCATGCCTTAAATCAGAAGCAGATTTTGTTTGGAAAAGAAAACCGTAAAACTTAATCAGTAGCACAGTTTATTTTCTGTTATGATTTTTTTTTGGTGTTGTTTTACTCTTTTTAACATTTGAGTTGTTACATGTAACCCTGTAGTTTAGTCTAGTATGGACTGTTTGTCAGATCCAGAGCTCAGATGTGAAGAGACTTTCAATATGAAGAGAATAATTTCCTTCTTATGTCTAAAGCACATTATAAATGGACAAATAATCGTAAAATTCGATTGCTTTTGATTTTTCATAACACGTTTTGTGGTGATTATTGTTCATCAAAATGTTTACTTTCATAATCTGGATCTTTGCAACAAAAAATCTATTTATGAATGAATGAATTAAGCAATAGAATAAATAATTATTCTGTGATTTTTCTGATTTGGCCCCAAAAAGCTCAAGTTGTGCGCCATGCGGCTGGTCTTAACGTGATGAAGACATTACTAGGGCTGTTGCAAACTTCTCAGTGAAGGACATGATGGCATTTATTATGGTGGATGTGTGGGATTAAGGAAAATTGTCAGTCATTGACCCCTGATTTATTTTAATTTATTTAATAGTTATTTTCCCATTTCTTTTTTGTGAAAGGCTAAATACAAAAGAAAAAATGATCATATATTTATAAGAGCCTGGAGGTATCATAGATTTTGCAAATTCAAACTGCCAGAGTTTGTTGCTAATTTTCCATTGCTCTGTGGTATTTAGAGCATGAATTAACCATCGGTTTAAGGGTCTTTTTAATGGACAATTTGAGTTTAAATCGGACCTCACTGAATTACTTATTAAACCAAAATGTTCAGAATCCAAAGTGATATTGCAGATGAACATGTGTTTGTCTGAAAGACTCGTTCATCGTTCAACCTCGTTTGTGTCTTAGGCTCGGTAAAGAAACAAGAGAAACTCTCCTCGTCCGTCAGAGCTGTTAGGAAAGGTAAGAGCATCACTCTCACTTTGTTCACAAATTGTTGTGATGTTGAATCAATATCACACAAACTCATCTATAAATTTCACAAGTACATTACATAAGTCCCTTATTACTTACAAGAGAAGACAATGCTTTTATTCCAACTTTTGCCTGATTTAAATCCCAGAGAAATAATTGCTTTTAATCACAGAATGAGTTTGTGTGAGACAGTACATTACTTGGTCTTGCGGGAAATATTTTGCTTCGAGATAGGAAAAAAAAATTCCAAGATAGGAAAACATCAACAGTTCTGCTCTATTAGTTGGTTTCACATTTGTGTACATATTACGTATTTTTCATGTTTTATTCTGTTTTATTATCATTTATTTAATTAACAATGTGTAGATTTAAGTATTGAAGAAACGTTACTTGATTTTTTTTTTCATCTACGTATACTATTGTTTCTGAGAGCTTTTTTTTTCTTTTTTTTACTTTTTAAACTTATTAATGAATGCTACACAGATTGAATCTGTTTATACCATTTTCAATGGAATTTTCCTGGATTTTGTTTTTCTCCCTCTTTTGAAAAAAAAAATTTAATTACATTTATGGACTCGTCATTTCCAAGTGGGCCTCATTCAGTGAATAAAAGTCTAATTTCTCAAACTCCTTTGTTTCCCATTTTCTATTCTAGAAAATATATTTCTGGTTGCAAGCATTTTTTTTTTCTTCATTAATACGTGTTTGGTCTTGACTCCATCAGCTGTGTCAGATTTGGTTGTGCACCCAATGTTTTTCTGATCTCTTTTCATAGATCAAAGCAGCAAGCTGAAGCATATTCTAAGAGAGGCCCGCTTTTTTCTAATCAAGAGCAACAATCATGAAAACGTGTCCCTGGCTAAAGCGAAGGTGAGCGTGGGGTTCTATCAGAGGTAGAAAAGCGAAGGTGAGCGTGGGGTTCTAACATGCTCTGCGTTCTTCTCGCAGGGTGTTTGGTCCACTCTGCCCGTCAATGAGAAGAAGCTAAATGCAGCTTTCCGCTCGACTCGAAGCGTTGTGCTGATCTTTTCTGTGAGGGAGAGTGGGAAGTTTCAAGGTATGTAACAATCAACCTGTGCTGCCTCAACCCTCATTTGCAAACCTCCATCGAAGTTGGTGCAAGTAATGCACAATTAAAATTAGAAACGTTTTTTATTCGTTAGTAACTTTTACATGTTGTGGATATGCCTCTCAACTTCTTGAAAGCCTACCAAAAATGGTGCATCATTTTCACTAGTTCACTTTCTTTCATAATGCAAGATTTTCACAATATGATTACTTTTCCTTGTTTGGAGTCCTGGAAGTTCAGTGGGTGCAGAGAAATGAAAGTGTAAATAAAGTGAATCCTAAATGTATGTATGTGTGTGTATATATGTGTATGTGTGTATATATGTATATATATATATATATATATATACGTTCCAGATCCTAACGTAGGGCCACATTTGGTTTTATCATTGCTAACTATTCCTGAATATGCATATTGTCATCTAAGCTCAGCAAATACAATTTAATAACTTAATTATTAATCTAATATAATAACTTGTCTGAGCAATGATCAAGGGTCATGAATAGCTCATGTGAGGATATGGAAATTTCGGGAAACAGAGAGATCAGATTCTCTGATTGGGAACACAATCTGAAGGAAATTCATGCTAACCCAAAAAGGCAATTTTTTTTCTTGCTGATGACGTATGCGCGTAAAGAATGTTATAACACACATGCGAAACACTCAATGCAATTGAGTGTGTAGTCAATGTTCAAACATGGGGATTGATTTGATTTTTAAGTTATTGTATCGTATAATATTAATATTATTTTTTTGTTCTAATGCTATTGGTCTCTTTATTTTATATACATTTTATTTTAAACTGGTGATTACTTTTTTTGTGTGTTATAATCAGCAACGTTATGAGTTTCACTATTGTTGATGACCAGTACATGTTTACACGTGGGAGTTTGTGTTACTTTTTTATATTTCCTTGTGTTTTTATGGTTATTCCAAATCAACTGTGTGTGTGTTTGTACTTATTTTTATGTATGTTATAATACAAATATATATATACAGGCATAAAATCATGTATTTATTTTCAGCAAATTATAATTGTTTACTTTTATACAATTTTTGTTCTGATCAATACAATGTATTAACATTATTAATATGGTATTAATAGAATAGAAATCAGATATCCACAAATATATCACTTTCCGATTCACAAATTCCTGGTTACAGCCACCAGTTTTGATACTTAAAACTAACGTGCATCATATAGCAAGGCTCTAGAGTGCGACCAATTTGGTTGCATATGCGACCTAATTTCTCAATGGTGCAACTAAAAAAAATTAAAGTTGGCACCGGTGCAACCCGTCGTTCGAGGGGAAAAAACGAAACTCTGTGAGTCTCCCTGTTGTTCAACAACAGACACACATTAGGCCCATATCTTGGTCTAAACCAATCAGAGATAGTGAAGGGCGTATCCCGTCCCACCCCCCCCCCCTCTGATTGGCCGTGGTCCAGATATTCCTGTATGTGTGTGAACGTACGTTTGAAAATTCATGTGATGCAGTCAGACAGAGAGAGGTGAATCCATCAGGTAAACAGTGAATGTAGCCGCGCATTACGAGAGAAGATGAAAAGAACGATTGACCGATTTTTCATTAAGAAAGATAAGTTAGGGCCTGATTGTGAAAATCATAACCAATGCTCTGACACGGAGCCATCAACCTCCCCTGTGACTGGCTCTAATACATTTAGAATCGAAACTATAAACTTCAGAATTTTCTATAAAACACATAACATGCGTTGTATAATGAATATATTATTGAGGTCGAGCATGCTCATGCCCAAGGTAAGCCATGTCATGTCATGGAGCCTATGTCAATAATATGCCTACCGTCTCGTTACTGCATTAACCATAATATTCTGACACTTAAAAAATGAAAAAATAAATAAATAGGCTGCATTATAAACTCTTGATCTGGGTAGTAAATGGTATTATCGTTTTTATTTGTTTAATTAGGAATTAATGCTGCTTTAAAGAAAGCATTTGCTGCTCTTGGGGACCAAAATCAGTTTAAAGTTTAAATTTCAGCTCAGTAAAGCACTTTAAACACTTTTTCAGTAAGTTTTAGTTACCTTTCTTGTAGAATTGTGCTTCAAATAAAGAACTTTATTTTGACCAGGTTGTTAGTTAATCATTTACAAGTCAATATTGTATATATGGACAGTGATTAAAAAAATAAATGAATAGATAACTAAAAAAAGTGAACTTGTGAAAATGGGGTGTTAAATGTGATGCGGTTGAAAAATTGGGTGCACCTAACTTTTGTGCTGGTGCACCTAAGAAAACAATTTAGGTGCACCAGTGCAAAAAGTTAGTCTAGAGCCCTGTATAGATTGTTAAACAACAAACCTATAAGTAAAGATTACAAATACGTTTAATTAAGAAATAGAATGCCAAACGTTTAGCAAACGAAATCACTTTACCAAATAAAGCTTTTCAATATTTGTTTCAACATACATTTCTGCGCATGCCTTGAACGTTTTTTATGTAGTCGCTCTGTCGGCTGCAGTGAGAACTTCTTACTTGCGCTGGTAATTATAACTTAACTTTTAGGGGCAAAAGTTAAGCTAATTAACTTTACTGACCATTTTTTAGTGTCCATACCTCAAGCTTTATTCAGAATCTTTCATGCATGTTTGTGTAATCCTATATTCCTTTTTTTTTTTTAAATCATTATGTATTAAAAAATTACATAATATGGGCCCTTTAAAGTTTTAAAACCTCTTTGAACCCTTAGACGTTACTTTATGTACCAGTGTGTTTTTAAATTGCAGCGCCTGTTTCAAATACACAACCCAGCTATTGTTTAATTCTGATTTCAAATATAATTTGCATGTTTCAAAAAAGTTATTAGTTTTTTTATTGTTTGGTTTTAAACCAACATTACATAAATTGACATATAATATCCAAGGTAGTTAAAATTAAAATTTGAGAAAAAGCAACTTTTTGCAGACTTCAAATTGGTGCCATCTATTAGCGAAACGAAAGGATACCCCTTAGAAGTATGATACCTGTGATATGTTAATGGAATAATCTAAATTCCCCTGTGAATGAATGAAGGTGAGAATGAATAAGTGAATTTTGCCCTGCGATGGACTGGCGTCCTGTCCAGGGTGTACCCTGGGCTCTTGCACGATATGCGTTGGAGATTGTGCTTTTTGTACAATTTCAGTACTGTTGTAATTTGGTGAAAGAATATTTTTTAAAAAGAAGCTAGCGTTGTACTAATAAATTTTCAAAGCACTGCTACACACGCACACGGTTTTCAAGGTAATTTATTATAGCATATTGTAAAGCAGGGTGCTAATTACCTCTATCGGTCTATCGTGGAGGTGCCACCGGTCGTTCGCGGCGTGAAATTGAAACAATATCAGCCGATCATCCATCACGTCACAGTTCAGTAAAGTTAGCTGCAGATTCACGGATTCGGTTTTCTCTGCTCAATAGCTCGAGACCAGAATGTTCTTAGTAAACAAATAATAGCTATTTTTAATCTGTGTTATGTAGCGGACAAACTACAAAACGTTTTTTTAGCAAAACATGTTTCCCTCTGCATTCGCAGAAACACATTACCGTCTATGAGCAACCCACTGACATGGAATCGCTTAGGGACCGTCTGCAAATTACCAGATCCACAATATGTTTTACCCAGAATATGCTTCATAACTTCATTCTAAATTGATCTTTTACAACCAAAATCAAGCAACACGCCACTCCTCACCTGCATATTGTACTGTACGACTCAGTTTCAATAAAAAATTGAAATATTTATTAGAGCATCATTTTATTCTTGATTATTTGCATCAAAGCTCAATTGCCCCATAAAAATCACTCTATTACCACCAAATTCAGGTCACACACAACTGTTCTAATGATTCAATTCAGTGCAAGTCATCAAATTAAACTCACGTTATTACAAAAAAATGTAAATAATTAATTATTATGTGTGTTTTGTCAATTCTCAATAAAGTTAAATAATTGTTTGTTGATTGATGTTTTACATTTTTGTAGCGGGTAGATCACTTTGACTTGGTCATTTTAAAAATAGCTCGCAAGCTGAAAAAGTGTGAGCACCCCTGATGTAAAGTGTTTAAAAAATGCTCAAGGATCTCGGATGTCAAGGGTTAAATGATGGTTTTAAGAGCTTTTATTTTAATAAAAATGTTAAAAGGAGGAATCCATCAAATAACCATGTTGCGTTCAAAGCTTTAAAAAGAAAGAAAGAAAGAAAGAAAGACTTGTGGGTTACTCCCTGTAGAATTTTAATTTTAGCTTGAAGGTGCTTCATGATGATGTGTTTGTGTTTTAGGTTTTGCTCGGCTCTCATCAGTGTCTCATCATGGAGGTTCACCCATCCATTGGGTTTTACCTGCCGGCATGAACGCCAAGATGCTTGGAGGCGTCTTCAAAATCGACTGGATATGCAGGTATGATGTTGACTCCATTGGTAGATTTTTATCTTGGAGACTCTAATGTTTTCATGTTTAAGTAAAAAAAAAAACATCTCCTTTTGTATACGTTAAAGGGATCCCTGAACTTGAACTTTGAAAACTGAGACTTTGAATAGTGTTTATAAACTCTCCTGCTGTGTAAACTAATACCCTTTTATTAGATTTGTTAAAACATAAGAACATGAAGTTTGATGCATTAACATTTATTTCTTCCAAATAAAAGTAGAAATAGAAATATTTACATGGTGAAATATTTTATTGTGAAAAAACAATGTAGTGTATTTGCTTGAGCTCATTACAGACAAAATGCTCAATAACACCATCAGAGGGCCCTAAAGATACCAAGCGGACTTTCGGAAAGATAAACGTACAGTTTGTGATCTAGTTTAGAACAAAGATATTTCTAAAATAAACTACCGTATTTTTCGGGTCATAAGACGCACTTTTTCTTCCCCAAAACTGAGGGGGAAAAGTTGGTGCGTCTTATAGACCGAATGCAGAGCGCCGCGAAGTCCGGTCATGGCCGTATGAGAGGCGTAAGAGCTCCGGAGCTAGGCCGAAGCCGCGGCCATATTTGTACACCCAGCGCTGCGCGCTGACGTCATCGCCCATCTCTGCCATAGCGCGGTCGTAACGAAAACGGGGGGAAAATCTACATTTCCCACAATGCCTTTGGCCGCAGCGGTGCGGTGCTTCCGCATCCATACTCACGAGCGAAACTACAGAGCATACATTGAACGTTAGACTCTCTCATTTGAGTGATCTCTTACGCTACAAACCCGTTTTCTCACGCTAAAATACATTTCAAGATGTGAAATGGGCACAGC
>SRMA01025599.1:81432-97049 GCA_007224835.1 Danionella cerebrum
TTATTAGTAATGTGGTGACAATGTTACTGGCTATTATTAGTAATGTGGTGACAATGTTACTGGCCATTATTAGTAATGTAGTGACAATGTTACTGGCTATTATTAGTAATGTGGTGACAATGTTACTAGCTATTATTAGTAATGTAGTGACAATGTTACTGGCTATTATTAGTAATGTAGTGACAATGTTACTGGCTATTATTAGTAATGTGGTGACAATGTTACTGGCTATTATTAGTAATGTAGTGACAATGTTACTAGCTATTATTAGTAATGTAGTGACAATGTTACTGGCTATTATTAGTAATGTAGTGACAATGTTACTGGCTATTATTAGTAATGTAGTGACAATGTTACTAGCTATTATTAGTAATGTAGTGACAATGTTACTGGCTATTATTAGTAATGTAGTGACAATGTTACTGGCTATTATTAGTAATTTGGGGACAATGTTACTGGCTATTACGGTATTACTAATGTGGGGGCAATGTTGCACTGGAACAGTGATGGTGATAACGAATGGTGGACTTTAGAGTGATGAGTGGGGGCAAAGAAAAACATTACAGCCTTTTTTTGTTACTTTTACTGTTTACTGTCTGTTCATGTTACATGTTTGGCTGTTAACTTTTACACAGTTGATATAAAATATTTTACAAAAGTATTTGGTTCAGAATCTTTTTTTTCTAGATCTTCCTCTTTTAAAATTGGGTGCGTCTTATGTGCCGGTGCGTCTTATGAGCCGAAAAATACGGTAAATAATTGAATTGCAGATTCTTCAGCCCTTGTTTCACCTAATGCAGCAAAATAACAGACCCAGTTTAAAACAAACCAAGAACCAGTTCATCAATGGGATCAAAATTATACTTTTTTTTTTAAATCACTAAAACGTAACAAGTAAGCTTGATGTACTCCCTTTACAACCAGGGCGCGCAGCCTTAGTTGTTGCCCTTTGCAAAAAGATCAGAAGTCACATGTTAATTTGGCCTGTTACTACCAATGATGTGTAACCTGGTTTCATAACTATGTAAAGTTTTGGTACCCAACCCTAGTTCCTTGCAAGCTCTTCTGAGTCTTGTTTTCTTCTCTAGTTTACGAATAATGATTTTTTTTTTGTGTGTTTTGAAGGCGTGATTTGCCCTTCACAAAAACACCTCACCTCGCCAATCCATGGAACGAGCACAAGCCAGTGAAGATCGGTCGAGATGGACAGGTTAGCAGTTTCAAATGTTTCCCACCTTTTATTGTGTTTATGTTTTAATGCTACATTTTTCATCTTGGATTGTCAAAAGCAGAAGTTGCTTAGTGGAGGACATCCATGTTCAGATCTCAGCAGAGACCTGAATTCATCGAAGAGCAAATGGCAAAGTTAATATCTTAGTGGAATGTTTTTTTTTTTAAGTGATAAACAGAATTATAGAAACAAAACGATTCTGTGATGTTTCATTTGTGTGTACGACAGATGGAAAGTTATTTCCGATAAACCTATGTTGACAATTTTTTTGTGTGTCTTTATCCCATGATCCATGGACGCCCTCTTGACCCCCTAACCCCTCTCCTCCTGTCTGGCGATCTCCAGGAAATTGAACCAGAATGCGGGACCCAGCTCTGCCTGCTCTTCCCCCCCGATGAGAGCATTGACTTATATCAACTCATTCACAAAATGCGCCACAAGAGGAGGATGCACTCGGAGCCTCGGCCTCGGGGCCGCCCGCCCCACAGAGAGCCCGTCCCGCGGGACACGGGAAGGTTAGCAATCTTCTTTGGACTGCTAGTGCACATTTGCGTCCCCTGTTGATGATGCCAAGGGAGCAAGCGTGCATTTTTCGAGGTGTTTTTTGGCCACTTCTGATGTCACCGTCACATCGTTGCCTAATCGGAGAGAGCTGACCGGAGCAACTGCAGCTCTTCTGGGAGGTTCATGCCGTAAACCCATCCAACCTAATGTCGATCAGTAACAGGAGATGGTTTCGAAGATATTTCTGAATACATGCTGCCCTTTAACAAATAGCACCTCAGATTGCTGGCGTTAAAGAGTTCGTTCACCTGGTAATGAAAACAGACTTGTGCTAGTTCCTTAAGCCCTTTACTGTTCAAAATCTCAAACACAGAGCTATTGCTGGTTGTTCATTTCCAGTTTTATTTGTTAAACTGTTATTTTATTAGATTTCTTTTTACACTTAGTATTAGATTCAAATGTTAAATCAATAAATTCTGGGATTTTCAGTGCTGCACCTATGTTAAATCTGAAAACTGAAAAGATTATTTTAAAATAAATATTACTTTTTTTTATAGATATTCTTATTGTTCTACAAAATTCCACTAATGCAATGGTATAGATATATTTGATAAACACTGTTTATAGAGAGTTATTAAAAATTAAGCCAAATATTTAAATCGAGATCTAGCCCCTACTTTTTTATAGAGTACAAGGGTGCATGCTTTTGCTTCTGAGGTTAGAGATGATCTCTCAGTTTTTGTTGACAAACCCAGTCTCCAATTGGCACTTGAAGAGAAACAACTCATTTCTGGTGAAATCAGGATATAATATGTATGAGAAAAACATGCGCTCTTCCAAACACTGGCTTGCTCCCAGTTACAGGTTTTTTTTCCCCATAAAGGCTCTGATAGTTGTTTGGTAACTCAGTACCCTGAAAATGATATTTGTGAAGAAACCCAAAGAAATTTTATTTTCTATTGTTAAAAAAAGTAAACAGTTCCACCAAGTTTAGACTTTTTTTGGTAATATTTCTTGACTGTATATGCAGGCTTATAAACATTGAATGTTTCAGACAGTCTATATAAAGAAAAGCTTTCAAATGCATGTTAGAAAACATCTTTGAAATAAGTTTAATCCCATGTTCCTTTATGGAAAACCAAATTATATTAAAAAATCCTATTAGAAGCAGTATATAATTTAAAAAAGAGAAAATCTTGCAAACAAGTCAATATTTGTTCAGCACAATGGGCTAAACTATGAGCTCTTAAAGAATAGAAAACTAAATATTTAGTTTAATATCTGGTCGAACCTGATTCTTTTTAAACATACTTTGTTCAACAGAAGACATAAAGGCTTGTTTACAGTCAGCTCAGGTCTTTCTGATGGCATGAACTCAAAAATGTGGAGGTGCTCCAAAATTTTGATGCATTTGTTTGCATCTGCAAATCAAATTGATATCATACATAAGCCTTAACACTCAAATTACATTCCCTGCCACTGAACAGAAAACTATTCAGTATTTTCAGTGGCAACCATTAGCCTCACAGTTTGTGCGGCTTTGAGTGCTCTTTTGTAAATGGCAGAGGGTTGAGGAATCTGAGGCACTAAATAATACAAGAAGCATTCTCATAGTGTCCAATGGTAAAATATTGAGTGGCCGTAAACATGGAGTTTGTGGCTGACATGTAAATAGTGCTAAAGGAAACAAGTCTTTTCTTTGCTGGGTGAATAGCTCTTTAAATGCTTTTTCTCTTTCTGTTTAAATTTGTTCCCAAAGCCTTTTCTTGCAGGAGTGTCGCTGGGGGATAGTTCCAGCCCAGTTGGGACTCTTGTAAAAGGAGTGGCCCGTCAGAAAGCAGTCGTTGTTTGAGAGGAGCCAATTTTGGGACTCTTATCCAGAAAATAAGCTCCAGCGGGCAGTTATCCATGTAGATAGTTGAAGGTTGCGGGGCATAGCATCAATCGGTGAAACATGGCAGGGCAGGAAGACAGGAAGGGAGGTAACAAAGATGCTTCCAGAGTGGGTAGTCGTCCCAATGGACTCAAATGGCACCAGGGACTGTCCCAATAGAGCAATGCCTTACATGAACTCTGTTCCATACCACAGTGCTCAAACCAATGCCCTAAAAGAGGACTTAAGACCCACCTGACGGACTCCATTTTGGATGCATTACACGTTTATAAGCGCCCCTCCTCTCCCCTCACCCCCTTCTTGTTGATGGCTGGGATGTCAGGTAGGCGGTTTGGACTAAAGCTGATGTAAAGGTGAAAAATGCGGCTTCCTTCCACCCCTTCCCTTCTGAGTTTCTCTGAGCCATCCCTGGACTGAAGAGAAGGCTCATTTCCAGATGTCTGGGGCATTTTGGGGGGGTTGCTTTACAATGGACTGCACCACTTCATATCTTCTGCCCTTCCATTTTAAATGTGTTAAAGCAAAAGATGGACTTTTAAATGAACTGTTATGCTTTAAAGTATTTGGCAACGTTAGCAGTCACAAAACTTCAAGAACGGGGTACGTCACACTCTCAAATAGATTTTCCTTTCACCATTTTAGATGCTGTTTCTGTTTTTATCCAGTGATGATTATATACTTGAGCAAGTTTAGAGTAGAAGAATCATTTACAGTCCCATTCTAACCTCCATTACAACAATATACTGTTTCTGAAAGAAACAATGGTAGACAATCATTACAAATAGGACTCAGATCTATCAGAATTTTTGTCCAGATCAGCAGAGAAATGAATTCATTGTACATGTTCAGAAAGAAATCCTGAGTAGAGGTAATGCTAAAGAGAGACTTCTGAACTGAGATTTTATGATCTATTTGGTGAGCTGTTGGTCCAGACTTGACAAACTCATTCAACACTGTTTTAGATTTGCTGGCTGATTAGAAAGGTTAAGTCTATTTTTAGACTGTATTCAATGGTGGTCACTTGATACCAGCATGAATGTGTTCCAAGGAATTGATTGAGCTGTTTGTTTCTCTGCTGCTCTGAAAGACAATGTTTTTCACTTGTTTGATTCAAGTAATATCAGTGTATTTACCAAATACAATGGGTAATGATAACAATAATATGTTTCAGACTAGCTTAACTTTGCTAAGAAATCTGTGGCATCATTTAAACTTCCAAAACATGCACAGTTCATCTATACATATATAAATGTTTTGCATATTTAAATATATTTTATTTTCACTGAAATGAGATCATTATAGATGAGCGATATTTTCAAAGAAGCTTATGCTGGAAAGTGTTCAGCACTGCAGTTTTGCCATTGCCTTTATATCGCACCATTAAATACAAATGGTTTAAGTCTGACCCCCACCTCACCCAAAAATCATGAGGAATTGAACGCAGCTTAATTAATGTAAAATAGCTAGGGATGTCCCGATTCTATTTGTTTTACCTTTGAGTAATTTGATTTTAAATCTGGTTCCCAATCTGGTACTTTCTGCTTAGTCACTAGATGACCTATTCTCCTCGTTTGCATAAACCCCACGTGACATTTGATGCAGAGAGCAAAATAATTTGATTTTAACATTATTTAAAACGAGCGTACCTATGGTTTATAAACAAATATGTGGTGAAAATGTTAATCAGTATAATAATACTAAACACAATTGTTTAGGGTGAAGTAAATAACATGAAAGTTAAATGAATCTCTGATCTCTGTGTGTGTAGTTTTTTTTTTAATTTTTTAAAAAATTTTTTATTTATTTATTTTTTTTAGTTACACGATTATGTTAATTTTAGCTTTCTGCGTCAAGAAATTAACATAAATATTGTTTAAAGTGTGATAACGCCTGGATTTCATTAATTTTATGAAACAATAATGTATGTTGTGGAATAACTCGCACACACAGGAATGCTACTTTTATGAAAATCTGTTATGTTTCAGTACTTAATGTTGTCGTTATAGAGAGCCATGATCTTTAAGGCGTTTTCTCTGCAACCTTGTGTGTGCTTGGCGCAAGCCGGTTTAACATTTACACATTTGACCTGACCGTCTATAGATGTAATTAATGATAGGATCTTTATACCTTGAACTCTTATTGTACTCGACAGAAAGAGAATTGGAGATATCTCCAGTTATATTTTGACTAGGCAAAACTCATTTGAAGATTTCTGAAATGACGTCATGGCCTTTACTGGGGCGTCACACTGTATATCCTCCATTATCTCCATGTACATTACACTCAACATAATTTTTTAATGTTATTTATTTTTAAAAAGTCGACAGGCTGTCTCAGCAGCAGAGTTACAGTGTTCTATACATAGTTGTATGTATCCATCCTAATCCTGATCGGGAGGGGACTTAAAATTTAGATTGAACCATGTGATCGGATCGGGACATCCCTAAAAATAACTGCTGTCAACACTTTACACTGCAAGTGATATTTGTGTAAGTTTTATATTTAACAAACAATTTAACCGAAACTTTCATGCACAGATTCATCATACATTAAAATGTTTAATTAATGAATTATTATAATTATGCACCAAATCATCGCTTGTTAAATTGATGACCATGATTAACACTCTTAAAAGATCAATGGGATTTCACACCAAACTCTCAATATATTTGAAAATGACATTATTGTGCATATTTATATATATAAAAAAAAACAAGCATTGAAATGTCATAATTAAGGTGTGTACATGTAATATAACGTTTGAATGGGGTTTGAGTTAGGGTTTATCTACATGATGCCACAGATGTGCTCAGTTTGTACTTTGGTGGATAGTAATAATACTTACAGCAGGTCAGATTGTTTGAGGATTTTCATTATTACCATCTGGATCCGGGTCAGTTCAGGAGAATGGTGAAAACTAGTCGCCGCTGACAGTCATTTAATGCTTTTCCAGTTCCTTGCTGCTCTCTTGAACTCAGACGCTGCTATGAATGGTCAAACGTTGCATCAATGACGTTTTCCACTTCTTAAGAATTTATCAACTTTAAAACATCAGAGTAAAAAAAAAGCTTGTTATTGGAAAACATCAAATGGATGGCGACTAGTTTTCAAAATTTCCTTGTAAGTGACCACAAAGAGAAGAGTTAATGGAATCGTATGTAAATGAGTTTTTGTGCGTGTGTTCTTGTGCTAGAGCTGTCCACTGTATGCTTCTGTTTCTGCCATCTTTCACATGACTGTTACCTGGTTTACATAGGCGTCGTCCTGAGGAGTTCGACATGCACACCCGGAAGCGCCCGCGGATTGATTACACTCCCGAATTCCCCCAGAGACAAGGTCAATATCCCCTCTCTGATAATTTTCTTTATACACTGGGAGCTGAATTTATCAAGGGTGAATACCCTGAAACCTTAGTATGCCGGCATATTCTCTCATTTTTTATGCTTTGTTTCCACTTGTGGTACCTTTCGACTTCAAGTTTCTTCCTCTAGAAACAACTAAAATCGAATGGAAAAACAAGCAATCCATATTGAACCCTTTTCCCCCTTGCAGTGGAAAGCACCATTCGGTTTTTCTTAATTCGTCTCTGTAATCATGCTTCAGTGAACTTTACTCTTAAAACTTGTTGTGTACAGTTAGGGAGGGAATCATTTGTCTGCCTGCTGATTTGCCTACACGAATTGGTCCGTCTATAAGTTTATTTCAACAGTGAAACAGAATAACAAAAGCATCCTTAAAATGAATTTGAAAACTTCTTTATAGTTTTATGAGTAAGGGTTTTTTGAGTACCCATCATTTGCCAGGATTCCTGGCTCCAAGTGTCTTTTTCCACAGGTAACTAGCTGAGATAAGTGGCCTCTCTTAAAGATTGTAACATCTCATCTATCTGTAAAAAAAAAAGCATCTGTGCACAAGTCATCTGTGAGCTTCACCAAGAGCTACCCAGTGATGTCATGGACAAGATTATAGATCTCAACAAGGCAGAAATGGGTTACAATATCATAGACGAATGGCTGATCTTTCCCCCACTCGTTGTAGAAACGGGTGGCTGAATTATTGCCAACACAGATCTATTTCTTTCACTTCACTTTTATTTTTAGACACCCAAAAATAATATTTTGAATAAAGTGCACATTTGCATCCATAGTGAGGCGTTTTCAGGCATGTACCAAAATGAATATTTATTTTTTCAGATGCCTCTTAATTTAAAACCAAGTAGATGGGATATTTAATCTTAATTATGCTCGGGAGTAACCAAAATGGTAACACCTCAGTTAACCACTGGAGACAGATTCCTGATGTTGGTGGGAAAAAGGTTAACAAATCATTGTTATAGGGTCCTACAATCGCTCCCAATGCATAGTTCGATATTAAAAACAGCTCTAGTGTATCTTTTTGTTTTGATGAGCCATATTACGCTTGCCGGTCAATTGCTCTTTTGTTTTATGAAGTTGTAGGGAATAAGATTTGTGCCACTCAAGCAATAAATCATAGTGGTTAACCCTTAGAAATCTCTGCACACACCGGGGTGTGCACCAATCACATTGGCTTTGATATTTTTTTTTGTTCTAAACAAATATTACAAAAATATTTAAAAACATGACTGTTTCAGTTTCGTTTTACAAACCCCAAATCGGTTAAATGGTGAAAAGGATTAACCATTGGAAGTACAAGACCTGTGATATAGCTTTTTATTTTTATTTATTTTTTTTAACTGGCACACAATGACTTGGAACTGTGCAGAAGGTTTAGGAGAGGCTCGCCTGTTTTTTTGATACAATCGTCACATTGTTTTGGCTTTGTCTTTTGTTATTTTGTGGGATTTATCCTTTTTTCTGTCAACACTTTAGATTTTTGTTATGAAACATAAAAACTGTTCATTCTCAATTTTTGCTGTACAATTGACAATTTAATACCCGGAATTGTATATTTTTTTTTGTAAAACCTCAGGTTTCTTGTGTAATTCATTGAACAAAGCATCCATTGTAGTGTGTCACTACACTCTGTGTACTGTTTGAAATGTAATTTGTTAGAGAAAATTATAAAATACTGGGGAGGAAGATGGTCAATAAGACCCCGCACTTCTAAGGATTAAGATTATTCAGCTGTTGAGTGGCTGTTGCTCTTAACTATTTGTATTTTTTGCATCAGTTCAACAATGCTGATGAACTAACACTGAAGTTGGAGAGAAGGGCTGGTCTCACTAAAGTCATTGCTCTAGTTTTTATTAAAGTTGTTCTGTCGTCAGCAGTCTGTTCAGACCTGTTATGTTCTTTATTCCCAAATCCCCTCTTCTTCATTATGGACTAATAAATCATTAATAAAGTATTGTAATACAGCTCCAAATCAAATGTATATGTTTCACACAAGTCTTAAATGTACCGTAAATTATTAAATCAACTGTTTTTGTAAAGAGAGTTAACCAAAGATATTTGTGCACAACCGATCGAAAATGCTTTAAGTGACACCCGTCCATTCATTAACATTACTATGGAAGTGTTGTAAATTGATTTCTTTTGTGTGTGTGTGGGGAAAAAAGTCTGGGATTTTTCTTTTAGGCCATATCGCCCTACCCTGCACCTGTTGCATTTGGTGATGTATGGCATAGATACTGCTGCTCGAACTTATTCTATGGGCACATGTAGTTAAGAAGTCTAGTGATTATCTGCAGGAAAGCTTGTGACCACTTTGCTATAACATACCGACCATTGGTGAGCAAACTCTAGCAGTGATTGATAATGGGGATTAAAGTTCAATTGTTTAGATCATTAATCTAACAGGCATATATTAGGACAATGCAGCATGGTTTTGCATTTATTAGATGATTGCATTGATTCAATATTTTGCTCTTCAGAAACATTTGAGTATCATCACACGTATCCTGTACATCACTGGGTAGCTCTTTGAAAATTAACCAGGCACAGTGCTCCTAACAATCATCATCTCCCTGCTCATCGGTTCGAGATTGGGTTACTGTGAAAGTCGTGTGGTGTATTTGAATGTTCCAGTCATTTCTTGCTAATAATTGCAGTCAAAAGAACAATCCATTTCTTCCAGTTTCTTTCCTAATTTCATTTATTGTGTTGGACGTCGATCAGCTGAAAGGAATGGTGTAAAGGAGTGTTTTTTCCAGGATTGGCTTTAGCAGACCATCGTATGGTTAATGAGGCCATTCACCTCAATGTACCATCTATTAATGTTATGCTTCTTTGTTTCATTGGTGAAATGTTTGGTATTTACCCCTCGTTTAGGTTTCATGCAAGACCCCCGCAATGCACCGGTGGACAGGTTTGTCATCGTCTATTTTGTGAATTTCCATTGTGGTTAAAAGGTTTCCTAATTTGATTTGTCATATCTTCACAGGCGCTTCTCTGGTGTTCGTAGAGATGTGTTTCTAAATGGAGTAAGTTTCTTGTAATGTAAATGGTAACTACAGATTTGTGTCGCTGGACGTTTTCAGAATTATATTTGTTTTAAGGGCATACATTAATAGGTTTGTGCTTTTGGATATTTCAGTAAATGAACAATGATGAGGAATCGATGTATGTGTTTCAAACCTTACCCGTCATCTTCTATTGTTCAACTCCAAGTAAATTAAGTGCAAAAGGAAACTTTTGGATCCTCTGTGTTAGTACTCTGAGTGGTTATGCTTTGGGTGATCTTTGACGCTTGTTTTCTGATTTTGTTTAGTCCTACAATGACTACATGAGGGAGTTCCACCACAGCATCGGTCCTCCTCCTCCATGGCAAGGAATGGTATGATCTGATTAAGATTTTATATGAAAAAGATTTTATATACTTTTTCAGTATAAAGATGGTTAGCAATTCTGCTCCTCACCCCAAAGTTTCTAGATTCCATTTTTTCATCTCTCTCTCTCTCTCTTTCTCTCTCCCTCTCTCCTGAAGGCTCCATACCCAGGCATGGAGCATCCCCCACAGCCCCCTTACTACCCACACCACCACGCTGCTCCCCCACAGACACACCCCTCCTACTCCGGGCACCACCCCATGCCCCATGATGGCCGCTTCCGAGAGAAGAGAGCAGCTCGCTCCTTCACCTCTAGTTTGGTACACCTTTTTCATTTACACATTTGACCGATGCTAAAATCTCATTATTAGGGACCAAGTTGCGAAGGCCAAGACGTTTCCATTGATTTCCTTTGTATTGTTCTTGTAATGTAAATGTTATTTAGTTTCTGCCATTGAAGTCAACACTTACATCTATGCCTCTTACCCGTAAGCTAACTAAATGTAAACATTTATGTTTATGCCAGTAACTTTTGAACTGTTATTTATTGTATTCATTTTCTTAAAGCTATTGTCATTACTGGTAACATGAATGTAACACTGTGTTTGTGTAGCACGACTATGACATGCGAGTGGATGACTTCCTGCGGCGCACACAGGCAGTGGTGAGCGGCCGCCGGAGTCGTCCCCGTGAGCGAGAGCGGGAGCGCGGACGAGAGAGGGATGCCACTCGCAGAGAACGGGAGAGGGAGCGAGAGCGTGGGAGAGACCGAGACAGAATCCGGGACCGAGAGAGGGAGAAGGAGAGGGGTCGATACCGGAGGTAGAGGGAGAAAAGCAAAGCTGAACTGTACGTGATCTGAAGAAACCTGGACTCCCTTCACTCCCAGATTTATTCATGTGGAGAAAGTTTTTCATTTCCCTTTATTTTTGTAGGTTAAAAAATGTATTTTCTTTTTTTTATATTTTGAGTTTCTAAGTTTAATTTCCTAGTCAAACTATTCAAGTTTTCCAACATTCCCCAAACTGCTCAAGAGTAGAAATGCCCTCAAGATTTCGAGACGTGTTTGTCATTGGAGCATTTTATCTGTGTTCCCTGCATCGGTCTGTGAACCCAAACCCTTTTATTCTGGTTCTTTTTATGTCTTATTTTAATCAGTCATGGCTGCGGTTTCAGAAGGAACTTTCCCTGTGAATGGTTCCCCGTCCTGGTGGCTTGACCAGCTTTTAGATGTTGGCTATGGTTTTTGTTGTTTCCGTTGTACATTGAGTTGGTCGGTTTTCGAAGCTTTTGTCTACATTCATGTCTCGTTAATTTTTGGAAAGTCTCTCATCATTTGTTCTGTGAAAGTATAAAAGTGTCAGGAAGTAGTTTTGCTCTTGTGTTTGTTTGGAGGATTTGTCCCTGCTTTTTGTAGAAAAAAATAAAAGAAAATGGAATTGTGTATCATTTTGTGAATTAAATCCTTCACACAAATGATCAAATTGGGTGAAATGTCAAACGGCACACTGGGTGAAAAATGGTGCTTTAAAGATGGGTTGAGCCCCAGACTACAATGAGAAAAAAGTTTATTTTGTCCAAAGACAACATTCAGATCATACCTTTTATGGCAGATTATTTAGAAAAACCATTGTAACAACAAAAACTCCATTCTAATTCAATGACAAAATGCTTTTGAAAAAGCATGGAACTCTTTGAGATTGAGAGTGAAATAGGTTTTTGAGCCCTTGACAGAGCATTTAGAACTTTAAACCACAACCCTTATGACAGACCTTTCTTGTAGTTTTGCATTTGTTCTGGACTAGTGGCATTCAATCTTTCAGAGATGTTTTAAAGCGTCAGGAGCTCGGGTTTATGCAAGGGACTTTGTTTGCCATTAGTAGTGTCCTCACTGAGGTTCTAAGACCCCCAAAGAGAAGTAGAAGCAATACAGTCACATATTGATTTATCATCTCGAACAAACTGAACCAGAACGAGGCTTCAAGATGCGTCACAAAAAAGTGCTTAATTTGTAAACAGATTAGATTAGACTCAACTTTATCATTGGGTGAGGTACATGTACAGAGCCAATGAAATGCAGTTAGCGTATAACCAGAAGTGCATAAGGGGCCTATTTTCAATAAATATACAGATAAGATTTTTATAAATTACACATGAATAGTGCACTGAAGGTGCAGTAGTAAGTAACATTGTATAAATATAATTACAACTGGATAATGGTAAAAATGTATAAATGGGTGTATTATTTATAGATTATGATTACAATAATATGTTACAGCTGTGCAACAGGAATGCTGATTGATATATACATATGAGTGCCTGTCTAGTACAGAACAGATATGAATGAAATATACAGTAGTGCAAATGGTAGACCGTTATTTATGGTGCCATGTATTTGGTTTTTCCAGCAGGTGGCGGTAGCCACTGATACTGTATATATACTGTATGTTGTCAAGGAAACGATGTTCCGTCTTTGTTGAGAGTGAATATAAAATAACCAAAAAATTAAAACTACGCTTGTTTGACCACAAATGTTCTACATTGAGCACGTTGAAGCCGTGAAAAGATGTTTCTCCTATGATCGGAATGGATTTTTGAGTATTGATGTCTTCTCTTTTTCTGAAGTTTTGTTGCGTTGCAAGCTGAAATGTGAGAGATTTACAAGTTACGGCTCCGCACTGCTATGGACCAATCAGCGTTGAGGTAACGCCTACTTATTACGTCAGTTCCGTCGGGTTATGCTTCCGCAAAACATTAGCTTTCGGCAGGCTACACCTCTGTCTTGCAGTCCGCAGACCCTTCCTTCTGCTCAATCAGGCGAATTGAGCGAGATTTTGAAGCGAGTAAACATGAGCTGGTCAAGCGTCCATCCAGGCGCGAACAGCGTGTTTTATTTGCTCAATTCGCATGCTGCTGCAAACATTTCTGTCAGGTGTTTGACCCTGCAGCCCCTTCTGTGTCCACCAGATGTCAATGTTTCTCAAGTACCAATTCATATTACAATGCTATGTGCCTGATATTGTATTCTTGAGGTTATCAGTTTTTTTTTTTTGTTTTCCTAATTCAACTTATTGTTTTTGGGAGATAGCTTCCCTTGCATTTAGAGAAATCAATCTTAGATTCATTAGAATTATCTTAAATGACTACCTCTTTCGGTCTATGCTTACTTGTTTACATACTATGGTCTATGCGTTAATTTAAACGTTATTCTTGTGATATTATATTTTAATGAGGTTAATATTTTCACAGATATGTGGTTATCTATTTTTAATATATAAAAAAAAACAAACTTAAAAAAGCATTTCCTTCGTCTCGAACGTGCGCTTCGGTGACGTACTTTGCATGCGCATGCGCGGTACATTCTTGATCCAAAGGGATCGCCAAGCTGATGGTACCGACCTTCCACAGTTCATGCGCTGAATTTAGCTGTCCGCCGTCCTCGTAATGGACTCTCAAAAAGTAAGTGGCTTGGAATGCAACGAGGAATGTTTATAATTTAACTTTTTGAATGTTTTGGTGGTTTATTGTGACGTTTTAGTCAGTATGTTGTTCGCTGTGGTACGCAGCACCGTTAATAGTCGAACAGCTCTGGAAATAGATTGCACCTTGCATTGACGCCAGCGGATATTACACGATTATTCCTCATTTACTCCAAGTGTTGCCTATTGTGATAAGACAGTGCATGCAAATATGATGTTCAGCATGTTAATATTTTACCTGTAGCTGGACAATACTAAATAATGTGATAAAAGTATAAATCTGGTTCACAGTATACAGTAATGCTGTATGTTGTTGCATTGAGAGGTTGTAAATGTGTGCTTTCTGAAATACATTTTCAATATCAGTCAATATAAGAATAAGGAAGATTAAATCTAAGAAACTAAAGTAATATTTGCGGTTATATCGTAAATTCATGTTAATGACTGAGTAATATCAAAGATTTTATAAATAAAAGAAAAAGAACATAGCTCTTCGTGATTAGGAACTTTTTTTTAGTTTTCATTGCTTTTCCTTGCAAACATAATTGCATTTGGTTGTACATTTATGCATTTAGCAAAACAAGTACTTGTTATAATTGTATTTATCCGTTTTGCAGATTCCTATTGTTATCCAAAGGGATTGACCGGAACATAGAAAAAAGGATTATGATTTTTATCATATAATAAACATTTTTAGTTGGGATTGGGTAAGGAAGATTAACTTTTAATTAAGATATCTTATCCACAGCTTTCTTTGTGGTGAGTTGCATAAGAGCTGGTAAAGGTGTGGTTCGGGTCAAGTGACTGGTCTCGGACTTGAAGCATCAATATTTTGAACTGAGTTTAACTCAGTGAGCCAGTGGAGTGACCTGAGCTCTTCTGGATTCTTCCAAACCGTACATACATAATAGACATTGTGAAACTGATGGTACAATATCCTTTGGTAAAAATATCATGGAAAAGGCCCAAGTGGGACTCATTTCCAGCCCTGGAGATCAATGACTGGTCCACTTTAGATTGCAACCTATTCGTACTAAGGTCCTTTCCACACATACCAAGATTTTCCAAGAGGTTTATGATGTTTGTCAAAATGTAATTGCAGCATCGTTTTCATGTAACCAATTATATATATTTGACTATATCCAAATGTTGATCCTGTGAAACCTCCCTATCTCTCCTTTTTTATGGTATTAACTTGAGTAATAATAAAAAAACTGTTACAGAGCCCCAGCAAGTTGCACAGTCCTGCCAATGGATACACGGATGGATTAGTTAATTACTTAATAAATTATGAATAAACAGTTTAATTACTGTACTGTACAGTGGTACCCCCTTGCTTCGAGATATGAAATTAATCCATTCCAGGGTCGCGTTCGTATCTCGAGCATTCCGTATCTCGAAGCAAGTTTTCATGTAAAACGCCTAATCCGTGCAACAGCTCTCAGAAACAACAGTATAAGTAGATAAAAAATGGAAAACCAGAGAAAAATCAAGTAACGTTTCTTCGATCCTTAAATCTACACAATGTTAATGTAATAAATGATAATAAAACAGAATAAAACACGTATAAAATACGTCTTCTTCTTCTTTTACTTTCGGCTGTTCCCAGTTTAGGGGTCGCCACAGCGAATCATCCTTTTCCACCTAACTCTGTCCTCAGTATCCTCTACTCTTGCACCAACTACCTTCATGTCCTCTTTCAGCACATCCATATATCTTGTCTTTGGTCTTCCTCTTGACCTCTTGCCTGGCATCTCCATC
>SRMA01025600.1:0-19459 GCA_007224835.1 Danionella cerebrum
TCTCCTTTAATGGTTTATTCATTACATTGTTCGTGTGCTAGAGGCATGTGGTCTGGCATAACCTTTTCCGAACTGCAGCGTGTGACACCTCCTGTCATTGTGACTTGTGTGTTTGCTAGGGTCTCACTGTGAGATGCCAGCCAGTGCTCTGTTTTCTAGTATCTGTGTGCGCGTGTGTCCATTCACCTACACTGACGGGAAGCTGCTACTGGCGCCATGCCAGCCGTATAAGATAAGGGTTACCTTCTGTGTTTGCTTAAGCATCTGGAGCCTGAAATATCGCCCATCAGTTTTTTTTGTGTGTGTTGGCGGATGCTTATGATATGATTGTGTTGTTGTGATTAAATGCAGATGTTTGATTGGTTGTGGATATGTGTCTTGAGCTCTTTACAAAGAACACAATAAATCTGTGCTTAAGACAGTACTCCTGTGACATACGCAGCTGAGATAAAACACCATGAATTTTTTTAATTGTGTTGTTGTGCTCGAGACTTTCTATGGTCTCATCTTGTCACGGTCTCGGCTCTCTGTGGTCTTGGTCTTGGCTGCACAGGTGTCCTGGTGATTTAAATCCAAGAACAAAAAGCAAGCCGCAAGCACTTTCATCAAATAAAACAATAATATTGCCTATTTTTCGTATCTCCAATCAGTCGCGTATTTTCTCAAAACAAGCAGCAGCGTCACATTCCGCTTGAGAAAGAGAGAAAATTTTACAAACGTCAGTGAAATCTGCCGTTATTAACTTTGCCTGACAGAGCACAAAGAATATATTTGTTAAAGTTTCATGAAGAAGAAACATTAAGCTGTGTGCAAAGTTTGCCAAACTACTTTATCGGAGATTTCTGGAACAATCCAGAAGAGAAAGCACCGTGAGAGGCAAGAAAACCTTTCGCTTGACTTAACTGTTAATTCTGAAACAATGTGGTGAAAACGTACAAATCTCACAATACCATGTGACTTAAATAGGTTATAAAAATATTTGCAGTAGGCACGCAGGGTAATCTGTACAGAAGGTTTTATTGAATTATTTTCTTTAACTAACATCAACTTTCAAAAACATGTAACTTGAGAACCCTGTTTAACTGTAGGATGAAACGAAGCCATACTAATCAGTGTTTCCCCTAGGATCATGGCCTTGGGGGGGGGGGGGGTGGTTGTGGTGTTATGGGTGGTGCGGCAAAACACTCACACAAACACTTAATAGTGTTTATATGTTTCTTTTAATTGCAGTATACCAATATATTATAATGTCTGAACAATTACTGTACAATAACTAAACAACTGTACACTGAACTAAACACTAAACATCAGATTTATTTTAATATGTTAATTATTCACAAAGTGTGCAGCTTTTGTCACTGCAGTGCATCTTTCTGGGCTTCTGAAAGAACATTTCCAGAGCATCTTGGTATGGATAGTCTGAAACTTCTGGCCCATTTATTGAGATCCGCATGCAGGCTGCAAGATGGTCCCCTTGCAGCCTATTGCGAATGTCTGTTTTGACCTGTAAATACATTAACTGTTAGGCTTTAAAAGTGATAACTGATAGTAACAACAGTAAAAATCAACTTAACATAGTGATAGTTTAAAGCAGGAAATGCCATTGTATAACTAACTAGCTAGCTATTAATTAAGCAATTTATTTATCAATTCGTTCATTCATGCTTGTGTGTATTTACTTACTTACCAAGATCAGTCTTGTACAGCCAGGGGGAGTATTTCCCCTCTGACAGCCAAGCTGGGTCAAAACCTGTCGTTCTGTGGTGGCTAGACTTTTGCTGCTTGTCAGGGGCAAGACATGCAGCACTTGGGCTCTTTTCTGTACTTTGATTCGGAGTAGGAAAGCTACACGGCTGCTGCTCGCAGCAGAACACGTGCTGTCATCGTCACCACCTTGGGAGCGTTTTTTAAAAAAATATTTTTGCCTGCTGCGACATACTCTCCGACGCGGAGCGGAACTCCGCGGTGCGCGCGCATCGGAGCGGAACTCCGCGGTGCGCGCGCATCGGGGCGGAACTCCGCCATGCGCGATACGGAGGACAATTGTAAACGCGCAAACGTTGAGACAGAAATTACATGCCATCGTATAAATAACATAATGCTATTTAGTTAAAAAAAAGAAAAAAAGCAAAGACCTGTTATATATAAATTACTTCTGTCGTTATTTGACGAAAATAAAATGAAATTAACTTGACCTTCAAGGGGGGGCGGGGCGCCCCCCTAATATAATGGTAAGGGAAACACTGCATTTTTTTTTGATGTGAGGCAGGGGTGCTTCTCCTTCCTCTTCCACTATCTTGATTATGTAATTATGCCACTGCTATCGGTACAGACGTTACAGCTCTTAACAGTTGCATTTTCTGTCTGCAGGTATTTGAGGCTGATGACTTGTTTCAGGGCCAGAACTTTTCCAAAGTCTTGAATTGTTTGGTTGCTCTTAACAAAGCAACTTCAGGTGAGAACATCCAATGACACTATACTAAATTACGAATTAAAGTGTTTGTTTTTGTTAAAACGGGTTTTCTCATTATAGAGTCCAACAGTGAAGGGAACTCTGTGTGTTCTCGCCACTCGTCTTCTCTTCGAATCAAATCCTTTGACTCACTCAACTGTTCGTCCAATCACAGAAGATCCTCCAGGCACAAGTTCAACCAGTACCGCAGTCTGGTCAGCATCCCACAAACTTCACATTGCATTACTAACTGCGTTTGTTTTCTAAAATTATTGTTAACGTTTAATTTTAACTTGAGAAGGTGCCTTTAACACAGAAGGTGAAGATCAGAGCCATGTTTTATTGTTAAATATTTACCACTAACCAATCGATTCTCTCAGCTTCAGGTTGTGTTTGGGGAACACCTTGGAGAAAATACTTAGCAGATTATTTTGATACGTTTTTCTTCCTGAAAGAGAAGCTGAAAATAGAGCTGTAGAACTGAAATGGTTGAGGTGTTTCTTTCCGTGGCTGATAAGCAACTTGTTTTCCCAGAACAAGAAAAGAACAAGTTTAAAAGGTTTAGCTACAAGTAAACTTGTGTTTACTATGTTATTTATCATATTCTATGAGGTTTAATAATTTCTTAAACAATGTCAGTACATTGTTTCTCTGTCTGGTTTTTGGCAGCTAAAAACGTTTCTACTCAGATATTTTGTACCTTATAATGATGCAAAAAAACTCCGAAACTGCATTTCAGCCTTGCACTGTGTGAACATTTCCTGTGATCGTAACGCAAAAGTAACGATAGAGCAGATGACAAGACCCAAGTCCATTGAACTTCAGTCATTTTTCATTAGTTTGGGCGAAACCGATGTCATGATTTAGGTGTTCCCAAGGTTGGCACCCAAATCTATGGTAGTTTAAAATCTGAGATAAGAGCTTCCAACAGAGCTACCTAAGACTGATGTTCCACCAGTGGATTGAAAGTGGAAAAAGTGTTAAAGACAAACATAGAGTCCTTAAATAGATTTGTTTCATGCTCTTTCTAGGACATGTCTGAGAACAGCACTCCCCAGGTACTAGTGAAAGCGCGCTTTAACTTCCAGCAGACCAATGAAGATGAGCTGTCCTTCAGCAAGGGTGACATCATCCAGGTGATGCGGCAAGAGGAGGGTGGCTGGTGGGAAGGGGCGTTCAACGGCAAAACCGGCTGGTTTCCTAGCAACTATGTCAAAGAGATGAAAGGATCTGGTTAGTATTTGCCACTTTCAGCCTCCAGAAGTTTGCTTTGCAGGAGCTGGAGCTCAAACAGCCTGAGATTGCATGACAAGTGATCGGGCTCTAACAAGAGTGAACAAGCAAATCAGGAGGGTTTTGTCTAACTCCGCTGCCCCAGGCTGCCAAGAAAAACAGAAGACTTAGATTTTTATCTGCTGACTATTAAGAAATCTATTTAGATCACAAGTTGAACATTTGGCTAATAATAAAATCACAGCGTTTTAGTCAAACAGATTAGCAAACATTATACATTTCCATCGAAGACAGGGTGGCTGATTTGTTTTATTTGCTTTACATATATTATATTGCTAAGATGCTCCAAATGGAAACAACGTAATTTTCACGGGTAGAAATTGTGCCAATTGTAAACACATGGAGATGTTGTAGCTTGCAACAGATAGAGGATGAATGTTGATAAAATCAAATAATTATTAGTTGTCTCTCATGATGTTCTATGCAAATGCATCACATCATCCTATCCAAAGTACCAAAAAATGCATTTAAAAAAACTTTAATAAAATCATCAACTGAAAAACACCCTATAAAATCACAAAAATAATTCCAATGCTTGTTGTTTTGTGTATTTTTTTAAAGTGCCAAAATTAATTTTCAATGCCAGGCTATAAAGTCATCATTTTCACTCCAATGCAAATCAGCAGCAAGAAGCGTCATGTTATAGGACCAAAAAAGCTTGGTTGTTTGTTTTTGGTAAATTCAAGGGGTTTTAATAGAATTTTTAAAAAATATCTTTTTACATATTTTCTTTAATTCCTTTCTCCAATGAGATGGAACAGGAAGTTACAACACAAACAACAGGTTACATCACAACCAGGAATTTACAAGCTCTGTAAATTCTTACCACTGCATCAATGCAGCATTGTGTTTAGCTGATGGCATCTCCCATGTTTTAGCTAAATCTGCATTTTCTGTTAAATATTCTTAAATCTTGCTTCCAGAGTCTTTTTACTTTATGAATTAATAAATGCATGACATTTATCAATTTAAAACAAACTCTACAGTATGATTTGTAACCAGCTACCGAAATTATATATTTAACCTTTCATTCAAAAATAAAAAAAAAAATAAAAAAAAGGTTAAGAAGACTGCAGTCTAGTTTGATTTGTATTAGAGTATGTAATATCCACAAACATGTTCAGTACGGCACCTCTTGTTCTCTCATGATGTATAGAGCTACTTTATATTGAAGTAATGGATAATTGTTTTCTAGTACATATACAATAAAAGGCAACTTGAAGAAGTTGCAGAAGTAACTAGAATCATCATTACTCGAACAAGCAAATTAATTTCAAATTGTAGAGTAATTTATCCCAATTACTCCATGATAAATAATGTGAAAATTTGGTTTACTGCACCACAATATTATGTTACATCCCTATTAAATGCAGATGTAAACATCACACATCAAATGGAAATCTGGCTTTTTCATGTAATAGTACCAAACAGGACCAGTTCTTTAGAAAAGTCATTTAAAGATAATAAATTGTTACCCGTTTTAAATCTAAAGTCTTTTAAAATGGATATTGTGTAGGTTTGTAGTAAGGGTAGGGCGACAGCAGAACATGTAGACTACATTATTCTGTGGTAAATGTCTTAAATAATATTAATCATGACATATCCAGGGTTTTGTTCTATATTTTCCAAAGGCGTTATGTTGTTGATTAAACTTTTAGTATAAACACCACCCCCTGAGTGAAACATAAATAGCACTTACTCCCTATGATACCAAGCAGATGCTTCCCCCTCGTCTATGTGTGTTGAACCCAGCTTCAAATGAAACCATTCAGAATGACATCAGAGCTTGAAAATCCGAGGCTTTACAGGAAGGTAAAACCATCGAGCAACAAAGACAGGAAGTGAGCAGCCAGAAGACACAGCTTCCCCTTTCCTTTCCAGGGCTCCACAGCTCCAGTTCATTCCACCCTCTCAGGGATTCAAAGTATTTACTCATGCTAAATGTAATCGGTGCGTTACTTGGTGTTGGGAGTCATAATGTACGAGTGTATACTTTACAAAGAGAAACCAGTTCTCTAGAGGAAATTTTCCAGTTATACACCATTTTCACATGTAAATGTAATTCATATTTTGATTTGCATACTTCTTTTCTCTATAGACTCAGGAAACCAATGATTCCACATTATAAAAGTGGAGATTAATAGTTTAATCAATAAATGAATTGTGTTCCAGCTTACGTTCAGCGAATCCTCATGTCACATGTTTTCACCGAATCATCCCGGGGTGTGTTCTTCAACCAGAAACTCTGATATCTAAACGGAATCCTCCCAGTCGCTGCTGGAGAGATGTACTATAATATTCAACAACAGAAGGAAAATGGTTCCAGATGTTGCTTTGAGGTGACCTCCTTACCTTTTGTTCTGTTTGTGTTTTCTTCAACAGACAAACCTGTGTCTCCCAAGTCCGCTACACTGAAGATTCCACCCAAGGGCTTTGAGAACACAAACTTCTGCAAAACCTACTATAATGTGGTAAGAGGGATGCGCTGTGTTTGTGTGTCATATAACACCTCCCAGATGATTCCTGATGTGTGTGGGATGCAAGGAATGCCTTCAGGGAGTTTTTATTGCTTGAATACCTATTTAACTAAACGCATACCACAAGACTTGCTTCATGAGGCCAATGGGCTTTGCTGTGGTTTTAGAAGCATTATGAAATATGATGTAAGGATTACGGGATTTGGGGAATTTTAGTCTGTTAATAAAATACCTAGACCAATATGCTAAAAGTCATAAGATTATGTCATCACAATTTTTGCTTTTCATGTGCTTCTTGAACAATTTTTTTCGTCATTCGAGTTTTGAATATTAATTGGGTTTTTTTGACATAGTTTTTGTCACATATGCATTTATAACTATCAGATAAGGCAGTTATTTAGACAGGACTTGAATTCGAACTTGTCTAGTGCTTTTGTCTACCAGGGCTTGATTTGTGATGAGGTGCACCATGCGGTGCTGTTCCAACAGTGTTGGGAGAGAAAATGGGCTTTAATTAGGTGCATTTTCAGGGCTGCAAATAAGTTAGTCTTGGAGCTTTCTGAAATTTTTTTTGTCAGTTTTCTGGTTAAATTAGGCTTATTTTAAGGATAAAATTAGTTCTAGAGCCTTATGTGAATTTTGGGGCTAAAAATGTTTGATCCTGGAGGAAATTTTGCAAGCTTTTCAGAAAAGTATAACAATTCAGTTTTTTTAAATGAAAGTTATGCTTTACGTGTGTGATAATACCCCCTTAAGTTAACAAAATCCATCCAGGGTTTTTAAAAATCACAATTTCAATCAAGCCTTTATTTGTCAGACAAAGTGAAGACAGGTTATTGTTTAGAGGTAGTTATTTGATAGAGTTTGGCATTATTCCGACCCATTCAATTAACACCGGTAGATAGAAGCATGTGTAGGCTATTGTCCTTGAGAAGGAATGAGAGTTTCTGGTTATCTTGTTCTCACTGGTGAGTTGTTTTGTCTCTAACAAATCTTTAATGATACAATTATTGAATTTAATAAATTCTGAAATCCCTTATTTGTATTTTTAATAATAATACAACCTGCAGGTAAGTAGTGGTGAGTGGCTTGATTTTGGTGATAGTAGAGTATTTTATTTATTAACCATTTTCTGGCTGTGCATACACAGCATGTATTTCAGCAAGAAATATAGCATTGCAACTTGTCCTATTAAGGAGTTGAAAGTAGACTTCTCATTTTAATGGTGTGTTCTCATTTTATTTTGCTTTCCATGCATAGCAAGAGTATTTTCTTTCCATATAGGTTTTTTGGTGGTGGTATCTTTAGTAAAGATAAAGACATTAAGATTTAATTTGGATTTCACCAAATCTCAGATAACGATACAATTATCAGTTAACGATCCAGTTAAGGATTTCAAGAACTAAGAACTGTAATACTATCAAAAATCCTTTAAATGTCAGTGTGAATTTCTTCTTGTGCGCCTCATTTTCCTCTTGTGGTATACCAAAGAACACTTTCTTTGAACCTGTGGTCGGCTGTATTAAAGTTTTTAGACAAAACTGCTCGTACCACTAAGTGGTTCTTGTGTGCAACTCCTCTGCATATATGTTTATGATGGTGAGAATGAATATGATCAGCCTAGAAATGTAGATATTCAAGGAAAGTCCCTGTTTAAAACTTTTTTGAGAGTAAGACAGTGTTTGGTCTGCTGATCTAGGTGATCCAGTAGTGTGTGAATGGGGCTGTATTTGCATAGTTATATGTTAATGTCTTGTTATGAATGTCTATATATGCTTATCGTCTGTGCCCGCTGGTATGAGTCTGTCTCTGAATCGTGCTGTAATATAGGTCATCTTTTCCGTCTCATTGACTCGGGGGACAGCTGTGCCTGAGGCCCAGCGCTGTCTCTGTCTGTCTGTCTGCATTGGTTAAGCATCAAGTTAGATGAGACCTGCAGTAACTGACCCTTCTTGTATGAAGTCTGTGGATGGCAGATGAAAAGTGTGTTGCACTCTAGCTTGAGGTCAGAGGTGGTTGTTTTGCAATGAGTAAGGGTAGGGGATTCGTTCACTTAGAGACCGTTTGAAAGCGGCTTAACTTTCAAGCGCATGCTTAGACTTAGCCCCCTGCTGGTTATCTAAACTTATCATTTAAAGAATGTAATTAAATCCATTTGCACTCTATACTATGTAATTTTTCAAATTAGAGAATTGTTATTAAAATCCCAGTGTCAAATGGTAGCCTCCAATCCAGGATGCAATGGAAGCTGCTGCTCAAAGAATGACCACTTGATGCTGGTTCCAAGAGGGAGCAGATCCCATAGACACCCCATGTATTGTTAAGATTTTCCATAAGTATAGGTATTTACTCACCTATGCATCTGCTGTACTGCAGTTGCTGCACTGTTAGCTGTCTGTGTTAATTCTCTTGTCTAAAGATGAGTGCTCCTGAACACTAGATGGCAGTGAACTGTACTTTAGTGAACTGCAATTGTCATAAAGCTCTTTGTGCTCATAAACTAAAGTAATTAAACTTGAAACTTTAACTCAGCACTGCATGAAAAAAAAATACTTTCTTGAAAACCAATGCATTTGACACACTGCGTTTTTTTCTGGCTGGTGTGTAAGGTCATATTAGCGCTCTTGTACTTCAAATCAAAGATTCACTGCATGCAGCCCCTGCCTTCAGCAGATGCATAGGCTTTAAAGGTATGGCTACAAGTATAGACCAGTGTTGCGTGGAAGCTCTTGGGTTTCAAAAGCATATTGATAATATGTAGATATTTAAAACTTAAAGAAGAGTCGGAAGAAATCTGTCGGTACGCAATAATATTTACATTAATTTTGGATTATTAATGTAGTGCAACATTGTGAGGTTCAGCCCCCAGGCTAGATTCATTGAGGTCAAAGATCTCTTTAAACATGAACTTAGACTCAAATCATGACATGCGAGGGCTGACCTGATTCTGTCGTCCCTCAAATTTTTATCAGGCTTCGTTTATTTTCTCTACGTATAATGAGCATGTTGAACCAGACCTAGATTCAAATCCTTTGTTTTATTAACTCAGTACATATTGTTTTTTAGATGCAAATTATAAAAGTTATACCACATGTACTTATGGGTTATCAGTATGTTAATTTGTTTAGCAGGTCATTCATTTCTCCACACAAATGTAATTGTACAAACCTTTGTCACATGCACAGGTGGTTCAGAACATTGTACAGACTGAGACTGAATACTGTAAGGAACTGCAGAACCTGCTCTCGATCTATTTGAGAGCACTGCAGCCCACCGACAGGTAAGAAAACAACCCCGGGGTCAATATAATCTAAGATAACAGTTCAGAACACGGTCTGTCTCTGTTTGTAGGCTCAGCGTCTCCGATATCAGTCACATCCTGGGAAATCTGGAGGAGATCAGCTCTTTCCAGCAGACCTTGGTACATTCGCTAGAGGAAAATGTCAAGTAAGCAACATATTGTTCCCATTTCCAGTCCCTTACATTTAGTCAATATTGACCTCTACTGGTAGCCTTTAGTAATGTATTCTAATGTATAAGGAGAAAGACACCAGATATTTAAATTAAATCAGGCTTTTTCCTAAATGGTCTAGTTGTTTTTATATTAATAGAAGCATTTTATGTTTTTGGAAGTCTTCCAATAGCCCAGTCAGTAGGTAACCCATGTAGTAGCCCGTGCTGCTTCCTACATCACGGTTGTGGGTTTGATCTCCATGGAAACACCTTGCTGAAATCAGTATCATCTTTTGTACCTATCCTAATCCACTAGTTTGCCTACTAATTTGGCTGTTTTTAGCAACAATATGGCATGAATTCTTTCGGCTAGAAAGGTGTGTCCACATTTGTAGAAGCCATTTTAACTTGTAGTAGTACCTAGATTACTTGATTTGTAGCTACACAAACCTTGATGTTGACTTGTAAAAGTGCCATTTCAAAGAATTTAAAAAAAAATTCTAATATCACAATGAGTAACGTAAAATAACCCCCTTGTATCTGATTTTCATAAGCTGAGGAAAGATTTACCCAATTAGATGCTATGGAGGGGACGATGACAGTCACAATGAGTGGAAAAAAGTGTCCAGTGTCACTATGATTTTCCAAACCGAGATACTATGTACAAAAGCGGTGGAAGTCTCTTTCTCTCTATACTTAAATAAACCAACCCCAAGTTTTCTATCATTTACCAGAACATTTCAGAACATTTTATCAGTTCTGAAAATTTTGTTGGTGTGGTAAACAGTTTAGGTGCTAAGGAGCTGTCAGTGGTGTCATACCCTTTTCTCTACGCTGTTTCATCTTGAAGATATGTTTGTTGCCTTTTCCACTTTATTTTTTTTATTTTCAATGGCCATTCTAAGTCAGTGGTAAAAGTGGAACACCCTCAAATACTTTTGCACAGTGGCTGGTATTGCACAGACTGATAACCTCCATAGGTGTGGTCAGTTTTAATAACATTACAGTTTAGAAAGTTTAACCCCATTTTCAGTTAATGGAACATTTCCCAGCACTCTTTCTTTAGTGGTACCAATCTGAAAAGTTACAGCAACTCGAATCAGATCAGTTTGGATGTCTTGCCAAAGTTTGACAGCTGTAGTTTGAACGGTCTAGGAGAAAATGTGTTTAAAATTTTCACAGGCAAACGTTAATGAACCATATTCACCAGGCTTTACCTAAAAAGTGATCATTGTAATGTAGCTGCAATTTTTTATAGATGAGGGGACAATACTTGAGTACTTTTTATGGCTGTCAATTGTTAAGAGAGCAATGGTAAGCCAGCGGAAGTTGCTAGATAATATTGCAGCAAATGTTCAACGCCAACATATTTTATGAAGTTGGAATTTTATCAGCTATAAGTGTCATTGTATAAAATCAAGAAGTTTGCAGTTCAATTCAGTTAGAAAAACGGTTGATATTTGGATCACTTTCACCAAAGTCATCGATATTCTATAAACTGCAGAGTTCCAGAGTCTCAGCAAAAAATTGGAGGCTTCTTCCTGTCCCTCATCCCTCAGATGAAGAGTCTGTATGGGACGTACTGCTGCAACCATCCATCTGCGGTTAACATACTCACACAACACAGGTCTGTAGAGCGTTCAAATCGGTGTAATAATGACCACCATCCTCAAGCTACACCTTTAGAGTCTGTTTATAAATCTCTTTCAGTGAGGAACTAGGAGAGTTTATGGAAAGTAAAGGAGCAAACGCACCAGGAATTCTCACTCTCACCACAGGCCTAAGCAAACCCTTTCTGAGACTGGAGAAATACCCCACATTGCTGAAAGAGATGGAGCGCCACATGGAGGTGATCATTCTTGAATTTATTATCTTTCCACAGTTCCTCCAGACATTTGTTTCCATGATTGGATCTTTGGATGCTGTTTCTACTATTTAAACTCTACTATCAGTCTGGCAATGCATTTGCTAAAGTTTTTAAGGGATTAATATAATAGTTTATTATTTGTTCTACAGTGGTACCTCAAGATACTAAATTAATCCATTCAAAATTTTCGTATGTCAAAGCAAATCCGTGCAATGGCTCTCAGAAACAACAGTAAAAGTTGATAAAAAAAAGGAAAACCAGAGAAAAATCAAGTAACTTTTCCAAAAAGTTCAAAATAGAGTAATAAATGATGATAAAACAAATGCAAAATACGTAATATGTACACAAATGTGAAACCTTACCTTGTGAGGGTGACAATGTGGCGAAGTGTCGAAGGAGATTGAACGGATGGCAGAAAACATCACGGCCCTATGTACGAAAGTAAACTTTCTCGAGATATTTCACTAGCTACAAAACGAAAGCGTGTGTAAAGGGATGGAGAGAGTGCTTCTGAAAAGGCGGATGGTTCGTAACGTGAAGCATTCGTATATCGAGGTACCACTTGTATTATGTTTTGAAGAGCGTCTTATTTGTGAGGCATCTCCTCTACTCACTATTATACAGACACAAAACGGCCACTCAGATAATCAGTTACTATAGCTTAAATATGTATATTAATATGGAATATGTATTATATATAGAATGGTGTCCGTTTATTTGTTTGTTTTATGATCAGTATTAGGGTTTTTTAAAAGAGATGGTAGACTGAAAATCATTGTTTTTGACTTGAGTAACAATCCATGCTCGGGAACGGATAAGACACAGTGCATGAGTAAGTGGTATCTGTTGGCTTATGTACATATTTCCCATATGAAATTGGAACCAAACAGAGCAAATAATGCACTTGAAGTATTATACTGCAATGACCGACAAAAGCTGCTCCTTTCAGGACTCTTCACTTTAACTTTGATTTTTGCTCTCTTTTCCTTGGAAATACATCCAATAGCCAAAAGTGTGTTTTTGAGCAGATTATTACATTTTGAAATAAAGCATATGTATTCTTTTTTTGTGAGCTGATGTTCCTTGCAACGCCCATAGTTCTAACCTCCGCCCACTGACCAATCCGATTAATTGCTAGTACAACTCATCTTTATGGAAATCACGTGCGCTATCTGACCTGAAAAGCACTCTGCTGAGTGTAAATATTGATGCAATGACCCTCACTGCCTGAAGATCTTGGTTGTGCTTACGTTCACCGTGCCAAACGGGGAAACGGGAAAGAAAAAGCAATAAGAATACGGCAACAGAGGAGAAATCAAAGCACACTTAGAAAAAAAATCATGGATGTCATACGGTTTACACTGTTGGTGACTGGTCACTAGGAGCTGTTTGTCAAAAATGCTGAGAAAACAGAGGATTTGTGGTGAGCCATTTCTTTCCTGTTTCCTGTACAAAGTCGCTTTGAAAATGTGAGATGAGCACAACCGAGCGGCTCTTTTACCTCCTCTTCAAAAGATTTAGCTTTCAGTGGTCTCTGTCCTGCACTTTGAAACCCTTTTTCGTTGGAACCGTTCATTTCGGGCCAATATGTGATGTCCCATTGATGCACCATGGTTAAATAATGAGGCGTGTTCGAGAACCAAGCTTTGCAATGAAAATTCCGGTCGATGTGAACAGGTCTTTAAATAAAATACTGCCACCTTGTGTAAACCACCACTAATGCAACATATAAGCAACCCTCATTCTTTTTTTTTCTCCTCAGCCTCTTCATCCAGATTATTCAGATATTCAGAAGAGCATGACATTATTAAAAAATCTCTCGGTGAGTATCATAAAGCTGAGCATCAGTGAATTTATCTTGCAGTGTGAATGGGTAAAAAAGAAAAGCTGCTGTTTTCAGGCTCAGTGTCAGGAAGTGAGGAAGAGGAAGGAGTTGGAGCTGCAGATTCTGATGGAGTCCATCCGGGGATGGGAAGGGGAAGGCATCAAGGCGCTAGGCTCCGTCATCTACATGTCTCAGGTGGTCATTCAAAACCACGGTGCTGAGGTAAGGAGTTGCAATTAGGAATATCAGGATTTGTCTAATGGGAAAAAGGAAAGTTGCGTTCTAAAATTCCCACATTGCATCATCAGGAAAAGAACGAAAGATACCTCCTCTTGTTTCCTCACATTCTTTTGATGTTGTCAGCGAGTCCTCGCATGAGTGGCTTCATCTATCAGGTCAGTACCACATCAAACTTTTATACATAATAATTTTAGAGTTAATAATATTACAAAATACCATCCAGTAGGTTTTTCTATCATCTGTTTGCTGAGATCTCATTGGCTGCTGCTTTCACAGGGGAAGCTTCCTCTAACGGGAATGTCTGTTGTCAAAATAGAAGACAGCAACAACACAAAAAATGCGTTTGAAATATCTGGTAGGTTTCTCTCCCTGTCCCCGGAGGTTTTGCGTGTTGTTTTTTTAATACAGAATTTGTGTTTGCAGGGAGCATGATTGAGCGGATTAGTGTCTTGTGTAACAACCAGCAGGATCTCCAGGAGTGGGTTGATCACCTCCACCGCCAGACCAAACGCGTTTCAACCAGCAGCCTGAAGCCTCAGAGCGTTCCCTGCCACACAGTGAGAGATTGTTTAATTCCACTGGATTTTTTTCACCTGATATTTAAATTTTAAAACATTTTGTTTGGTTCTGCTTCTGGTCCAGCTGCCGTCTCACCCTCTCACCCCGTCCAGAAATTCAGAGAGTCGAGGTGTGAGTGGATCTCCCATCTATCACACTCTTCCTCACCTCTCATCACTGGGAAGTCCTCACAGTGGGGTCATGTGGGGACCCCTTGAACCCCCCAAAACACAGAAGCCCTGGAGTCTCAGTTGTCTCAGGCCAGCACCCCCACTAAAACCTTCAGCAGCATTGTGTTACAAAGAGGTATCAATGTTCATGGGATCTTATATTTTATAGAGCTTTTCCAGGGCAATCTGGACAAAGTAGCTTTACAGGTTCAACCATTTCTCTTCCTGCTGTTTCAAATCTGCTTCAATCTACAACCCTGTAGTATATAAATAATCCAAGTGGACATGGAATTCAGTAAACCAGCTTCACCTAGACTTATTCCGGGTATTTTTTTCCTTCCTGCATTTAAAAAAAAACATGCACACTCTCTTGAAAACACTGCTCAAAAGGCAGGATGTGATCCTAACCCTAATCATTTTGACCAATCAGACACCTGATTGACAGCTGCTGTAGAATATTAATTTTAAACCAAGTAAGAAGACTCTGAAAGCAAGATTTAAGAAGATTCAACAGAAAACGCTGCTTTATTTAACTTATAGATATGATCCAGTTAGAAGCACATGGTTTTTCATCAAAAAGAAAACATAGAGAAGAGTGGGGGGGAAGAGACAGCAGTAAGCAGAAGAGTGTAGGAGCTTTTTTATCTTCCTGTTAGTGATGTATTTCCTGTTCGGTCTCGGAAATCCACCAGAAAATAGGATTAGAATTATCTTTTTAGATTGGACAGCATTCACACCGTTTTGTACCTGCTATTAAAAAAAACCTTTACCTTGTTTTCAAAAATGTACAGTTATTAGGATATCTTGCTCGTTTTATGTGTGAATGAATGGTGTTCCTGCAGAGGAGTTTGCAGGAAGTGACATCATAAGCCAAACATTCATGTCAGAGCTAGATTTTGGCTTAGAGAAGCAAAACTAACATTCTACATAAACGAAAACATATGCTATATGTGTCATTCAAAAAAGATGTTTTTTAATGTATTTGTAAAGTTGTTGAGTGCATCTAGTTTGTGCTAGATATTTGGAGATTAATAATTGAGATTTGAGAACAACAATGTGTCTGCTTTGTGATTTAATTTAGGATCTGAGTAAAAGTCCCAAAAGTATGAAGAAACTTCTACCCAAACGAAAACCAGAGCGGAAGCCATCTGATGAAGAGTTTGCTGTGAGAAAAAGTATGAGACTTTTATGTTTTTCAGTGACTTCCATCAATGAAAGGTTTATATAGGTTCTTCACGAACCGCTTGTTTCTCATCAGGCACTGCAGCAGCTCTGGAGGAAGATGCTCAGATTCTGAAAGTGATCGAAGCTTACTGTACAAGTGCTAAAACGCGGCAAACATTAAACTCAAGTAGGTTTCTATGTGATTACATTTTCTTTTATGTAAAGACATGTTTGGAGAAACTAAATTCCACAGCATCCTTCATTTTGTTACATTTTTTTAAACCTTGTCCTGTCCCGCTTAAAAGCCGTCACATGGGAGAGTAAATGCTTATTTTGCCGAGTTGGACCATTTTACTTTCTCCAGGGGAGTAAAACACCTGGTGTGGTGTTTTTTCCTCTGGATTGGAGCATTGAATGCATGTAAATATTTATTATTTGTGGTTCCCACGAGTCAGTTTACATCAGTTGTGTCAGGACAAGACGGCGTTGGACTGAAAGAGGGAGTGGATAAGGGATTGGGGAAGGGTGAGGGGGAAAGGTTCACGAGTGAAAAAGACAGAAAAGAATAGAAAAAGAGAAAATCAAAAATAAAAAAAATTAAATATAAGTAAATAAATAAAAATAAAATAAATAAATACCTACCTGAACACAACATATAAGTCATAGTTAGAGTTCTTTTTGTCCCATTTGCAGTTTTTACACAACACACGTAAATACAGAGCATCTACCTAGACAAACCATGTCCATTTGTTATAGTTCATGCAGAACAGTTTTGGCAGTTTGTATATTCCTCCACACACACACATACATTGTTTAAATATACATACAGCCAATGATTTATGTGGGGTCATAATGAAGTTGTGTATTTTACAATAAAAGTCTGTTACATGGGAAGATAAATACAAAACATACATTTTGTTAGATTCTAAATGGACAAAGTGCCTCCGCTGGTCTTTTTTTTAAGTATGGAAGGGTGAAGTCAAATGAAAACATTGTCTCGATCTATTCTACCTTTAAGTGTGTTACATTAGATGTGTTTAGCACTCTTTTAACAACAAATGTCTTTGTCTCTTTTCCTCTCTCTCGTTGCACTTCACTTTTTGTTCTCCCTCCATGGCTTTTCCACTGTTATATTTTTTATTTTTGTGTATCGTTTTGGGGCCCCCTCTCTCATTTTGCTCCTATTTGTTTGACACATCCTCTGACCCCACCCATCCTCTCCAATGTGATTGGTTTGATCCCCATTCGTAATTAGCATGGCAGGGCACTGATTTGATGCACAATCATGTGCTGGCTGATGTTGACCAGGCGTGTGTGGATGCTGTGGGTTGCCGTAGCAGCGGATTTCCCTCGTCTGACCAATCGGAAGACTCCGATTATGACAGCATGTGGATAACTCGCACAAACAGATTGGGTTCTGTGTCCCGTAAGAGCTGCTGCCCCAATTTACACATGGAAATACAATTGCTGTTTCTTCTGGTTTTGTCTGTATTTCTGCATTTTTTTTTCAATTAACTTTCCAACAGTACCATTATAAAATATTCACAGAACAATTTTGTATTTTGACATTATTTCCGTTTCAGCACAGATTCTTCTGTTAAACTGGTCTTTTTAAGAATGTGCTTGGAATATGGATTACCAAATTGAAAAAATCTGTTTATTATGTGGATATATAAATATCTCAGTATATATCTCAGTACTTCAGTGAATAAAAATGTTCTGTCAGTGAATCATTACTTTCTGTTCCATGACTAATCAGATCCTTCTATAAAATTTCAGGATCAAGGAAGGAGTCTGGGCCACATATGCTTTTTCCAGAGGAGGAAAAAATCATTGTAGAAGAGATAAGGAGCAACGGTCAAACCGTAATCGAAGAAAGGTCCGATCTCTCACTAATGCTCATTATATGCATATTATATAAATATATTATATAAATATTCCTATTTGCGTGTCAATTCTAGGAGTCTGGTGGATACAGTATACGCCCTGAGGGACGAGGTACAAGAACTCAAACAGGTCAGTCCGCATGCTTCATTTATTGCCACTTTTTTTCTGGTGCCGTGACCCGGTTGCTTTGATTTGACAGGACAACAAGAGGATGAAGCGAACTCTCGAAGAAGAACAAAAGGCGAGGAAAGAGCTTGAGAAGATTGTCCGGAGAGTCTTAAAGAATATGAACGACCCATCATGGGATGAGACTAATTTGTAAGATAGAAAACCGAGACCCTGTCTACACACACAATAATTTAGAAAACACGTTTTGTTTCCTTCTATGCAGATACTCTGTTCGTACACAGGTAAACGGACCAGCTTTTTAATGTCAACATGTTTTTAACGGCGCACATGTAACCTCTCAATCTCTGTTTGGAGCTATGTGATTGGTCAAAATGACTGAGGTAAGGATTATGTCCCGCCTTCTGAGCCCTCAGGCAGTTTTTAGATTTAAAATCACTCCAATTTTTACATTTATTTTGAAAATACCTTTGTTTGTGTGGGCGTGGCCTAAGTTTTGAGTTAGGTGTAATATAAGTCTTAACTGCTGACCAAAAAAATATGCGAATGTGACGGTTGGAAATTCTTAGTCACAGTATTATGCCTTTTTACTTTAAAGCTCTTTTAAATTAACAGTGCCAAGGACCTTGCTTGACTCCTTTTAAGCTACGCTAAAGAACCTGGGCATTGTTCACTGTAAATGTGGCTTTCTTTGCTGTTGATCAACTGTACTTTGGTTTGATCATTTTCCTCACGTCATTGGTTCCTAGTCTACATCTAGGAGTCTCAGGGATGATTTGAAACCACACTACACTGTACCTAAAGTTGCCAGGCCTGCATCACTGCCTGCATCCTCTATCTATTCGATACGTGATGACATTCAATAGGATTTTTCCAATGGAAAACATTGCAATACTAAACTGGAAACAATTCTGAGGGAACGACTTAATTTTTTACAATTTCTTTGATAATGTTTTACAGTAACCTCAGTTTTAATTTTGCACCTTTTATCCTTTTTAATTCCAGTCTTATCCTCTACATGAATTGTGTATTCTCTGAATCATTTATGTATAGAAATAATCCTTTATTTTATTTAATGCTCAGAATCGTGCCTTTTTGGAAAATATTTAGATTTTTTTTTTTTAGCATTTTTGCTTCGGTCTACATTTCTACAATCTTCTTCAAGAAACCTGTATGCAAGTAACACTATGATATCAACCGATTAGGAGTCTTCTGTGTCGTCTCTAATTTATGTATTTAAATGACTGTGTGATCATAATATACTGATTCCCTTAACTACTATATTCTTTCCAAAGCACTCTCTTACTCTGTATTTCGTGCTGATTGAATGAAATAAATACAAATTCTTACTGTGACTCTGTCTTTATTCCGCTTGTTTTGGTTGACTTTTTTTGACCAAAAAAAATTCATATTTTACACTTATATGAGTAAAATAAGAATATCTTCTACAAGTCATTAGGTTTGGTTGATGTGGTAATTCAAACCAGTTGAACCCAGATCTGTGTTTGGCTTAACTTATATAATTTGCTCGATCTCTTGTGCGTGTTGGTTTAAGAGGAAGTACCACTACAAACCCTTTTGTCTGTTGGCTTAAATAGGGGTTGGCAATGTCTTTTTTTGGAGAGGAAACTGGAGATTCCAAGGTTACCTCTAGCTCCATAAGGCCTTCTGGAATTCTGTTGCACCAGAGTTTTTTAGTCCTGCCGGCTTCATCCTAATAAGGAGCTTGTGTCTTTGTTCATTAACCCATGGTTCTGTGGTTTAGCAAGCTCACTCTGCTTGTTCCCTTTTTAACTGCTGATATTTTGGAGTCAATCAGTGAGACACTTTTACAAATAGTTTATCAAAACTTGGTATTCTAGTTGTTGAAACATATTTTCCTTAAGAATTATCATGCCTGAATTTATATATTACAAATTAATATATATATATATATATATATATATA